>JAWLRI010000942.1:718142-733691 GCA_034781795.1 Crypturellus tataupa | reverse complement strand
GCCGGCCACCCCGGTGCCGCACTCCATGCCGCCCTCGCCGTCCCGCATCCCCTACGGGGGCGGCCGGCCCCTGGGGGTGCCAGGCAACGCCACCATCCCCCGGGACCGGCTCTCGAGCCTGCCGGCCTCGCGGTCCATCTCGCCCAGCCCGAGCGCCATCCTGGAGAGGAGGGACGTGAAGCCCGATGAGGACATGAGCAGCAAAAACCTCACTCTGATCCGCAACGAGGGCCTGTATGGAGACCCCTACCTGTTCCACGAGGGGAGGATGAGTGTGGCGGTGCCCCACACCGGGCACCCCCTCGATGTCCCAGACCACGTCGTGGCCTATCACCACGGGGCCATGCGGTCATCGAGCACCTACTGCAACCCCGGCATGCCGCCCGAGATGCTGGAGCAGTCCCTGTACAGACAGAAATCCCGCAAGTACCCGGAGAGCCACCTGCCCACGCTCGGCTCCAAGACCCCCCCGGCGTCGCCCCACCGGGTGGCTGACGTGCGCATGGTCGACGTGCACCCTCACCACAACGCCCACGTGCCCCCCCACGCCATGCAGCCCGACAGGTCCTCCCCCGGCCGCCAGTCCTTCAAGAAGGAGCCCGTGTACGTGGAGGCGAAGGCGCGGAGCGGCATGGGTCTCGCAGGCATGGCTGAGGTGCCGCCGAGTCCAGCTGACAGACAGGCTTTTGGCTACGGGTCGCCTGTGATGCCCAAGGACAAGGAGACCAGGTAAGGTGGCGCGGGACACGCTCGTGGCCACACGCTCCACGTCACTGCATGGCGCCCCGGGGACGGTGGGCTCGGGACCGAGGGCAGCTATGACCTCCCCCCACCCCAGTTTCTAATCCTAAAATGTGATTTTTTTCATCCATGATGAATCCCTGCTTCTTTTCATTTGTGTGAATCTCAGCCACTGGGAAAAACTAAATAAACGAGGGTTTTTCTTTGCAGACAACCCAGTTGTGTTACAAGAACAAATGATGTTCTGTCCCTGTTAATAAGGAGATGTATTTCACCGCCCGTTAAGAATGACACTCTCATATTACAATTTTGGTTCTTTATGGAGTGGAGTTTTTTTCTCATCTAGCGTTAGGAAATGGGAAGAATTTATCATGACTGTCTCATCTCCTGTAAAACATGAATTTGCATAAAAATAGGACAGTTGTTTATAATAACATTCCTCGAGGGGAAATTGCTGGGATGAGCAAGTCTGTCTCAGGGAAGAGATTGCAACAAGACAGCCGTTCCCGGTGGCTTTTCCAGCATCATGCTGGAACCCCCCCATTTCCCTAAGCACTAGGTTCGCGCCGAGGTCCGCAAAGTGGAGCGAAGCGGTTGTGCTGCCCATTGGGTGCTGTGTGCTGGTGTGTTAATCTCGAGTGTGCTGTTTGCGCTGCTAACTTTTATGGCACTCTTTAGGGAAGTGAAGACGAATAGCTGGAAAGTGCTGAGCTCACGAGGGCCAAAGGTAACTGCTGACTGCCCAACCTCCTGGTACGGAGCTTCGTAAAAGCCCGGGGTGACCCTCCCGTCTGAGCTGCTTGTTCAGAAATAAGTTACAGCTGACTGTGTGAGGCCAGAAAGAAGGATGTGTCGTGATGTTCCTTGCTTGGGAGGGAGACAAGGATGGAGGAAAATAACCCATTCACACACACACAAAAAAAAAAGAGAGAGAGAAAAAAAGGGTAGTTATGTTAGCACAAGGGTATGAGTGAGGGACTAATCTAGTCTAGGGTCAGTAAAACCTGGTCTATATTTATTTATTTATTTCAGAGGTAGTGAGACTTATACCTGACATCTCATGTCAAGTTACATTGCTGCAACTAGGAAATAAGTTGTGCTATATTTGTGATTTATACTCCAAGAGACAGCTTTCAGATAATATTTTGCAAGGTTTGTGCAAGGGGGACTGAAAATAAGGGAGGACACCAACTTTCCTGTCTGTGTTATTTCATCTCTCCCCTTGGGACATCTCATCTGTGCACTCAAATACACAGATATGCATAGTGTATTTGTGTATTTGTGTATACATACTTGTGGATATGCAAAGGGTGACTATACAGATAGCTCTGCAGCTTCTTAAGGGGAGCTTCACACCAGGAGTTTTAGTACTGGTCCTGAAGTGTATTTACAGTGATGAAAATAGCTTCTGCCTAATTGCACTTCCAAATATATACGTGCCCTTAAAATTCAACGGGGTGTGTATTAACCAAACTGTATCGAAAGGTTCATTCTGAGAACTGTTCTTACAGGCCGTGGCTCTTTTTTGAACCTTGAAAAACCATGATTAAAAAAAAAAATCTAATTACCAAAAACAATTAATGCAAATAGGTCTATTTTGTAAGCACTGCAGTATTCAGAACTGAGTGCTGTAAAAGTTATTTTAGCTTTATAACAATTTCAAAAACTCAGAAAACAAATATTACTGAGATTGTGCTAAAGCACTAAGCGCTAAGGTTATGCAGGCCCAGGTGATCATTTCCTGCTTCAGTATAGGCTGAATTGTTACAATTTCATTAAAAGCACTCAGAAAGCAGGGTTTAACAGTAGTGAAGTACCTGTACCTTGCTGTGTAGGCCTGGCTGTTTTCACCCCGAAGCATGAATCTACCTCTGTGCCTTAGGGTGTTTGGGGACTGGAGGTGTAGGGCTGAATTGCGCCTCTTCAGGCCTGGTCAAAACCAAGAAGCGGCCGCTGCAGCTCTGGACCCAGCGGTGCTGAGGGCTGAGGGGCTGCGGCCACGCGTGGAACAAGGAGGAGCAGGTCCCCGTGTGGGTCCCCTCGTGGCTGCGCAGCCCCGTGAGCGCCCGCCCCAGCCCTGCGCCGCAGCCGCGCAGTGCACCTAGACCAAGGGGCATCTCTTGCCTCTCTTCTTTGAAGCTCTCGTTTCCTGCAACCTGGTTTTGTTGAAGAAAATGGGACTGCTGCCTTTGTAATGCCAACTGCAGCGTTTTTGAACCCATAGACGACTGCAAAAACTGCAAACTGATGCTTCCCATCTCTTCTTTCCAGAATTTCCCATTTTCATTTTGCATTGTGGAAGCCAGTCTTGACAAACCTGTTATTTAAGCCTGAGTTAGGGGGAGGTTAGTATATGGGTTGCTTCACCTAATTCTTTCTTTTATGTGTTTTACCTCAGGTGTTTTCAAGGTAGCAACTTCTGTGGTATAAAAGCACTGAATAAATTCTTATACTAGTTCATTTGCCAGAAGAATTTTATTTAAAACAGAAAGGAAAGAAGTTCATGGAGATTCAAAAAGTGAAATACAATTGTATTCCTGTGCACAAAAGATATTAAAGTAGTAACAAGTTGCAATATCTCATCTCCTAAAAATCATCAGTCTTTAAAGCTGAGATTTAAAGGAAGAATAAGTATGTTTTTGTGAGTAACCCTGAGCTGTTTAAACAGCGATTTGCTATCATTTTTTTGAATAGATCATTTATAAAGCTTGTGGTGGACAGTTCTGGAAGTTACTGCAGGCAGAACAGATGTTTAAATATTGAGAAATTGGAAAATAAGTTCTTTTTCCAAAAGTAACTCTAAACTAGCTGTATTAAATGCTGTTTAACTTACATTCTTTGCATGCAGAACACAATTTGTGTTGCAAAATTGTAGGTTATTTGATAGTGCTGAATACATATAAATGCTGTTACTTACTACCACAGTCTCTAAAATAGCAAAGTAATGTTATACACCACTTTTCCTCCACAGCATTTCAGGAGCAGAATGCGGATGCTTTTCTGCCCAGGCACACCTTTTGTGTCCTTCTTTTTATGCCACAAACTAGTGGAAAGAGTTGATGGTAGAACGTGGTTCACGGAACAACAGATGTGATCACATTGACTGCTTGTGGCTTGCGTTTAGATACTAAAGTGTCACAGCCACATTCAGGGTATAGTATTTTGTTACCATCATAAAAATGCTTTATTGTTTGATAGCTTTAAGAATGGATGGACTCTGCTATTCATTAGGAAAAAATATTTACCAAATTCATGCCCTGCAAAGACAACAGTGATGCGCTGAGAATTGTGCTGCTAGCCCTTGCAAGTGTACCCTCTCAAAGTCTTTTGAGTCCAAACTCAGCTGAGAGAAGCATGGTGGGTATTTTCAGGGCTTTGTGGTGATAGTAGAATAGATTGTGAAAAAAATGAGCATTTAATGATTGATAGCAATTTTTTCACCAGAATTTCAGTTTCAGGAAAACTTGGAGTTTTCTTCTCTGAATACGTCAGGTTTGATGAATGACCAGTCCCTACAGGGATGCTTGGGAAGGCAATAGTTCTCAGTGGATGCTCTGCCCTCGGTGTCCTCCTGCAGCCAGGAGGGAGCAGGGGGCAGTCACTACTTCCAGAGATGGAGCAGTGATCATCACTCTCCAGGACCACTGTTGACCATAGAAACTGTCCCTGCTGCACTCACCCTACATATGTGGCCTGGGCCCTGCAATCTAGAAGCTTCTGTAAAACGTCTTGGCAGCTGGAAGCAATTTGCAGAAGGCCAGGATTGTGTCTTGCTTTGTGAAAGGGCTTGGATGACAGGGCGAAAAGAACGATCATGACCAACACAGGATGGAGGAAGGGTAAACAGCTCTTCAGGTTCTTGCTCTTGGGGGAGCCTCTGGAGGAGTGTGAGGTGCCAGCTCTTGAGCTAGAGCTGTAAAATAATATCACACATGGTACTGTGCTTCAGAGCTTCCTTTTTTGCCTTAAATTCAGACTTAAAAAAAAATGAATTTAACCTTTTTGTTTAGAAGATTGAAATGTCTAATCTCCTACATAGATAACCTGCCCTTTTTATCCCCCAGTAAGATTTTAAAAAGTAAAAAAAAAATGTTTCTCTCATAGGGTTATGTAGGAAGAAGTGCATTTTTCCCCTCTCTTTGACCTTTTGATTACAGTACAGACTCTACTCAGGTTAACTATAAAATATGAAATCACTCAGAGTTTTCCTCCAGGATAGCTTGATAATTAGCTCATGGTGTCAGACTTGCTGTTTGAGTATGATGTCTGTTATGGACGATGCACTGCACAGCCTAGGGTGGGATATCAACATGAATGAACAGTTACACAGCCCAGTCTCTAGTCTGTGCCTGTACAAAGCACGAGGCATCTTCTCAATGATGTGAGCATCAAAGATGTCCTCAGGAGAGGGAAGAAACATGTGGGTCACACTTGGATAACATTGTGGTGAGCCATAGCTACTGATTTAGCAATTACTGTACCCTGCTTGGGATTACATCCAGCTAGTTGCACTACAGGAATGACATGAAACCTCCAAGAAAGTGCAGGGAGGAAATCTAATAATGAAATCTGATGTCTCGGTGCAGATCCTTGGTGAGCAAGGGCTTGTTTTGATTGTACTGAGTTTGGGAGGGAGATTTTGGGCCGGGCTGGAGCCCCTGCACATGTGCGGGGCGCAGGAGAGGTGAGACAGGCCTGGTGAGCATCGCCTGCCCCCTTCGCTGGCAGAGCTCTCTGAGAAGCCAAAGCCGAGGCTGTCTGAGCAGCCTGCTGGAACCGGCCGTGTCTTCTGATCTTGTCCCTCCCGTCCTCCTCCACCTCTCCGGCTGGACTCTCCCACTGCTTGTAGGAACAACACAGAGCAAAGCCCTCGAATGCCAGCCCCGTACAACAGCCTGTTCTTTCCTACCTGTGGAGAAGTGTCCCTCCCCGCTCTGCCTGCATGGTGGAGAGATGCAGATTTACCCTGAGTCATGGAAAGGGACCATGGGACCAAGGAGTATGTCCTGCTGTGCAGAGGAAGCAGCTAACAGTGATGTAAAGCACCTTCCTCCAGCCACTGACGTGTCTAGGAGGATGAAGCGCAAGTTGCAGCTCTTTGGTTCCTGGCCTTCCAGTCCCCATGGATATGGCTTGAGCTCAGTGTGGGTACGTAGCTGGTCCAAATCAACCCAGCATATCTAACTGCAGGGCAAGGTAGGGAATACAATGTTTAGAGTCAAAAACATTCAAGTTTTATTACAGTGAAAGCACTGCAACTCTGACAAAGGGTGAGGAGAACGTTCATTCTATCCCTCCAACTCTGTTGGCCCACCGTGATATTGGGAACTGGGGCTGCTGCCAGCACTTCATGAGGGAGCCAGAGGAAATGGGTGAAAAAGCAGAAGGGCCTGTTCCTCCTCTTGAGGGGGTTGCGCAGTCCAGGCCATGAGATGTGACAGTGGCGCTTACAGCAGCATGGGACAGGCCCCTGTCACTGGCCTGGTGTGAAACGCTGGTGCTGCTTCCCTCGCTGCCAGCTCTGCGAAGGCACAGGGTCCTCCGTGGATTTCAGCCAAACTGTAAAGTCTCTGAAAATCAGGTCACCTGCATTCCTAAAAGGTGCCTCATTTCAGACACCTGTTCTAGAAATATTTGGTGTTAACGACCATAAAGAGTGTAGGTATTAGAATGAAAAAAACTGCAAAAAAAAAAATCCTGCCTTGTCTCTAGCAGAATAACTCCAGAACATACGTAGATTCTTTGCATTCTTAATGTTCTTACCATATGAAAAATAATGTTCTCTATTCAATTGATTCCAGTATTTCATTCTTTTTTTTATCATCTCGAATCTTTGAAACATCCCTCTCCATCTTAACAACATATTTTCCTATATTTCATGGCAAAGGACAAGATCAGCTTTGTGTTTCCATAATTTCATTTGAAGCAGAAAATTGTTTCCAGATTATCAAATGTGAGATGGGAAAAACATCATATTTATGAATTGGTAAAGCAGATAGACTTCCAATTGCGTTTAGTTCCAGGAAGGACTTGTGATGATTATCTGGGAAAAAAAAATGTTTTCATTATTATGTGTCAAAAATGTTGCATTAAAATTGCTTAGAATATATTTATACCAGGCTTTCAGTACTTATTTTCATTCCAAAATTTACTGTAGCCTGAACCAGTTTCTTCTTTTAAAATTTATAATAGTAGAAATTCTATAATGTATTTCTTGGTTTGAAATGAATTAGCTCAGATTGACTAGTCTGCTCAGCACTGTTCAAAATATCTTTCTACACAAAGGCAGTGCACACATATGAAACGGCACTAAGAGCATGGCAGGTGACTGAAGGCTGGGTGAGCGATCTCTTATTGCACCCTTTGTGGTCATCTCATTAATTGTCCTACTGTCCATTTTCCTTTACACCAACATGTCTCAGTGTCTCCCATCTGCTTTCTGTCCCAGCAAACTTCTATTTCATTCACAGAGTGCAAATGAAATAGTCTGGATTAGTCAACCTGATTGACTAGGAACTTGGCTGGTTACTCTCTTCGTGTTATTCCAGCTCGCTTTTGCTCTGTATTTATCAAACAGCATCACTGTTTTGGTCACCAAACTGTGACTGGTGCTGGAGGCAGCGCTCATTGCTCCTGCACCTGGCAGCAGTGGATGGTCCCCGCGGCAGCCTGACCATGGGATGGAAGGTGCCACCTCTCACAGCCTGGTCTGGGAGCGCAGCCTCTCGTCTTTCATGAGTCGTAGCCACTGCTTTTGGCCACTTGCTCTTTGAGATGTTGCGTCCCTGGTCACCTCGCAGCATCACAGCCAGTTCCAAGCATCTGCTTCTGTGTGATTCCCCAGTCACTTAACTGGTGTCATACAAGGACCCACTTTCAGAAGGTCCTGTCTGAGGTTCCCTATGAGTATGTGGCTGTGTGGTAGGGGGCCCTTGCCGCAGTGGCACGTGAGAGCACGTACATACTGGTCTGGTTTGGGGCTACCAAGGCAGGCACCTGATACCTGCCTACCATATGCATTCATGTAACAGCATACAAAGCTAAACACACAAAAGCTAGTCTTTCTATCCCAAAAATGTGGTTGCTCTTTTTTGGTGTCTTCATATCTCATGAAAAACACTGGTCTTAAACAAATCTGTCCATTCTAATATCATTTTGCTGCACAGTCAGTATTTGGTGTCCTGTGCCTTGCCTGTCACATTGCTGTTCTTTCCAGAGCAGACAGCTGTAGGACAAGTGCAAAGGGTTTGGCCTGGGAAAGAGTCAGTTTGGGCAGATTAAATGTTTCACAGACAAAAATCCTGATTTGGGAGAAAGTAAAAATAGTCACAAGAAGTAGGAAAATCTATTTGCCCAGTAGAAGTGAGAGAAAGGAGAAAACATATGTAATGCTGGAAAAATGAGTTTCATGAGTTCCAAGAGGCATTAACTTATTGTTTTAGGTGCTGTTTTTGTGAGATCACTAGCAGTTTATTATCTGGGGTTTTTGTTTTAACCAGGCAGATGTGTTTTTACTGTCTGTTACCATGCAAAAGCCGTCCAAACCGAGATGCTGTAAGCCATTGCAACAAGGTACATGCAAACTGATACCCATGAGCACAAACCCTGTAGCATCTTTCCAGTCCTGTGGTAATCATTCACCTAGAAGAACAAGTCTGAAAGCAAATATATCTGGCTTTAACAAACGGTTCTCTTGTCTTACAGAGAGAGGATACAAGCCATGGAGAAACAGATTGCCAGTTTAACTGGTCTTGTTCAGTCTGCGCTTTTTAAAGGGCCAAATACAAGTAATAGCAAAGATGCTTCTAGGTAAAAAAAGAATTCATTAAATCTGTTTCTCTGTAATGATTTTAGTAACCAATCAAAAATAATATTTGAATGTAATCATAAAAAATCCTGAATGCTCAATCATTTTAAAATTATCTTTATCATCCCCATGAAATTTCTAGGCAGAGAGGAAAATGATCTCAAACAATAAATAGAGATTAACTGCATTACTTTCTGTTAAAAGGAATCATCTCTGTGCTTTCTACTGCTAATATGCCACTCCTTGCTTAACTTGTATTAAAACTGATTTAAAAAAATCTCACAAGCTACTGGTGATTTAAAGTAGAAATTTATATGCTAGACAAGGCCATTTACATTTACTGATGATAAGCTTCACTTCACACAGTGTTGTTATTAGAAAGTTAAAATTAATTTTTTTCTCTTTTTATTTAGTGAGAAGATGATGTTGAAAATTGTGTCCAGCAAGAGCAGCATTGACACAACAGGTAAGATAGATAATTTGTTTTAAACTTGTCAATTATGCCTGTGTATGAATAGCTCCAAAGTTACCAGCATCCCATCTTATGGACATATCGGATTTGCTTAAACTCCTTTAGCTGTACTCAGAATTGAGGTTTAAGTTTGGGATATGGGAGCCGATCACATCTTTGTTAAGGAAGGAATTTTTACAAGGGTGTAGTATTCTTTGGAGTGAATACCACACCTGCACTGAATGGCTTAAATGGGATATAGAGTCTGTGCATACGATGAATATTTGTCTCATCTGCAGCATGCATCTAGCATCCGGACAAATACTGAGGAACTGAGAACTGTCACTGGTCTCAGATGTATCCAAAAATTAAACTCCACAGTAATTAGAAAAAAAGACTGATTGAAAGTCCCCTTTGGGCAGAGAAAATGAGTCGCGTGGACAGGACTGGATGCAGACACACTAGGCAGATCTGGGAAGCTCCTGGCTTTTGTTATTTATGGTACATGAGTGTGGCCTGGGGATGAGAGAAGTCTGAGCTGTATTCACCACCCCAACTCGCCACAACAGACCTCTCCCTGCCCAACTCCAAGGAAAGCACTGCAAATATTTAAAATGATTGTTGAATATATTTTACCTATTAAAATATTTAACTAGTGCAGCCTACTTCCATTACTTATATTTGCTTTGGAATTGTTCTGTATGATAAAACCAATACCAGGCAATTCTCTCTAGGGCTCAGAACAGGTAATTCAAGCCCTCTTATAAAACCATTTTGTGGGTGTAGGAAATTAAACCTGTAAAAAAAAATCTTAATTAAATTGGGCATCTCTGAAATTGCTGTAGAAGGCTAAATATTTCATTCCTATTCTAGTCACGTGGGTTTTTCTCTGAGGTTATTTTGTTAGTAAGTTGCTATAGGTATAATGAGGCTAAGGAATTTAGCAGTTAGCAAGACAGCACTTTCCTTAATGAAACCATATTGATTGGTTACTAATTATTTGCATGCTCTAAAATGTCCTAGGAAAGTATCAATTATGATGAAGCTGGTAAGAGTTGGTCTTATTTTAGATTCCTTCTCCTACTTGGAGAGCTGTTAAATATTTCAAAGTTAGAGTGAGATCAGTAAAACTGTCAAAAGTAGTTCACCATGTGCTCGGTGCTGCTTGGGCAGGGGCTGTGGCCCTGCATGTCTGCAGGGTGTGTGGATGTGGGTTTTTTGGCCGCCTCTTCACCGTTCGTCACGCACTGGATGCAAATAAAGGCTGTTCCCCACTTCCTGGTAACGCGGTTCCCACAGGGAGCTCTGTGCCCTGGCAGTTATAAACCACACACGTGTACCAGCTAATCTGTTCGGTTCTTACCTGGCCTTTCTGCTGGAGATGTTAGTTCACGTTCAGGATTCCTGTTTCTCTGGAATTGCGGCATGTTCTCCCAGTTTGCAGAGTTGAGGGCTGTGAAGCATCAGCACGAGCGCAGTCCAGGTCCTCAGATGGGAATTTTGCTCCCAAGCTGTCCCCAGACCCTTTCTCATCTCTCCTCTACCTGCCAGTCCCCAGATAGGGTGAGGTATACATCAGGCTGTAAGAACTAAGTTTTAGTTTACCACTTTCAGAGCTCTTTTTGAAAAGTCCTTCGTTTTTCAAAGCAGCTACAAAATGCTCTTACAAATTTCCCTATTTGGGTGTCATTATACACTGATGATGTATAATTTTTTCTGCTTTCATAGGTCTCATCCCATATAAAGCCCATTTATAAATCCACTAAAATATACATGGATGTTGTCTTTTATTCCTCTTTGTATTGTATTATTGTTAGGCCTTTCAGCTTTCCCTGAGCTTGTATTAATTTAAATCAATGCTTTGGGGGGCACTGAACTGCACATTGTAATCTAAGTGGACCCCACTTTGAGTGGGAGTTTGGATTACTTTCCCTCCAGAAGACTTCTTCAACATAAATTATTCTATGTGGGGGGCATGGGGGTGTGTAATAAGTCAGTGCGGTCCCTGCCTACCTGGAAAGGTGTGTGCAGTCTGTCAGAAAACACCCTGCTTCTCCTCTGTGCAGATGTGCTTGGGTTTGCATGTGCATGCAGCATCCGGAAACATTTTACTGACCAATTTTTTTGTTCCTCAGTTCACCCCAATCTTTATTAAGCATAGCTATTAGACAATAGCTTTCCTCAAATACCAGTTCTGAGATACCAGTTTTAGCAATTTCAAAGACTATTTTAAAGGAAGAGTGGTGTAAATGTTGATTGAACAGTCCTTTCTAGAGCAATGGTAAGCAAAAATGTGAATTACTTCCCTTCCTGAACAATATAACAGCTGTGCAGAATAAAATTGGCTCATCAGTGTTGAACCAACATTGTATTTTGTAGTATGTGTTTCAGTGATAGGAGACTTTCACACAAAAAATATATGACCAGATCATTTAGAAGGAAAGGAAACCAATTTCTCTAACCCTAAAATGCTGATACCTCTATATATCTAGATTTTGAGTACCCCATTTGATACTTCATATAAACCAAATTATTGTATTGAAGATGCTTTTGCTTTCCCAGTCTGTGGAAAGTTCTTTAACCTCAAATATAAATGAACTAAAATAAAAATGCTTGTTCTCTAGGGAAAATGAGTCTGTAATGATCATGCTGTCTGCATTTCTTGTCTTTTATTGCTTTAAGATCATTTCTTTGACTGGAGGTTGGGGGGCAAAGTGCAGCAACCTTCCCAAATTTAGACATTTCTTTCTTACTAACTTCTTGTAGCCATCTTCAGCTCCTCAAAACTGAATGGCATCAGGGAACTCTGCATTTAGAGCTCCTTGTGACTCAAAACATAAACCATACTAGAAAGATTTTTCCTGAGATTACTACCAAATAGTCTAAGAAATGCTCACCTGTTGTCTTTTTCTTTCTGTTATATTTTGTTCATCAAATGATGAAACTGATGATTAAGTCCAGATTGACTTTGGGTCCAGTTGATTAAATTGTTTAAACTGGGATTGAATAAATCCCCGAATACCAGAAAAGCAATTTTTCCATGTTATTTGCTGCCTTCTGGGAAGGGGAGGAAGAACATTTCACTATTTCCTGAAGAGGGATCAAGGAATATTTCTTTCTGCATAACACCACCGTGCAAATCCAGAGATGGAGATGGGGGCAGGGAGAAGGTCAGAACTAATTCCTCACTGTCTGTGGCACTTGCTAGTCAGAGAAGATCGTGTCTTTTCTGCATATCTGTGTGCTTTTTACATATGCATGGCCATTACTATAATCTATGAACTGAAAAGGCTTTCCATACCAGTTTTCTTATCTCAGATCCTCTACAGAAAACAGATTATGCCAATCTTTGAACTCTGTCAGCATTTACAGGTATAACATGATCCCAAATTCATTCTGGTCACTTAGTCAAAGTCGCATATGAATATAGAGAAGTTCTTGTTGTTTTAAGAACTCTCTAGTATCTGACCATAACAGCTTGTTAATGATGGAGCTGAAACCTTATCATTGCATTTATCTGTTTGCTTAGTGGATTCCAACCTGGTGATAGGAAATTGAGTAACTATGACCTGTATCCCCAAATGATGCTTGAAAATGTAATAATTCTTTAATAAGGAGATAAGTAAATTGGTGAAGAAACAGTGCTGGGGTTCTTCTGGCATCCCCTTCTTTCTAACCTGCTTCAAAACAATATTAACATTTTAGAAAGAGAACTAAATTCTCAAAAACAGGAGTTGTGTGTGTGCAAGCAGAACAAAGGTCTAGTTTCAAGGAGTGGAAGTGCTATGGCTTACTTTCCTTAACTTGGATAAAAGCAAACATTTCATCTTTCTGTGCCTCAGTTCTTCCAGTGCTTTAAAAATGGAAATACTTTGCAACTTAGTTGAATCATCTCTTTTTTTTTTTCCCTCGGCTTTACCTCCAGATTGTTATGAAATTGTGAGGCCTCTTTTGCACTCAGACCGCCCTTGCTTAGCTCCAACAAGGGTTTCTTCAGCAGACCACTTCCATGGCTGCTGTCATTTCTTTCTCTTAAATTCTTCTGTGGCTACAGCCTGGGCCTATTTCTAAGAGAGCACTATGATCCCAAGATAAAGCCATCCCTCACTTAGCTGCCCTCTTATTTGTTTTTGATGAAAATGTGCATCTTGGACACATCTACTGCTGATCCCTTCTGCGTTCCCACGCTCACTGAGAGTTTGTGGTTGTTCTTCATGCCCTTGGTAGTCCCTGGTTGTGCTTCAGAGGCGCCAGCATGGACATCCTGGTAGGTGACAGCGCATTGAGGCAGCCAAGGTAGCAGAGGAGAAGGGGGCTGTTTTGTAGGATAGAGATGTTTGTTGTTAACAGAAGGAGATCACAGTCCATCCACAGGATAAGGAAAACAGACACCCCTTCCTGAGAAAATATGTGATTTGACTGGGGTCCAGCATGGGGGGAAAGACTGCTGAGAACTGGACATACCTTGGCTGCATAATCAGGGGGCTGGGAGCTGAGGATTTCGAGCTCGTGCTTGAGGCAAAGAATAGCAGAAAGGTAGATGTGATTTCAAAAATAGTCCAGATTTGTGGTTAAGGATCAGAACTCTTGGAGGCTTTTCCACATTTTTCAGACTCTCTAGTGATTTCTGTCTGTAAGGTTTATGAACTAAACACCCTTCCTTAAAAACAAATGCAAAATACAGCATGCGTGTGAAGGAAACGGTGAGATGCCTGACCACAGAGAAAACTACAACTGTGTTGCACATACAGGCAGATAAGTATTGGCATATATTATCCTGAAGCATGTAATGGGTACAGAATTGCAGCCAACAAGCACTGTTTATTTCCTGAGTGTTGCTTTCTGTTAAGCACCTCTTTGAAAGTCAAGAGAGTATTGAATGATACTGAAGTAGAGCAAAAATGCGCAGTAGTTGGGTCAGCAGCGATATGAAAAGTGCCCTTGTTGAGGCACTGCGGAGCGGCTCTAGCTGGAGCATGTTTACGTTTAGGGTACAGCGATACAGCCGCGCGCGGCGGCGCAGGGCAGCCCAGGGCTCTGCGTGTCTCCGAAGGGCCACGCTGTGTGCGTGGATGCAGCCGCAGGCGCCCGCGCTCCTCCCAAGAGGAACTGCAAATCCAGGGGAAGCGAGAGACGGGATTCTTCAGAAAGCCTTCAGCCTGTTTTTAAATAAATGTATATATGTATATACATTTATTTAATATGTATGTATATATTAAAAAAAATCCTGGTTCCTCCCTTTTTAAAATGTTTCTCCCGGGATGAGATTTGCAAATGCGATGCATGAGGGATCCACACCTGTTGGGAAAGGAATAGCAGTGCGTTGTTGCTGCTAAGATGTATTCACGCAGGCACATCTAGGGACTTCACTATGCCAACAGGACAACCAGGAGTGAGTGGGTAGGCTAAAATCTAACACGCTTAGCTGCATGTTCATTCCTGTAGGAAAAATGTCATATGCATTTCTGGGCACTGAAAATTTACCTCCAGCAGACAAAGAAAGGCACTTGTAGTTTTGGTTTGATTTCACTGAACTTCATGGAGCGTTTGCTTGTGGGACCAAGCCATGAGGATACATCCACTGAAGTGTCACTCCCAGTTTCCTCAGATTTTGGATTTTATATGTAAAGAAAGAAGGAAATGAAGAGAAGGGGAGCTTTGCCCTTTGCGGGTGGAAGAGGAAGGGACACTTAGACTGAAGACAAGGGTGGATATGGCTGTGTAAGCGTGAACTGCCAGGAGGCAGCTGTAGCAGGGCTGTTAGCCATGGAGCTGGGATTTGATTGTGTTCTGTAAATAAAGCTTCTTCCCAGCTACTTGAGACTATGAGAAGAATAAGCCTGACATTGATGCTGTGTGGGGGGAACAGCATTTTTAATGAAGAAAGACTTGGAGTTACACCAAAGGTTATTCTCAGTGTGTGGCTCAGCCTGCTTCCTTGTCCTGTGCTTATTTCCTCCTAACTGCAGGCTTAAGTAAATGGCAGCCTACAGAAGGGGAGTGGGTGGACGTGATGCAGCTGGAAGGCAGTTCTTTGCCACACCGCTGTTGCGTTTCTCTTCTCCTGCTTCTTGTATCTTTTTAGTAATAGCTGTTGAAGATATCAAATAAAAATGTTCAGATTGACCTTGAGTAGCAAAACAAGATGCTCCAGAGAAACGTTTTCCTTGTGCTTGCCAGTTTTGACTGAATCTCTCCAGTGATAATTAATCAAAAAATAGGCAGCTCAGGAATCCTGTTAATTTGCATCAACTGACACTCAGATGGCTTCTGAGGGGGGTCCCAACGCTGCTTTCAGTGCCAATTTGATTTCTCTGCTGTCTAATGTGCAGTTACAGTAATTTTCTCATCTCTACCACGTGTGGCGGGAGGCAGACCCGCAGTAACGCAGCGTCCCGCTGCGCTGAGGCTACAGGACCAACGCACTCCCGTTTTGTATGGAACCCCCTCAAGATCCCCTTGGATTGATCCCCCTGTGCCTCTGCTCCCTTGCAGGTGCGGCGGCGGCGGCGGCGTGCGGGGGGAAGACGGCGCTGGGCAGCGCGGAGGC
>JAWLRI010000942.1:606527-718042 GCA_034781795.1 Crypturellus tataupa | reverse complement strand
GGCCCCGCCGGCGCCGGCCGTGCGGCTCAGCCTGCACGGCGTGAGGCGCAGCGTGGCCGACCTGCGCCTGCAGCTGCACCAGATGAAGCAGCTACAGGTAGGCTCGGCCGGGCAAGGGTGGCCAGGAGGGGTGTCCGCAGGTGCCGGTCTCAGTCTCCGTGTCCATCTCTCCTCAGCATATGAGTGATTTTAGGAAGCAGAGCTGTGTGGAAGAGGGAGGGCACACACTACCACAGACGCAAAGTCTGCACTGCTCTGGAATAGGCCCCTTGCCTGTTCTCATACATCTCCGCCCCTACATGCATGAGAAGCAGCCCGCTTTAGCTACTGCTGCTTAGGCCAGGACATATAACTCAATTTCTAGCTTTATTTGGTTACTCTAGACATGCAAGCAGTATTTATATTGTAGTAATATCAAGTCTGTGATTATAGTTTGGATCCTGGTATACTATGTGATGTATAAACATGTCTGAAGAGCATGTCCCTGCTCCATACAGTTTTTATATACTTGAATAAACAACTTTGATGTTAGGAAAACTAAATGCAGCTATGAATTAAGCCAGAGTCTGAGTCCTGTATTTACAGAATTCAGAAAAATAGCCAACTCGAGCGGCAAAGCAAAAGGTTGGTGTCAGTTATTACTGCAGAATTTTGTTGTTGCCATAAGTACGTTTTGCCTGTACCTTCTTAACACAACAGCACCTCTGAACCTGTAAGGAACAACAGGAATGATTAACTGCTAACCAAAACGTTCTGTTGACACGTACACTCATGCCACCTATGTAAATATATACTACTCGTCTCACACACTATGAAAATAACTATATGCAGCTGTGCAGTTCTTCAGTCCTTCACTTAATTGGAAGCGGAAGAGGCTTGTTCATTGTCTTGGAAGATGTAAGAAGAGTAAAGTAATTTCTTGTGAGGAAAGGTGGATAACAGTCAAAAAATTCAATATTCTGCCAGTCCTCCTGACCCGGAAAGCAATCTCCAATGCTTGGTATTGTAGGGCTGCAGCTACTGCTATTACTACAGGGAAGGTTTTGAATTCAGAAACAGTATTGGGTATATCAATCTCCTTTGACTTGCTGGCAGATTTCAAGCACATAATACAGATGAGAATTCAGAGCATGTTTTGCCTTTGCTTCCTTGACTAAAGTGAGTTATGAGCCAGCAACAGAGCAAGGGAGCTGAAGGGTGGAGTAAACATCAGGGCAAAGATGCTGTGACTGAGACCGAAGATGTGATAACAGATCCTGTGCTCTCCTTGAAGTGATGAAGAGACACAGGAAGGTGCTTGAGGCTTCACAAGGCAGGAGGGAGCAGCAGGGCTGGAGCCAGCAAACATGTCACCCTTGCAGGGCACACTCACACTGGAGCTGGTGGTGCCCCAGATGCAGCAAGTCTCCTGCCCAAGGTGGTGGATCCTCTTTTGGTCTTGCCTGGCATGAAGAACCTTGAACAATCCATACATCCAGTACTGCCAAGAAAGTCTTGAAAAAAAAAAAAAAAAGATATCTGGAACATGCTCATTAAATTTGGTTGGTCTCCCTCCCTTCTTCCAAAGGTGATACTGAATTCAGGGCATCGTGCCAATAGGAATTAGGAAATTTAGTGATAGCTGGGGAAAAAAATGTAGTTTAAGACAGATTGTCATTATCATTGTCAAGGCAGATTGTAATGCAGTGTAACAGAGAGTGTTTTAAACTGAACTCTGTTAACAATCACACTTCTGATGGAAAAATGTTGTGCTCCATTTTGTTTAAAATCATTCTAAGTAAAAGAGAGAATCTTTTTTGTTTTTCCAAGTTGTATGCATATGTTTGATAGTACTGCACATTTGTTTGGTTTCACTGTTTCTGCTGGGTAGTCAATCAGTTTGTTCTGTTTGTGTGAATTTTTTGTACAGTGACAGACTAAAAGAAACACTTCCAAAGAACTGAGAAATATGATTGCACAGGCAGAAATTTGGCAGAATGGCTAAGAAACGGGAACAAGACATAAAACTGCATCTAATACTGTCCATGGTTCAGTTCCAAATGGATGATATCACTTTAACTTTTTATTCATTTTCTTAATAGAAACAGAGGAAAACAAGATGGAAAATACTTATTCATTCATTCATGTAGGCTTTGTTTGTGCTGGCAAAATCCTGTTTTTTAAACATAGCCAGCCAGATAAATTGATTCCCACATCAATAAAATGCATGTGTAACCAGATGCAACAAAAAGGTTAGACTATTTCATTCTGTGATGAGTTTTAATCAGCAAGTCTTGAAATAATGACATTTGCATCATGGCTTTTGTTAAAGTGAGAGATACTAATTGCAACTACCTAGCTTCTTCCTTAAAAATCTCTTAATTTTCAGAAATACTCAAGAACCTAATTGCTTGGCAGCATGAAGCTTTCCTTATAACCCAGCTCATGATCTGTATGCATTATTTGCTGTAAGACAACAATTTATCAGGACAGTTCACTCTGTTCTCTCAAGCCTTAGGGGCAGGTTTAAAAACAAGCTTTACAGTACATGTTCATGGCATGTATCATTAGCTTAGTTGCACACTGAAGCTTTTTGCCTATTTCTGCCTTTCTTTAACTGAACACATTTTAAAGGCAAGCAGTTATGGATATGGTTAGGATTCAGCGTTAGGAATGTGTATGCATGTATGCCTTCCATCAGTAAATGTAGTATTTTCAGGGAAACAAGCATTGCAGAACTGATAGAAAATGTGATAATACCACCATAAATGGTATATGATATTCACTTGAATAGTCTTTCAAGAGTGCATTTGAGTTAGAAATCCGAATACATTTTGCACTGTGATACAGTACTGGTGAATCTATGTGTGCTGTGTGCATGGAACACACTTGTGTGTGGAACACATGCAGGGCTGTGAGTGGACACCTGCTTTTCCATTAAAAAAAAAAGTTTAAAATTATATGAACTGATTATCAGGCTATTTCAGAGTGCTGGGGTGATGCAAGGGCAAAGTGAGGGATGGACCAGTGACTGCAAAAGGAGGACAAGGCTAAGAGCCAGAGATGTTACATCTAGCAGAGGCTACTAGTGCTCTACAAAAGCATATTAATTTTCTTTACATCTGATCGCTGCTTGCAGTTACAAGCCAGGTTAACACTAAGGAGCAAGGAATTGTCATTTGATAGCAACAGGAAAGCCAGAACTGCATTTCCTAACCTCTGACTTCAGAACTGGAAAACTGTTTTAACCAAACTGCTTCTTAACTGTGAATGCCCAGGACTGTATATTTGATTTGTTTTCAAGCAAACTTAAAATACAAAAAGTTCTGCTCTGTGGGACCAGAATACTCCGTCAGTTCCCCATAACATCTTCCACTTGAGGTGGTGGAGTAACCAGCAGGGCTGCTCTGCGCACTTAGGGAGGTTCAGACAAAGAAGGGAAGTATCAAGCTCAGTTCCAGGCTGTGGAAGGAAACATGCTGGGATGACCAGAGACTGCCTGTTCCTCCTTGCCCACATCTCTTCCCCTCTGTTTCTGACCCCTCTGCCTTAGGGTATCCAAAGGATAAGGGGGCTCTGCACTACTCAGACCCATGGTGGCTCCTCTGTTCTCTCTGCATCTGTTTATAACTTTTCCTGCCCATGTTCTGCCCTCACTCCCTAAGCATGGAAAAACACAGATTTTCCAGAATAAGCCAGGTGTTGGGGGAATTTTCATATGGATAGCAGAAGCATCCCTGTGGCCAAGATGAGTCATTTCCCAGATTTCAAGGTCTCACTGCAAACATTGACATTTGGGACTCCTCAGCCTACCAGTCCTTACTTGGTCTTACTGGGAATTGCTGTTGCCAGCCAAGGAGGCCTGAAATCCTGGATACCTGAGGCTAAATTCTGATTCCATCATTGGCCTCCTCCGTCACCTCAGACAAGTTACTTCACATTCTCCCAGTCACCTCCCTGTGTCAAATATCCCTGTTTTTTTGTGTATGTGTTTTTTTTTTCTTTTTGACTGCACTGTGAGTGAAGTGTTACATGCTCATTCACTGTCATCTCATTCATTTGCTTTCCATCTTGAAAGCATGGCATGGTGAAAGAAATGTGTGTCTCAGATAGCTGTGCTGGTCCCATTGCAAATCCAAATATATATATAATCTATAATGGGAAAAATGCACAAACACACTAGCTGCAAAAGAATCTCATCTGGTATTAGGCAGCTGGCAAGGTTTATAAATCTCTGCTATTTTAAAGACTTTTTGCCTTTTTTTTCCCTAACTGCTTACACTTACATTCAGCTGAGTTTAGAGCTAGCACCTCCTGCTTGTCACAGAACAGACCTCGAAACACTTCGCTGAAGTGTCGTCTTCCCTCTCATCACGTCAAGTTGGGGCGAGGACTGGGGCACGCAGTGACCGAAGAGCCAGGACAAGAGGCTACACTTTGCTCCTCTAATTTGCAGCTGTTCAGGAAGAATGAGCTGGCAAAGGATGTTTTTTCTCTACTTCCCCTAAGTTCTGTTAAATCAACTTTGTAAGAAGTCTTGTTTCCTTGTGCTGTCTTGCCTATTGCCCTTTTTTGTGTTTGCTTCTTTTAGTCAGTGTGTTTTCTCTGTATGCAAAATGTGGTCTGACTGTTAAACCGGGATGTTTAGAAGAGAGTTAAAATTTGGTAGCTGGTTTTAAAACTGGAACTTAGCTGTCCAAGCAGTACAGGTGCTTCTGAGACTCTTACAGTATGAGATTGCTACTAAGCAAGCAGAGTTGTATTCATCTTGCCTGTACCTCAGAGCTGTGACTGTGTGCAGCCCTGCTTACCCCTTTGAGCACCACATTTCAAAGGTGCTGCGGGGGGACTTGTTGGGGGGACTTTTTGGGGAAGGGGGATGTGCACATTGCAGAACAGCTGTCACCAAATCAGACAGAGTGACGCAGTCAGGCCCTCCTCTGCCGTGGGACAGGTTGAAGGTCCTGCCCTTCCAGGAGCAGCGCTGGAATCCAGCTTGGATGGTGATGTCTGTGCTGATCCGCCAGGCACGCGTAGGCAGTGCAGAGCGCAGGAATGAAATCCACGCAGAGTGGCAGCGGAGCTTCCCGCGTTCCCGTGAGGCGGGATTAGCGCTCCGTGCCCACTGGGCTGAGCGGAGCAGAGCGCTGCGAGCCCTGCAGGGCTCCGTGCGGAAGGGCGTGCGGTGAAACCCTCCTCTGTCTGTCAGCTCCCTGCTGGCAGTTAGATGCACACACTACAAGTTAATCAAATTTGGTCTTTTCTCACTTCCAACCTTTTGTCAAGAAATAATGTTTATAGGTAAAGGTAAAGAAGGGAAGAAGAAGGGAAAAAGTCCATTTAGCTGCAGGGCTGTGTTTATCCAACCTATTTCTGATTTCTGCAATGTATTCCACTGCCAGGGATGTCAGTCAAACAGGAAAAATTGATGTTGATTTCTTTTGTGCAACAGCTGCAGAATCAGGAGATGCTGAGGGCAATGGTGAAGAAAGCAGAGCTGGAAATCAATGGCAAAATGATTGAAACAGTGAAGAGGCTTGAAGATCCTGTGCAGCGACAGCGCAACCTGGTGGAACAAGAAAGGCAGAAATACCTCAACGAGGAAGAAAAGATTGTAAAGAAGTTATGGTGGGTGGAGAAATTTGTTTCCGAATTTTGTTTTTTAAGCCTGCTTGCTTCTTCCATAAAGTGCTGGCTTTCCCCTGTGCCTTAAGTGGAACTGCACCTGGGTATGCAGTTTAATCCCTGTTTCATTATGCTCATGTTGGCAGTAAAGCTATGCCTAGATCCATGACCCCTGACTGGGAATCCCTCTTGGCAAAGCCCAGCAAGCAACTCCCACCGATAGGAAGGGGCTCAGCCTCTTCAGAAGTCCCTGCAAGGCAGATGACTACCCTCATCTTTTGGGAGTCTCCTCCTAACCTTCAACTTTAAGTATTAAATTTTAATAGGGAGACATAACCAGGGAAAGAGCAAGGAATTCCCTTAAGCTGCAAATGGATGCAAAGAAAGATAATAAGTTTGATGCTAAGTTAAAAAAAAAAAATCAATAGTAACAACTTTGTATGTTGCACAGGAGGGTCAGAGGAACTCAAACATAGGGGACAGATGTTTAATTAAAATCAGCAATGCCAGCGTTACTCGCTGGGATTTCCACATGCTAAATGGCAGTTAAAAAGTTCTTTCACTTTTTCTTTTTCTTAGTTATGTAAAGGCTTTTTGTAAGAATCTTCTTTCCCGGTACTGTGGCATATCATGAGTGGTGGGATCACATTGCTTGTTTTAGTCCATGCTCTGAGTCATCAGGAGACAAGATGAAACTGAAATCAATAAACAATTTAACTAGTTCTAACACTGACATTTGTAAGATGCTGTATAATTAATTATTTTTCATTACTGAATTTAATTCACATGTGAAGAATTGCTCCCTGACACAGAAGCTTTATAATAAGCTTTTCATTGGAAATGATGATTGAAGAGCCACAGGAGCTCTTCACAGAGCACAGTTATTGACAACTGAGGAAAATAAATCTTTTGTGTTGATCAATGTGTTGCCAAATGAGTACGATTTGCAGTAAAAATACTACATCTATAAAGATAAAGTAGGGCATAACAGAGTGTGTGTCTTCAGTGAAGAAAAGTTGAAAGCACATTAATAGTCCATGCTGGTGTATATAATCCTCTCAGCTAGTTTATGGTCCTAAATTATACCATATTACGGTCTTAAGTGATTACTCTCCTGTTCATCACTTTATTCAAGTGCATTATATTACCTAGTTCTTAGCTTGTTTGTTCTCCAGGGAAGGAGATATATGTGTGATATTTGTTTATAGTGCAGCCTCATAAAAGGGATACAAAATGAGGTCGAGTGCAAGGGTGTTAGTTGTTACAGCTGTTCATTTATGACACAACTTTGATTGCAATGTGGTACTATTTTATCAACATTTGCTATCTATTCCATACTCAGTTTCTGCTACTTCTATGCAGCTTTAGCTCAGTTATCAAAGAGCAGCATCCTCATCCTCATATTGTGCTATGGCAATTTACAGTGCAGATAAGAAACACTGATAGCAAAGTAGTATTAATTTTCTAATGATACAAGAAAGAGTTTTAATTAGAATATTCCCAGTTTGAAGATGTTAGTTCAACCCCTTCAACAAACACAAAAATCACAGTGTGGAATTTTTTTTCAGTTTTCTCTAGTAAGACTTTTGCCAAGAGTTGCATGTTTGCAGGATCAGACCCCAAAAGAAGAAGCAGATCTGGTAACAATGCTTTAGATTCCACAGCTGGTGGCTGTTTTTAATGAAGAGTGCACATCACACAGTGGCATATCAACATGTAAAAAGAAATGCAAAGCAACAGGGCAAGAAAATTACTGCTACTTAGTCTTGCAACTGTTGCCCTCTTAACCTTCCCTAAATCATATGATTAAATGAGTGCATTGGCTTTATGTAAGACAGGAAGCTTGAGGATTTTTGCAACACTTAAGAAACTTTGGTACTCTGAAAGAGTCTTTCTTCTAAAGAAATAAAAGGAAAATTCTTTTGGTTTCTTTAAATCTCAGCATCAGGAAAAGTAAATCCTGCTTTCTGCTATTCTGAAGATTATCTTTGGAAATTAAAAACAAAAATCTTGGCAGTTTCATGCCTTAAAAGCCAGAGATGTCAAATTTCAGAACACACTTTCTGTTGGCCTATTCATAACGGTGCCTGTAAATGCAGGTCCATGTATACCAAAGTTGTAGTGGGATTCAGAGAGAGTGAATAAAATCCAAGGAATGCTGTTATACCTACTATTCATGCATGCTCATAACTGTGAAAAGCACACTCAGATTTAACTGGCTATTTTTTCTTTCTGTCTACTCACCATTAGAGAGGGAATATATGACAGTATTTGGGTTGCAGATACCAACCTTAAAATTTTTTAGACCAAGGGCAAGTTCTGACAATATGGTATATTGACTAATAAAGTATTTATATGGTGAGGAGCAGGTTCCAGGTGTGAGTACTGTATATTGTTGATTATTATGAGCCCTTGAAGAGAGGTTTTTTTATAAGCATGGTATGTAAAATATAACCATCTCAATTTTCCTGATAGGTGCCTGTTACATTCCATAGTAATTTGAAATCTATATGTTTTTTAAGAGAAGTTTCAGACATTTTTGTAAAAATTACAAAGCTCAATAAAAACAACAGTCTGCTTAGTCTCAGAGCCTGTCTGGCAGCAGATGTTTGGGAAGGAATACAAGAACATGGACTTGCATTACCCACATTTGGCAACCTGCAGCTCAGGGATTTTCTAAGTCAGAGATGGTATCCTCGTATATGAAGGCGCTAGGAGGACTGTTTACCTTTCATGAACTGCGGGGATTTTTTGCTTAATTTATGTAAACTTTGTTTTGCATAGCATTCAGGGGCAAGGAATTCTGTGGAGTAATTCCCTTTTGGGTGCCAAGAGCCTCTTTTTATTTGCTTTTTAATCTTTCATCTGGCAATTGATCTCCAAGCTGTTACATTATTCACCCTATCCATGCTGGTCATGATGTTGCACAGTCTTTCCTCCCCATCTTCCCCTGATCATGTATTTTCCAGCCTGAAAAGTCTTCATCTGTTTAACTTCTCCTCTTGTAGAAGGCTCTCCATGCATTTCACCAGCCTGCTGTCTCTGTGCCCGTTGCAGCTCTCGTGCCCCCATGGGAGCTGGCAATGGGCCAAGAGGAGAGTCCTTGGCCCTGCTCTCTCTGGCCTTGTGTTCCACATGAGCTTTCCATTACCAAGCCCAAGATCTCTTTCACAAGTGCTAATATTATGTTCAAAGTTTATTATTGTGTAGGAAAACAAGACTTTGACGTGGTTGTTGGTTTCCCTTTGCTTTTATATATATATCCTGTGCATTGTTTTGCATTTCTTAGCAGTGAATTTAATCTTTAGTTTTTTTCCTGGTCAATTAGTATCAGATGGTCCATGTGCAGTGCTCTGCATTCAGCTTTCATTTTCATTCTCTTGAATAATTTAATAACCTTTGGAGATTTTTTCACTCCTCTATTCATCCTCTCTTCTGAATCATTTATAATATGTTGAAAAACATTAATCCTGGTACTGATCCCTATGGAACCCACCAGGAAACCCTCCTCATTGAGTAAGTCATCCATTTATCCCCTTTATTTCTGGTATTTTGTCCATGAGAGAATTTTCCCTCTTGTCCTATGGCAACTTTTCTATCTTTAAAAGCTCAGATACCTTGTTGGACACCTTTTGGGCTGTATCTTGCCCCCACACTTTTATTGATTCTTTCAAAAGACCTTGTTTATTTAAGACTTGCCTTCTTTTTATTCTCCTGCTATACGTCCTCCTCAGTACAGCACGCTTATCCATGTGTCTATTAATACCGTTCATTAATATGGTATCTAACAGTTACAGCAATTACTCAACAGCCTACAGTTCCCTGGGTAGCTCTACCCCTTAAAAATAAAAATATTTGTATCATCTATGAGATTTTCTGCTACACTGGTGTCAAAACAATTTGAATCCAGAGTTAGATGTTTAATGTTACCAGTTCAACCGTTTCATCCTTGAGTTGCTTTTGAACTCCAGGGTGAATACCATCTGGTCCGGGTGATGTTGCTATTAATTTTTTTGATAGTGCAATCTGAGATGGATCCTCTGATGCTTTTTGCCTAAAGAAAAAGCATAAGAGTTTCCTTCAGCTCCTCTGTGGTAAACATAGATGCAAAAATCCATTTATCATGTATTATCTTTCTGAACTTGCATAAAGGTGAGTGTCCTGTTAATTTAGTTTGCTTATCCGGTCTTTAAAACTGTGTTGTTTCCTCAGTTACAAAAAGGAAACACTGGAAACAGCTGGATCTGTGTAAATCTTTGGGTCCTGAGGTTTGAAGTTTCTCTTCTCTTGTGGTTAGCAACAGGAGGCAGTAAAATATGGTATCCCCTGAGTAATTCAGCATCAGCTGTCTAGTTTGATAGCATCGCTGCGTGAAATCAAAGGTTTATAGTTACCCCCTTCCTCATCTGCTGAAGGAACAAAAGAGAAAGAAAGATAACACTGTGTGCTGACTGGAAGTCCCTACTTTATCACTGTATTTATGACAATATCATAAACTTACCAAAACATTCTCGCAATTTTGCCCTTTGTTCTTGTCTCTTCTTTCCACCCTTGAGCCCATTCCAGGCTCTCCCTTAACCTTAGTGTTCCCTGGGGACGAGGATATGTGAGAAACTGGTGTTTCCAGCAGTGCTCTCCAGAAGGAGGAGTGCTCTCCACAATCCCAGAGCGACACGGCCTGCTCTGGAGCGCTCCTGTCTGGACACGGGCTGTAGCGGGAGCGTTGCTCGTGGTGGCAGCAGCCTGGCATCGCAGGGAGGTGATGGAAAAGTTCAGCTTTCTCAGCTGCTTCCTAGGTTATATCGATCTATGCCCTCCTGAACTATAAGGGCAGACAGGGGAAAGCAGATACTTGTACTATAGCAGCCTTTTTGATCAGGGAAATATCCCAGTAACGTTCCCTTGCTGCCATCGTGTGGCCCCTTGGATAGTTTCTTGCAAGTACTTCAGTGCTAGCAGGAACTGTGGGTCTGACAGGATTTCTCAAGACCAGTGTCTTTGGGAGGAGGGGTCCTGACACAGGAGCACATTCATTTATCTTTGCTTCTCTTTGTGGTCAGTTCAGAAGCAGCTTATAATTTTCAGTTCAAAATTATTTTATAATTTTACCTTCTTAGTCTTTGGACAAAGATTGAACTCTTCGCTGCATGCATTTGATGTTCAAATTCTGATATGATTTCTGTTTACATGTGTACCAGAAATACTTCTGTATTCTTATTTTTGTTCTGTGCAACTGTTTTCTCTTTAAATTCACCTATATCGAGACTGGTGCTGTGATGGATTTTTATTTCATGCCTTGCCCCAGTTGCTGACCATCTATTCCTTTCTTTTCATCATGCTGCTTATTCACTGAAATGGATCTGCACAGTCACCTGGCTGAAAGTGAATATTTTTTGCTACATTTTTATTTTTTTTCCATGTGCCTTGTGGCAGTGAAGGGAAATATATGTAAATGCAAGATCTGTTACTGGCATGGAAGGCAGCCTTCCCCTCTCCCTTTTCTGCAATCAGCCTATTCCTTGGCTCTCTTGCAGCAGTTGCAAAACTGCTACTTGAGTGAATGAAACAAGACCCCAAATTAGGTTAAAATAAACAGTTGGTTTGTCAGTTCAGGAACTGTGTAATTTATTTTCTAATGTCGTTTCTCAGAATATTCCTCTTAGTAATTTGCCAAGTAGATATTGTAACAGAGGCAGATTTCTTTTGGAACAAATACTCAAGGGATGGTTATTTTGAGATATTTGTAGCAGTGTTTGTTCTGTTTGGCATAATGCACTTCTAGGGTTTTTGATGAATTGCTAAGCTCCCATGCAGAAGATTTAGCTAAAGCAATTTCATTTCATCCCTAAATGGAAGCATATGGACCCTACCCCACCAGACATCAAGTAAATGTATCTGGAGGAGGCTGAAAAATTATATGATGCGGGTTAAAACGTTAGAAAAGGCACTGGAAAAGGTGTTGAAAGCACAAAATGGAGCATGAGGAAGCATGGTGCAGCACAGGAAAGACCTGCAGTGATTCGTTCTTGAGTCCTAAAGGAGTCAAGAGCAGCCAAATAAGCAGGGTTGCATCAACGGGTCATTAAGTGCCACTTTTTGGTCTGTCACCCCTCTGTTGTGCGTTTCATCATATGTCACCAACAGTGAGAAGACGCCAGGTGCAAAGCAGTACTAAACGTGGCAGTACAACATGGATATCCGCTCTCGGCTCCTGGATGTTCTTTCCAAAGCTCCAACTGCCTCTTGCATCACAGCCACCCCGAGGCCAGTATGGTCCATACATCTGCAGCACGTTGGAGCAGTCAGCACCTTGGAGCAGCTGCACAGCCCTCTCTTGTGGGCATGTCTGGCATCCTCACATCCCCTTGGCCTACCCATTCCTTTCACCCCGTGGTATCAGTTTCAAAGATGCCACAAGTGAGATTTCTGCTTTTGTGTAGTTCATTTTTCCCATTTATTTGATTATTTGATTATAAAGAGGAAGGTCTTCATTTCTACCTTTCTGTTTTACCAGTGAGCTGGAGGGATTTGTCGAAGACCTGAAAAGGGACTCTACAGCCACCAGCAAGACAGTCACACTGAAAGATGTTGAAGATGGAGCCTTTCTTTTGCGTCAAGTGGGAGAAGCTGTTGCCACCCTCAAAGGTGGGTATTTGCAATTTTTCTTTTTTAACCACCGCGAGAACAGTTTTGTCTTTGACCCAAGGACGTTAATTTTCACTTCCAAAGATATTCAAAATTAGGATTATGGGGGCAAGCCCCTGAGAAGAGGCAGACAGTTCTTTAACATTCTCCTCATTGCCAGTTTGTTTCGTCCTGAGACTTTTATCTTTTCCTCTGAGGCTTCACAGTTGTTGTCTTTGCAGGAGAGTTCCCAACATTACAGAACAAAATGCGTGCGATCCTCCGCATTGAGGTGGAGGCCGTGAGGTTCCTCAAGGAAGAACCACACAAGCTCGACAGCTTGCTGAAGCGGGTGCGCAGCATGACAGACATCCTTACCATGCTCAGGAGGTGAATTTGTTTTTTAAAAGCCTTCCTCAAGCAGGCCTGGGTTTGGGTTCTGTCAGTCTCCCTAGGGTCAAGTGGCTTTGAGAAACGCAAACATGTTTTCAGTATTATAAATTATTCACAGAGCCGTCTGAAGGGAGATGAGATTAATCTTTCCTGTAACCCTGTGCAGTGGTTCTGCTATGACCAGCATCCTTGATTGTCTGGGTGCTAACACTGAATCTGGCTCACCGAATACTTCTGATTTTGGGAGCTAACTGAATGCCAGTTAGCTGCAGACATTTACAACAGCATAAATTAATAGAGATATTATCAGACACTGAAACGTGCATCCCCAAAAATATACAAAATAACATAGGAAAGGATTCTGAGTGGATGCAGATAACCTAGAATGTTTTGGAATGAATAAGAAATATTTTTCAAAATTCTTGTGAATTTGCATGAATTGTTTATTCTGTTCTTTGCAGGGAAAATACTTTCTCTAAAGCTGAAGTACTAGATAGAAGTTGTGCACCCAAAGTGTCACTGTTTAGGTGTATCTGTCAGAATATAAAGGTAGCAAACAAATGCTGATTCCTATGAGGCAATAGGCATTGCCTTTAATTCCTCCTGAATACTCTGAATGAGTCAGGCCACACTGTCAAGGGTGGTGGTTATTCCCCATTTTACTTAAATTACAATAAAAATTAAAGCCATAAGTGTACTGTTGCTGCTGTTATTTTAAGAAAGCTATGGTTGTCATGCTTCTTCTATCTCCTGGATCCATGTAAACGGTTTTGTCACTATTAGCAAAGGAATAAAACACTTTATGTAACAGATCTGGTTACAGATGTTTGAGAAACTGATTAACATTTGAAACATAGATGGGTGTTGAAACTCAGCCATTTCACAGCTAATTGTCAGAAATGTTTGAATTGTTTTTCATCCTCTGTTCATTTTGCCCCAAACTTGTGACAGACAAGAACTTCTGAAGCATCATTTGGCCCTTTGTTTCAGCAACTTTCTCCTACTCCAGATCCTGTATGACTAGCAATTTCCACGCTGATAATCCAGGAATCTCTTGTTTATCTAGGTTCTGTGTGGAAAAAAATAATAGTTGATTTCTGTTCTGCCTCTAAAATCAATCCTCTCTAAATTACTGGTAAATCTCTGAAGCTCTGTAAACATTTTAAAAGGCAAAAAGAACCAAGTTAGAGTGTACCATTTACAAACCTGAATCCCTAACTTGAGAGGAAGCCATAAAATCACACCATTGGAGGCCTCAGGAAAAAATCACCCTTTTGACATATCTGATGTAGGTGTTTTTCCCTTGCAAAACTTAAGGAGGACTCCTCGTTGTTACATATTGCTTGTGCCTGAGCTTTGTGCTAACGTTGTGCGTGATGTTGTGTTCAATTTGACCGGGCAGACACGTTACGGACGGACTGCTGAGGGGTGTGGATCCCTCCCAAGCTGTGCAATACTCCACCATGGAAAAGGCCACCACAACTGAAGCTCTGAAGAACCAGGAGGAGCTCAAGCACGCCCAGGGACACACGCAGCAAAACCTCACAGCAATGGCAGCGGAATCCCAAGTGTCATCAGTCAAGTCAGAAGTCGTCCCCTTCTCAAACATGACGGTCCATCACGTGCAGAGCTCTCCTGTTGTCATCCATCAGTCACAGCACTCGGCAGCCTTGGTCAACCACAGCCAGGGCTCTCCTTCCCCAGCCAGCCCCGGGGAAGGCCCCCCAGCAAGCAGCCACTCTGCAGCCTCCCCGCTGGAGCCGGCAGCAGGAGCCCAGGCCACGCAGGTCAGCCCAGTGCCACACACCACTGTCAATGGTGCCACCATGCAAAGCCTCTTCATCGAGGAGCTTCACAGTGCGAGTACCAGAAACCGAGCTGTGTCGATCGAGGTATGGTCTGTTGTCCGCACGCACTTGTCTGCTCTTTTGGTCCAAGCTCCCTGTCTCATTCCTGAAAATGAAGATGGGGTTTTCAAAAGCATCATTTGTATGCTTGATCCCTTATTTCTGAAAGTGTCCTCAGACTTAGATGTGACAGTATATTAAGATGTAACCAAAATGAGTAACTGTGTGTTTTTAACACCTTTATAAAAGAAACTTTTTTTTTAATGGCCTGTTTTTAAACAATAACATATTATCCTTTGGTAGCCCTTACGTAGGTGGATTTCAGTCTTTCTCTAATTCTCCATGTCCCTTATTCTGTAGAGGCAAAAATGAGAGAGTGGAAAGCTTCAGTGAATTCACACAGAGATATCCAGCAAACCCACAGCTGAACTCTCATGTCTTATTACAGAAATGCACTTTAATCATCAAAACAATATAGTGAGTCAGTGACCTTGATTTAAATTTTGCCTTTATGCCTTTAGTGAGCAGTGGGCATTTTTGGTTTGGTTTATGATTGTGCTGTATGAAGGCCAGAATAAATATAGAATTATAGCAGTCATATATTTCCTTTGATTGCTGACTATGACTGAAAGATTCTCCCCACGTTGACCAATAAGGTTTTTACATGGATTTTTAAAAGTGAGTGATCACACAGAAACCAGAAAGATAAACAGATGCTTTACTGTTGTTGTCTAGAAAGCAGAAAAGAAATGGGAGGAGAAACGACAGAACCTTGATCACTATAATGGAAAGGAGTTTGAGAAGCTCTTGGAAGAGGCCCAGGCTAATATAATGAAGTCAATTCCTAACCTGGAGATGCCTCCCCAGCCAGTCACTGTGACAAAAGGAGACACAGTGGAAAAGTTAGAAGTCTCAGGTAAGGCCTGCTGTAGTAAATGATGCCAAGTAAGGAGCTGCGTATCTGCAAAGGAGAGTATTTTTTTCTATTTAATGAAATGGTTTTAGTTTACAGATTTCTGTGTTCTTGGTCCTACCTATAAGAACATCTGAGCAAGAACACAGGCCCTGTGTACAGGACACAGGATTGTACGTGGAAAGCACTGATGTTGCAAGCAGCACTGTGGGTAACCAACTGCATGAACCCCAGGTGCTGAAACCGAGAGTTTATTCTCTGGAGAGAAACACACCTTGAACAGAGGAGAGCAAGAATACACCTTGGTTTTGGCAGGGATGGGAGTATCTATATATTGCTACACTGTGTCTTTATCTAGTGGACCATGTCCAGCTTTGCATTTAAAGGTTTAGCATTACAGAGAGCTCTGAAAAGAATCACAAAGAGCTTGAGCACAAGATGAATGATCTTGCCATCAGAAACTTAAAAACTCTTTTTATAGATGTACATGCTATCAAAGGAAGATCAAGATGTGCCTGAGGTTTCTGAGGGTGGGAAGCCTTCCAGTTTCACGAAGCAAGTCCCAGCGAGTCCCAGTAGTTTGAAGCTTAAGCTAGAAAAAGCCAGATGAAAAATCAGATATCGAATTTTAACATTCAGGGTAACTAATCACTGAAATAATTTTAATTATGAACATACTAGATTCTCTGCCACTTCAAAACTTTAAGAAATGTTATGTTGCTTTTCAAAAGGCTGCTCAGACGCATTCTTGGGGTATGATGCAAGAGTAACTTGAACTCACATTAGAAATTAGGCTATTTGATCTTTCTAGTCTTGCTAACTTCATGATTACAGGTAGAACTAGTGCTTTAGATTAGACCCTCAATTTTGTTTGGCACGAGGAAAAGTGGAGGAAGGACTAGCAAAGAGTTTTTAAGTACATAAATATCTGTTTAGAAAGGAAAGAGTAATCTGCTTTATGTGTCTGGTGGATAAGGACTAGAAGAAATTTTAAACTGCAACCAGGAAGATTCAGGTTAGGTTTTAGGGAGAACTTCCTAGCAGTTAAGAAAAGTTGAGGCATTGAAGAAGGCTGCCTGTGTGAGAGGTAAGATCCCCATTGTGGGATAAAACAGGTTACACCAACAGAGGACATTATAGGTGGAGCTGAGCACACTTCCTGGCAGCAGGATGATGGGGTCTCTTTCCAGATCTTTTTTTTTTCACAATTAAGCATTCACACCCATGTCTGAACTTCTTCAGAGTTAAAGGGGAAAGGAAGCTCCCTCATCTAAACCTTGGCTTTACCTCTTTAACTAGACATCTTAACGCAGATATTTAAGAATTCAAAAACATGAGAAAAGCCCTGTTTTGTCCAAGCAGTGGTCCACCCAGATTAGTGGCCTGTCTCTGACCGAGGCAGAGGGAAATACTGTTTGAGAGAGCAAAGGAATCAGGCCACTTTTTGCACTTTGTTAATACTGGCCCAGCAACCTTGGCTGTTGGACATGAGATGTTAGAAGGACTACCCCAGCCTGCTCCTGTCCGTATCTGTTATGGCCCGGCTGCCCATGAACTTCTCTAGTCCCATTTTGAACCTGTTTTACCACTTGCCCACTCTCCCACGGCAGCCAGCTCCATAAATTCATGATGCCTTGTGTCTTGTTTACATAAACTTGAATAGCATCTGGGACGGCTATTTCTATACCCAGGGTTTTTTTCTGGCCATATCTTTACCACTGACAAGTTATTGCTGCTTGGATGTTTATTGATATACACATTTAATATAAATTTTGTTGAACTTTGCAAAATAATTTTAAAATTCTGGCACCGTTCAGTGAGGTTACTGGCTGTTAACAAAATTAACTTGGATAATGTGGGGCATGAATAGAAAACGTCAGTGCAAATAAATACCGTATGGTGCAGTGAGCTGTGGCAACATCTTGATGCAGAACATGGTAATAGAGAAGAACTTTTGTAACTCCCATAGTTAACTAATCCATTTCCAAAATACAATTTCGCAGCCAGCAGATTTAGGGAGAAATTTGATGTGATTGAGACATTTGCCTTCTGTTCTGTGTAATGAATCCTGTAATAGTTACATAAATAAGTTGAGGGAACAGCAGAGCTTTTCCTTAATACGTGATTAATTATCTCACGTGTCACCCCAATCTTCTGCAGCTCAAGAAGAAAAATTCAGCACCCTATAGCCCTTGTTATGGACTAGAAAACTGAGCAACATATGGAAAGAGAGACTACCTATCCTGGAAGTATAATGCATAGGACATTTGGGCCAGAAGTTTGTCGAGTCCTTTGCTGGGTTTGCTGCAGAACTTGGATATGTTACATTGACAGAATAGGTTGTTGTGGATGGTCTCTGTACAGAATCTGATGATGTGTCTGAAATGACTTCCTGAGAAACAAGCAAATTATACACTTTATACAGTTGCAGATAATTCTATGAATAATTCTATCATCTCTTGACTATAGTGCATCTTTGTTATCAAGATTGTTCAGTGAAAAATACGAGGAATATCCTTAATGTGCTAGAAATTGGGCTCCTTCATCTCTCTTTGTAGCTTTGCATATGCAGTGTCCTGATTTTTGCAAGTACTGAGTTACCAGGAGCTTCCAGTAAGGACAGTTTGCTTCTCTGAATACAAGTGCTCCCTCAAGGCAGATGTAACTATTTACAGATTTACTGTTACAGATGTTACTATTTACAGATTGTTTTAAAAAAGACATTCTGGACCTTTTTGTACGAATACAAAAAAGCTCTATGACTGGGTAATTAGATTCCAGTCTGGCTCCACCTGGTGGGCAACACTTCAGTGCGGTAGAAGAGCTGGAGATTTTTACATCCTCTGTTAAAGATCTTATGCACACAGGTACTAAGCCCTTTGGCACCAGAAAAGGTTTTGTAAGGTAGAAAGTTTAGTCATGACCTTGAGCTTCAACCCAGTGAATTGTACTTGTCCATTTGGTCCTCTGTCTTTAAAAATGCTGGAAGAGCTCAGCCAAGGAAGAAAATTTTAAAGCAAAGTCTTTTTGTCTTGAGTTTTCCCTCCAAAGGTTCTACCCCCACCAATCCCTTTGAACTGGGGAAATAAAAGTGTTTAACAGAGAGAATAGAAACCCAGCTCTCGAGTGCTGGGTCTTGCCAAGTCTTGTGGCATTTTTAGTAAGCAAAGCCTATTGCAGCTTCTCCTCGAGGACCCCAGCTGGGGGGTGAGCGTAGGATTTGCTTGTGCACCTGCTGCACTCCCTGACCATTTCTACTGACTCTGTTTCTGCCTTTTATTGTCCATTTTGAAGACAGAGGTGGATGGGTCTCTCACAAATACGAGAGAGACGATGGAAGTCATGCTGTCCTTCTGTCTGTGTCACCTTTCCAGCCTTGTCCTTTGTGAGTGCAGGAAAGCTCTGGGGTTCTTGCAGCCAGACCTGCCACCAGTTTCATGATGATGGAGTGAACAGACCCTTGAAGGGGTACGGATTTGCAGATGCCCCACATCTTAGAAATCAAGTTTGATTTTCTTGCAGGAGATTAGAGCAAATCTCACCTTGCCCTGGGAGAAATACATCTGGGGTCACAAAGAACTCGGTAGTGTATGTTCACAAAAAACGTGGTGCAATGTGAAGTGTATCTAGAAATCTATTCCTGTTGCAATCCTGCAATTACTGGATAACCGGGGCGGGATGTAATACAACAGAGCATTTCTTTAAGCTTAAGCAGCTTTGAAGAACATTGGAGCTAACAAGGGAATAAAGATGAGGCTGGGTCAGACCAGGACTGTGCCCAGCCCTGGTGCTGGTTCTGACAGTGGCTATGCAGAGCACAGAGGACACTGTCACAGCCCCAGATGTACACAACTACGCAATAGCTTGCCCAGAGAGAATGTTCCCTCTTAACCCTAAACAGCTGGATAATCCCCAAAGCAGTTTTTTTAATTTTGAGTTATATTTATTCCAGCTGTTTATGTAACGTGCTTAGTAGTTGCAGCAGGATCATTGAATCACTCTTGAAAATAAACAAAGGAAAGTGTGAAAAGGGTGGCTGTTGCCATGTGTGATGCTCAGTCTGTGACCAGAAACACATAGTGAAAAGTGGGTATTTCAGCAGGATAGTGCTGCTTCTGGAAAAAAAAAATACAGGCTGGTGAGGATGGGGAAGAGGAGATGGCAACTGTGTGGCCAGAGGGGGAATGCCAATCTGAGCAAGCTAGGAAAAAATCCTTCATAAAGCAAGGGCCAATGCTGCTCTGCTACTGAATGAGGTATTTCAATCATCACGGGTTAGGAAACAGTATAGAGTCACTATGTTATGATTCAAAGGGAAAATTGTAAATTCCTGGAGGAGTTGGTAGTAAGTAAAGTCAGACTAAATTCTGTCTCCAAGGAGGAAAAAGTGCAATTGCCCAAGTGCTCCCTGCCCTGCCCCGTGGCCAGAGGTGCTGGGCACAGCAGGAAGACTCCATGTTTGGTTCTTGGCAGTATTCACATCTCTGACCCACTTTCAAAGGAGGGTACAGGTCTACTGTCTGCAACAAGACAGCCAGCTGAACCTGTCCCTTACTTTGAAGTTATGGTTTCCAGAAGTGTGCTGAGCTCTCATGCTTCTACACACAAGGCTAAAATCCCAGGCACAGTGACATGGCAAGCAGCAGTTTCGTGGCAAATTTGTAGGTGAAGTGACCTGACTTCCTGTGCAAATGCAGTGCTGCTTGCTTTTGCCGGAGGCCGTTCCACTTGAATGCCTAACATGTTCCTGATAACAACATGCTGAGCAGCAGGACCTTTAAAGACAAGAGTGTCTTTCTTTCCAGCTTGTGTCAGGGGTGCAAACACTTCTTTCCCTCCCTTGCTTTAAGAGTGCTAAAGTTGTGTTGCACTGTTCACTTGCAGAAGACCTTCATGATGCAGAGGAGGGGAACGACAAGCTGACCAAGTCCCCACCGCCTCCGCCTCCACGACGCAGCTACCTGCCAGGGTCTGCACTAACCACAACGAGATCGGGAGATGTCATCTATGCAGTCAGGAAAGATGCAGCTGCTGTCAAGGTTTGATGATTCAAACTCTTAAGTAATCAGACTGCTGCTGAATTCCCAGACTTGGGCTTGTCTATAAACCACAAAATAAGTTGAGACAGAGCTATGTCCTGGAGAGCTGCTGAAACCACTTGCCAGGAAATGCTGCTGTTTGGGCAAAAGCGCCAGTCAGGTTTGATCAGCTGTGTTTACAGGAGTCTTAGCCTTGCCTCACTGAGCTCCTAACAGGGCAGAAGGCAAGTCACAACCGCTTTCATCCAGTATGGCAAAAAGGTTAAAAATAAGAAGAGCACACCTCATGCGGATGGGGAAGATCAGATCCGAGTCGAGAAAGTTCACAGAAATACTGTCAATGATTTTCTTTGGGCTTCCCTTCCCAATGTGTTCTGTTCCCTGCAAGAAGGGGAGAGAAGCCCAGGCTTTTAAAAAGCTCTTTATTGTATTTAAATGCAAATACATCAGCAAGATTGGTTGCTTTTGAGCTGATGAAATAGCAGTCTCCTAGATCAGAGCATTACAAGGAGAGGGACCTTGCAACAGGGGAGTTGCAATGGTGTTGAATTTGCTGTATTTGCTTTGCATCATGAGGGCTCAGCTATATTGGTTGTCTGGCCTTTCTCATCCACTTGTAGGAATGCAATGAGGACACTGGACAAACAGCACAGTCCAAAGCCCTTATGGAGGATCAGGCCTTGTCTCGAAGCACAGGGCTTGCTGTAGCATCCGCTGCAAAAGATGAAGATGAAGAAGAAGGAGATAAAATAATGGCAGAACTACAGGTACGCCCTTTAGGTTCACCTCTAGCTCAGGATATGAAGGAAAGTAGCTCTGCCAGTCTCACGGGCTCCCTGTTCATTACCCTCCATGGTGCCACATTACATAAATAGCATCCAGTTTTTTCAAGAGATGAGAGAGTGCTCGAGGATGCAGGCATCGCCATCCTTCGAGGCACACGTGTGGGTGGGACTACAGGGAATACCTCTTTGCTGTGGCCGCTTCTGTGGCCTTGTGTTTCTTGTCACTGCTGTTAGTGATGGGAGCAGAGACCAGGCAGGCTGTTTGTGGCAGCCTCACTCCCATGCCACAGCCCAGAGTTCATGTTTCCTGGAGTGCTTGAACACTGCAGCGTTTGCCCTGTCCATGGCACATACATTGTGCCCCCTCACATGCCCGGCCTGTGCTCGGCAGCGCAGGCGCCAATGCTGCCCTAAAAGCCCCAGGTTCCAGTCACCAACGAAACAAAGACAGACAGATGGAGCTGTGTTAGTCAACACAACGTGATGGAAAATAGATCTGTCAAGGGAAACAACACTCTGGGCAGGTAACAAGTTAGACTGCATAAAGGAAACTGCCCCTGTGTGCTTTTCTGAAAGGCGTTTGATCAAATATGTACGACATCCTGGTTAAAATGTGCCACCACAGAGTATGCAAAAATAACCATGGGAGGACTGAGGGCTGTCTGGCTCTGAAAGTGCCGTCGCTGATGCAGGTGTGGGCAGTCAGGGCCCGGAGGGATCAGTCGTGTCTGTGCTGCCCCATGCTGCCCCATGTTTTTATCAGTGGCTTAGAAGTACATTTAAAATCCTTACCGCTTAAATCCGCTCAAATCTTAAAGCTGGCAAACAATGAGAGCAGAGAGATGATAGCAATCGGTTAATGGTCATAATACACTTGAATTCACTGAAAGGCAAAGTCCTCATGAAGAGCAACAAATACAGGGTAGACCATAAGGGCAGGTCTTTGACAGGAGCAGGAGCTGCAGCTCCGAGGGCAGTGTGGCTGCTGCAAAGGTAAAATCTCCTTCGGGTGTTCATGTGAGAACTGGAGTGATTTTATTTCTGGTTTTGGGATCAGTGTGATCAACCTGGATCTGCTGCACCTATGTCTGGGTGTCCATGCATGCCCTGTTTGCAAGGGCTGGTGAGAGCATGAAGGTCCAGAAGTGCCCAGACTACCCTGCCAAGGTAATCATGGTGTAACACTGTGCAGCTAATCATAACTTCATGCAAAGTGCCCATTGCCTTTTTCATCTAGCAGAAAAAAAAAAAAGGCATAATGGAAATCAGCTGCTGAAGATCAAGCAAAGCAACCCATATTTAGAGATTGATACAGGCAGAGATGATAAATTGCTGAGCAAAACAGGGATTTCTTCACCACTTAAAATCTGACAGACTTTGAGGATTCCTTTGTGGGTGATGCCCTCATCTGAGAGATATACTGCGGGTCTCACAAAGGGGTAAAAGTCTGGGACAAAGTATTGTGTTGGAGGAAAAGAGGAGCTGCTTGTTCTCACAATCCCCTGAGGTCCCATCTGCTCTGGCCTATAAACATATGTACAAATAGGATGTGGTGGAAAACTAGGAGAAAATCCACACCCTACTTTTTTCAGTGATTTTTTTGTTGTTGCTGTTATTGATTCTCTAATTTTTGATAAACATGCAATAGATACAAGGAGTGCAATCTTTTACAAAGGCCCTGACTTTAATCTGTAGTTGAGGCTTTCAATTTCAGGAGAGTTGCCAGCAGTGAAGTAATTTCCCCGATGCTTAGCTCACCGAAACGATCTCCGCGTGTGCGGAGGTGCATGTGACCGCTGTCAGCCCTGCCTGCCTGTCCCCTCCTGCTGGGACAGAGTGTGCAGGGTCGGCCAGTGAATTCCCAGCGAGGCGACGCGCGCTCGGAGCAACGCGCCGTCACGGCAGTGCTGGCTCTGCTCCCTGGGAACCCAACAGAGAAAAGCCCAAGGAAAACCTGGAGAAACCCAACCAGTCAAGCACAATAAAAGGCTGCACAGCCTTTCTGCAAAGCCCTGCTCTGAGGCTCAGTGGTGCCTATCCCATATGCTGAGCTTTTTCTGCAGCAGGAGGAATACGGAGGTCACTCTCACCATCTAGAGCATGAGTGAGGGCTGTAGTTAAGACATGAATCTCCAAGCCAAAAGTTTTAATAACAGAATGTTTATGGGGAGTAGAGTTACATAGTTCTTGTATGATGTGCCATGAGACAGGATAATTTGGGAGCTGAGTGGACAGCAGGGTATTACACACCCTGTCTTCTCTCACTTATTGAATGCCTGAGACCTGCTGCTCCCCCTTTCTCAGCACTCTCCTGCAGGCAGTGCTTAGGCCATTTTGCAGACAAGAACAGTTAGGAAAAAAATTATATTATTTCAGTTGTGTCTGTCCCCATGCAGAGGAATAGCAAACCACTCTAAATACTCCCTAGGAAGGGAGCTGAGAAAGCGTAAAGGAAGCACAGAAAAATGTTTGGGAGCAGTAAGTGGACTAAAGAGCTTTGAGATTTGTTTATTTTAAAATATGAAATCTTAAGCCGAGTCATTAACTGATGTGTGATCAAGCCAATGTGTAATGGGAATTTTGAGGGAATCAGTCGACTGCTGGTTCTGCCATGAGGCCAAAGTTTTGCAAAGCTGCCATGAGCTCCCAAGTTAAGTCTGGATAGTTTACAACACCTCTGCATACCTCAGTTTCCCCATCTGTAAGAACAATAATCAAGCTTGTCTCCCTGAAGGGGACACTGAGATCAGAGTCATGAACTGGAGTACAGTCAAGACAAATTGGAGGCACTCCTATTTCTCTTAGTTGTTAGCTTCAAACCTCCATTATTTTGTGAGGTTGCAAAAGATACTGTTGAGATGTGAAATGCTGTATTTGTAATTGGTCATTTCCAGAGGTGTCTGTGTAAAAGCTACCTGGCCTCCCGATAACTTGCAATATTTATTTCCTAGGCTTTCCAGAAGTGCTCTTTTATGGATGTAAACTCAAACAGTCATGCTGAGCAGTCCAGAAATGATACACATGCTAAAGACATAAGGCCTGGGACTTTAATGCCTCACAAGGAAAAGAAGGTAACAAGTGGTGCTTGCTAATGTGCCACCTGGTCTGGCGTAACCTTCTTTCCTTGTTTCAAAACTAATCTGATACCTCCTGCCCTGTTCTCTCTATCCCCCCTCCACCACGGCCCAGTGGTTTTCTCTCTTTTATCCCAGTAGGATCAGAAGCGCGCGGATGGAGTGTTGTATCGGTGGGTGCGATGCACCTAACCACCGTGATGCTCATACAAGGGCTGCACAAGGTTTTAAGATTATATGAAGTTATGGAAGGGTCCATTGGTTTCCTTCTCAGGGAGGCTGTCACCTCTCGGGTGAGCCTCTCTGCTCTTGTGGCAATGGAGGAGTGGGGAAGCATCTCTGCTAAGGCCCTCTCTTTCCATGGGGCAAATTAGTGATTCCTCTCAGTCTGAGGGCCACTTTGGAGAATTTTTGCTTCATCTTGCTTTGTCTGGTTTTTTATTTGGTTTTGTTTGTTTTTCAGAAGCAGTTATTAGATATTCAGAAATCACATTCAGTTTACTGGAAGATAGAGTCAAAGAAGTGGATGGTTCAAAACATCTTTCTGTCTGCAAGATCAGTCAAAGATTCAGCCCTCAGGCACAGGAGGTGTCTTACGGCAGGGACCGTGTTCAAGTTGAGGCAGAGTTTTGCAACCGTGTCTAGACTGGAGTTGCCGTTTGCCTTGATTTGTCTCAGTGACAGTGAGTGAGCAGCATGAAAAACAGGCCAATGGTTCTGCCTTTTGGAGAGCGTCTAGAGGTCTCTTTAGAGAGAGTCTAAGAAGAGTGAATTGAACCACTGCGGGCTTAAGGGGAGGTCATGCGTGCGTGACAGCTTGTCAGTCAGCCAAATACCCATGGGCAGTGAAGTGGGGCTGTGCTGGGGGAGAAAACACAGCGAACCAGCCCAGCATTTCAGCTCTGTGAGTCATTTTTTTCTTACCATGCTTGCAACCCATAAATACAGCATAAGCAGTAGCTCCCCAGGCACTTCATGGAAGTTGCATTTTAGATTCGCTTAACAGAAACTGAGGCAGAGAGAAAGGGAATGTGGCTTTACCCTAGGTATCCAGGGCAGAGCCGAATCCAGTTGCTCTGACCACAGTGAGCTACGTGTGTGTAGGGCAATACAATTGTACAATATACTGAGACACCTAAATGGTGATGCCCAATACGTTGTTAGCGTGAAAGTCCTTCCATAAAGCTGCTTGGGTCAGGGTACACAAGGGCTTGGAGCTGCCCAGACAGCAGGTCTGGTCCAAAGCTGAGACCATCCAGCTGGGCGAGGATACAAGTTCGTGTGGATTAGTAAATGAAATAAAAAAGAAAAGGAAGAAATTGTTTTGTTTTTGAGTGGATGACTATGTTTTGGAGCAAAAAAATAGCCTGGCCGTGTCTGTATTCAACCTTACTGCTACTAGCATCAGACTGCAGAGATCGTGTTGTCACACCAAAACCTGCCTCACCCCTTGAGACAGGTGCTGTAGCACAGATGTTTCTTTGATAGGTGCTGCCTTGTAATTGTCACAAACTGCTATTTATGGGAATTGGAATAGCACAGACTCAAGGAAATTGAGGTCAATGAGCTCTGTTTTGCTATCTGATATGACAGTGTGGGTTACTGACTTTAGTTAATAAGCGTTATGGTGACGATAAGCTTATAGAGAATTAGGGTTTTTTTTTTCTTTTTGTCTGAAGGCAGCATTGCTAAAATGAGGTATATTGTACAAAGAAACCTGAAGATGTTCCACTGATGTTTGCAATAGGAAGTATAACTCGCTAAAAAAAAAAAAAATGTCTAGAGAAATGGGAAATGAGTCTCAGGTCATGCAGAGCAACAAGTGCCTTCAAATGCAGTGGCCAAACTATGGGAATGCTGCCATAGAGCGGGAAGCTGCTCAGCCAGTCGGGGTCTGGCATGAACAGGAGTCCCAGTGTTTCATTCTGTTGCCAGCTGCCAGCATGAAGTGCAGCTCCTGTCGGCCTGACACTGGTGCGCCTCTGGTGTGCTTGGTTTGCAGGATGGTTTCTAGTTATTTAGAAATCTGAGGCCTTCAAAACATCTTTGGAGCAGCTATATGGCCTTGTTGCTGCAAATAAGGCTCATCCTCAGTAGTGAAGATCTGCAAATACAGCCTACTATCTTCCTCTTTCTCACAGTGTGTGATTTTTGTTCTGTGTAAAACACTCTATAAGAGACTAGCACAAGAGATCTAGAAATGGTTCATGAGAAACTCTGTGTGCACTGGAAGGCCGCGAGCTAGCCGGGCTGTCCATTGATGCAGTCATGCGTCCATCTCTGCTGCGAGAGACTGACTGTCCTGCTGCCCATGTTCAGCACATGTTGCTGCTACTGCAAATGTCCCACCGGTGTGTTCGGAGTCAGCCCTGGTCTCAAGCAAAGGGACAGTGGCACCATGTGCCCTCAGCCAGCCACGCGCTGCCTCGGTTCCCTCTGGCAAGAAGCAGAGGCCTCCCCTGTGCTGGCCATGGGCGCTAGCATCTCGCTTCAGTCATGCCTTCCTCCCCATGGCTGGGCAGAGCAGGAGGTGTTTGAACCAATTAAGTGAAACAAAAAAAGTTCTTCCTTTTCAGACTGCTATTATGAAATACCATCTCCAGGTGCAAAAAAGATCCCTTAAGTTTACATCTTTGGGAATCCCTAGCTTTTGAGCTAGGGGATAACCTCTCAGTGTGCTCTTCAGAGTTGCTTCTATAAGCCAGTGTATCTGTTGCATTCCGCACTTCCAAAACTGCTGAGTGTCTCTGCTAATTTTGGAGGCAGGAGTAATTTTAAAGTTACAATGAGAATTTAAAAATGCTCAGACTATGACTGTATTAACTGTGATAAATCATTACTGCTCAGGTGTAAGGAGCACTGGAAATGGCAAAGTTTTAAGCTGAAAAGCATTTTTTTCCAATACAGAACTCACTGTTAAGTCTAGCCAGAGTCTCTCATTCAGCGCTCCAGTGAGCTAGGGAGCTGCAGCGACCATCTGTCAGCCCTCACAAACGAGGCTCCCGTTGATGGGTCCCTGGAGAACTTACTCAGATACATTGATTCTTTTCAACTTCCATCATATGTAAATAAGGATTTTTTTTTTAACTGAAAAGTAAGCTGGTGAAGATAGGGTTGTGTTGGATGTAACCAGTGTGCTGTTGGCTGCTCTGGAGGCCCTGTTAAACCAGGAGTCCTAGGTTACAACCCACGCATAGCACGGAGCAGTAACATCACACACTGTTCTGCCAGAGTTTGGAATTTTGCCCTGAAGAAATATGGGAATCAGATGGCAACTTCAGACATGTTTCTGCAGCTGTAGACAGAGTGGTGAGTTCACGAGGTCTGCGCTTCCCCTGCGAATATGATGATTAATTTGGGGGCAAAAAAGTCCTGTAAAAGTTACAGCCCTGAATAACTAAGTAATCCGACTTTCCCCCTTAGGTGTATGGGGCTACAACAGGACCTCCCACAGATAGTGATCATCTTAAGGAGAAGAGGGAAGGGAGAACTGAAGAAGAATTGGGTTCTGATTCGTCCAGCACAGCTGACAGTAAAATTGGCTTTTCAATGAATGGCAGTCCTACGCTTAGCAAGGGCTTGTTGGTAGACAGTAGAGACTATTCTAACAGAAACCTCCAGAATGTGAGCACAGACCTGGCTGGTGTCAGTTTGACAGAGGATGACAGAAGAAGAGGGGCTCAAGATATTTTAGGATCCCATTATCCAGCTTTTGAAACTGGCAAGCAAAAACCAAGCTACGGACTCCCAGCAGATGCCTCCCAGGGCCTGGGCGAGCCCCTGCAGGGCACGGGCAAGCGTGTCCCCATCAGCAGTGTTGCCCCTCTCATGAGGCAAACGCTGGAGGCCGCGGCGCCTCCTGGCTCCTCACAGGAGCAAGAGCCACCTGCAGGCAACTACAGCCAGGTCACGCCAAGACCTCAGGTGTCTAGGGGTAATAGTGTGAACTACCTGGAAGAGACAGACTCTCCTGCCAGCTCTCCAAGTGAAGACAGCCCACCCACAGAGAACATTGCCTTCATGATCACCAAAACTGCTGTCCAGGTCCTCTCAAGTGGGGAAGTTCATGATATAGTCAGCCGGAAGGGAGGAGATGTGCAAACGGTGAACATTGATGCGAGAAAGGATGCCGCACTGGAGAAGGGTCTCCCAGCAAACACGGACAGTGAAGAACCAGTAGTATGCCTGGACAAAAAACCGGTCATCATCATTTTTGATGAACCAATGGATATTAGGTCAGCATATAAACGTCTTTCTACTATATTTGAGGAGTGTGATGAGGAGTTAGAGAAAATGATGACAGATGAAAAGATAGAAGAGGAGGAGGAGGAGGAAGAAAATGAAGCACATGAAATTCCTGGGATCCAGAAGGAAGAGCCACTGGTAGTTAATGACGGAAAAGCAATTGCAGCTAATTCAGCAAATCATGGGCTCAGTCAAGAGTACGCATTTAACCTTCAGTCATCTTGTGACTCTGCAGAAACACAAACTCCTGAAGATCAGGAGAACATAAAGACTAGTTTTAACAAATATAGTCAAATATATGGGCTAAACACAGAAGCAAACTTGGACTCTGCTGATCAGTTTGGAAGCAGACAGGATTCTAAGAAAAAATTTAAGTTTAAATTCCCTAAGAAGCAGCTGGCTGCTCTAACTCAGGCAATTCGCACAGGCACCAAGACTGGGAAGAAGACCTTGCAGGTCGTGGTTTATGAAGAGGAAGAAGAAGATGGCACCCTAAAGCAGCACAAGGAAGCGAAGAGATTTGAAATCACAAGGTCTCAACCCGAGGATGCTGACAGAAGTCCTGCCATCAAGCACGAGTCCCCTCCGCGGCCCGCAGCGTCCCTCTCGAGGACGGACGAGATTCGGCAGAGCACGTACCGCACGCTGGACAGCCTCGAGCAGACCATAAAGCAGCTGGAGAACACCATCAGCGAAATGAGCCCCAAATCTGTCCCTGAGAGCCCACAGAGCCCTGAGGGAAGCACTGTCCCCTTCTCTGCCCAGATAGCCCCAGAGACCCCAGCTCGAGAGCTTGTAGTGCTGGATGAGAGCCATGCTGGCGCAGAGCCCCCTCCGCCAGTCCCAGCCACGTCACGTAAGGTACCTTAGTCTCCGAAATCACAACTCCAGCTGCTTTCTAAAAATCTGCAATAATCACCATAAACCAGAGGGTCTTGTGATTTGTTTGCTTCCTTTCAGGTGGCTTGTCTGGTCTCCCCACGAGGTGTCTAACAGCTAATGAGCGTTGTTTTTACCTTTGCTGCTGATTGGTGACGGGCAACGCCGGGGAGCTGGGTCAAATAATCTGCTGTGTGAAATGACAAGTGTCACTGACACGGAATCCAGTTTGATCAGTAGTTGAGCAGTTTTCTCCATTTGATTCTTGGCATTAACACCTGTGGTGTGACTCCTGAACTCTTCCCTGCATGTAGTACTGCGGCTTTGAAAATTTTATTTATTTATTTACTTTTGCGCATGATGTGTGGCCTCCTCTTCCAAAACCCCAGTATTGATCAGGCGCTTCCTTGTCTCCCCTCCCCGCCCCTTCCACCCTTCCCGCAGGGCTCGAGCGCGGCCTCGCAGACGAGCAGGATGCCAGTGCCCATGGCTTCGAAAAGTAGGCAAGGAAGCACGGAGAAAGGCAGCAAGCAGCACAAGCTCCAGGACCCGCGCCAGTACAGACAGGTAGTTTTACCCTAAACCCGCTCTTTGGATGGACATCTAGTGTTGTTATGTAAAACCGGCAGTAACTGACTGACATTGTACCAAATAACGGCGGTGTCTCTTTCGAGTGAGGTCTAACCGGACGTCCTGGATCCTGGGGGCATGAGAATGTCTAATGATCCTTTCACCATACTTGTGCATGCACGTCTGCAATAAACCACCTGCTCTTTTTGTTTCTTCCCCCTTCACTTCGGTACTCGGCAGTTCTTCTAAGATGTCAACTAGCTGTTTACTTTCCCCTTGGTAAACGCGGCGGTTCCTTAGGACGCCGGGGAGCGGTTCTGTTCGGACGGCCGTTAGCGGAGCCGCGGATACTAACCGGGCGCTGTTCTCCATGGCGTTGGGTGCGCATTAACTCTCCAGCGAGACGTGTCTGGTCACACATTAACAGCCCCGAGCATGGCCCACGCAGCGAGCGGGCTCTAAACTACCCATCGTGAGCGGCCATGAAGGCTTCGTCGCGCGCGCGCGCTCTCGCTCGCCCTCCGCAAGCTCCGTTGTGCACGTTGGGTTTTCTGCCAGGCCCCGTCCGCGGCCGCAAGACTTAGGTCTGGGACTGTTAGATCTCCCTCGTGGCACCTGGTTTCCCCAGGTCCTGTTGATGTGTCGTGTTACTGGCTTTCTGACAAACTGTCTCCTGCCGTCTTTATTTGCAGGCTAATGGAAGTGCTAAGAAAGCTGGTGGGGACTATAAGGCTACTTCCCCTACCCTACCTGCTTCTAAGATCCCAGCCTTTTCTCCCACTTCTGGGAAGAGCAGCTCCGCACCCGCTCCTAGCGGTGACGGCTCTAACCCTCCTCCTGCACCCACTAAAACCTCCGTTCCTCCCTCTAACCTTCTCGGTCCTCAAACAGGTCGCGTCACCTACTCCACCTCCCTGATCCCCTCTGTGGCTAACGGCTCCTCCAAGTTTCAGAGCGCAGCTTTCCCGGGCAAGGGCCACCACCCCTCCTTCTCGCTGCAGACACAAAATGGCCGCCCGCCCCCCTCTTCCTCCTCCGCCTCCCCCTCCTCTGCCTCCCCCCCTGCGCTGAGCCCACCCGGGAAGAGCATCCGGACAATCCACACTCCCAGCTTCACCAGCTACAAGGCCCACAACGGGAATGCCGGCAAGTCCACCCCGTCCGCGACCAAGGAGCCCGCCTAAAGGCTGAGCACGGCACATGCCCAAGGGCACCAACGCTTCTGTTTGTTGCTTTTTTTTTTTTTTTTTTTTGGTTATTATTATTATTATCTTTGGTCGTTGGTCACAACAACCCACAGCCTATATTTTAACCGGGAATGTAACAGATTTGCTGTATTGCTGGAGGCTTAGTACTAATCATGTGCTCAATACTGGATTAATACACTAGATTAGAGTGAAGCTTTTTTTTTTATGTGTAAAACTTCGTTGCTGTTGTTAACGATAATGGACCCTTTTTCCCCTCTCGGCAGCCCCTTTTCCCAGTGTGCGAGTGAGGCCGAGTGCGGGTGCCCGGAGGTGCACGGCGCGTGGGGAGCCGTGGGGTGAAAACTTTAGTAAGCGGTTTTGTACAAAGCTATTTTTCATTATGGGGACTAGAAGCAAACAGAGATATACTAAAGTGTGATTATACACAACTGTAAAACTGAAACTAAAGTATTTTCTTTTATTTTGGTGTTATTTAGCTTTGTTACAGATTTCTATTTTTGTCAACAAATGTCATGGTTCCTTTCGAGATCTTTTTGCCAAAACATTTTGATACTATGATGCTGTACATTTGGAAGTAAGTGGTATGCTGGACAGTTTGCCCCTACACGCGGAGCAGAGCACGACTGGTCTGGTGTGTAGGAGGCAACTCAACCTGTTGCACTGCCGTTCAGATTATATTTAAGAATTTGCCAAGCCAAGAAAAAATAAATTGTTTTACACATGTAGGTAGTTGCTGGTTATTTTTTTTCTTTAGCTAAATCCACCCGTTTCCTTCAGTTTTGGTTTACCCGGTAACCTGTTAATGTATTGTGTTGTGGATTTAAAAATGTACACTTCTGTACTGTTCTGTATACTGGCAAACTTTTGTACATATCTATAAATATATATAAATAAATAAATACTGTATGTGGCTGGGCACATAGAGTAGTTTTACCACACCAAAGTTAATTTCTATGCATGCTTTCAAACTATATATGGGGCAGGGTTGGAAGAGATGGATATCAGAGAGAAAAAAGTAACATGCTTGCACAGAGGTCATGGTTTTGTAAATAAATTTATTTGTATAACACCATAATGTAAGATACAGAACTATGCTAAGCAAAGATCTTTACAAAAATAAAGGGCTGCATGCTTATGTTTTTGCATTTTGTCACCAGTAACTTTTAGAATGGGCTGAAGTAGCACTTAGGGGTTTGCCTTGGCCATTTAAACCAGCAGAGGAAAATGCGACTTTATTTTCCCCAGATTAAAGCTGTACAGAATTAGTGGAATCCAAGTTACGTTCTACAGCTTTTCCCAGCATAGAGCTGCATGGGGGAGCTGCAGGCTCAGCTTTAGTGCCAGGAGGTATCGCCTCTTCCCTCTCCACATGCGCAGGTTTGTTCCAAGTCTTGGAGTGTCTCCAAGCTGTGGTTTCACGGCTGACCCGTCCGACACTGCTGCTGCTGCTAACGAACACACCAATTACCAGGACTGCAGTGCAGAGGGAGGTCCTGCTGCAGCAGCGCTGATGCTGGGGTGGCCCAGGTGTGACGGGGCCTCAGTGCTTGGTGGGAAACAAGCAGACCCTAAGGCAGACGTGAAGCTGGTCCCCACTGCCCAGAGCTCTGGGAGAAGGGGCAAAAATGGGCATTTCTGGTGGGATCACCAGAACTTCATGCACCGAGCGCCCCAGCTGCCAGGCAGCTCTGCCTGCAAGGAACAGGGCACCAAGGCAGCAAGGTTTTAAAATCTCACATCTGGAGAGACGCTTATATGCACCACCCCAGTGGCCGCAGTCCCATTTTAATCCATTTCTCCCTCCCAGGCGCCTATTGAGCTGCATTTCCTTGCACATGCTGCCACAGTCTAGTCACTAGATTTAAAAAATAAAACCTCTCCCCAGCCCCAACAACCCTCCTCCGCAGCTTCATGTAGCTCATGGGGCCACATTTGAAAACCTTCTTCGCAAATGGACGAAGTGGTGAGAAGGTGGATAACTAGAGATGTAAAGAGATTATCAGGGCTGCGGGTGATACCAGTGGGGCCAGCGAGCCCTTCAGAGATGGTAGATGCTGCAGGTCTGCTGTTAGATCCCTTGGAAAGAACTTCAAATTAAACCACTGACTCCCCCCAAACTAGGAAATGCTGCTTGAAATTGTTACAGAAATCCAAATGCGATCACTACCAGGACAGTTTGTCCTTTAAGTATTTAATTAATTATTTTCCTATCATCATCTCCAAGCTTGGTCCTGTTTCTAATAACTTGCAACTACAGAGCTCCACACACTCTTCAGAAGAACAGTACTTTCCTGCCGATAGGAAACCTGACGATGACTAGTGAAAAAGGCAATGGGTGTAAACAGAAACACAAGAAAATCTATTCAAACATAAGAAAAAAAAATTACTGGGAAGGTAGTTGAGCACTGGAACTGGTTACTCAGAGACCTTGTGTCACCCTGGGGGATACTCAAACCCCAACTGGAGGTGCTCGAAAAGGGCTCAGACCTGAGGGCCTCCATCGCCGCCCTCCAACCCCAGTCCTTCGGAGCAGCTGCCCCCAGCGCTACCAGATCCCGGCGCGCACCTTCCCCACCACAGCGCAGGTCGCTACCTTCGCTTCCCTGCATCCCTAGATCGGACTGCTCAGAGCCCACTACAACCGTGTCCTCCTTTGCCTCCTGCTGGTGGATCTCTCTGCTCACCTCACCCTGTTACATCCTCCACATCGCTCCCTTCCTTCAGGCCCAAGTGGTTTTACCTCCCTTCTAGCTCAAGCGCTGCCTCGTAGCTCCCTTCCCTCCACCTCTACTGGCCCCATCAGCTCCTCCAAGATCTGACTTACTTGCATGCACAGGGAAGCGGCCACCCCTACCTTGCTCCACCACGAACGTCCCTGGATCTTTCCGGGCTCTTCCTGCCCTCAGTCCGGCTGCTCTGCAGCCTCCTTGCAGCCCGTGCAGCTCCAGGCGGTACCACCGAGGCTGCCAATGCCCTTGCACCGCTACCTCGAGCATAGTCTGCAACTTATTTATTTCTGTTGTTAAAGATCTTCGCAAAAAGATATATCCTGCAGTAAAAGATTTATGGTATTGACTGGACTGTTATGTTCTCAGGTGTGCTGGCAGCTACGAACCTAGGCTCAGGAGCACAATTATTAATCATCTGCGAGTGCTGTAAAGTGAAAGGTAACCCGATCTACCCAAGCACCTGGCAAAGCACATGATGAGTGCTCAGGTGCCCGGGACACGAATGTCCTTCTCTACATCTACTGCTTCACAGAACATCCCTACAACTCACCACATACTCAATAAATGCTTTAATAGTCTTCTGAAGTCACTAATGGCACAGAACGCGCCTCCAGGAACAGCAAAAGGATACCTTGTTCAAGTTAGGTATGACACCATGAGGGCTGAAGCAACTATATAATAACTATTTAATAAGCACCTGTATGTCTGCCTGCCTTCACATCCGAGCTGCTAATATTCCCTCTCATGCATAAAGTAGCATTTTTTTGTGCTCATGATGTTCACTGCCTGCTTATCTCCGAAACACGACCTTCATACCAAGCCAGTGACAGTGAAATCAGAGCCTGACGTTTGTGACAGACAGAAAAAATCCCCACAGGTGGATAACGTGAGAAACAATTCTGGTTTTAAGATGTGCAAGAAAATAAATCAAATATATCAGATAGTGTGCAGACAGAGTTTATCCTTAGAAGGGTTTTTAGGGTATGAACTCAGCGTCACAGTTAAAACTAAGGCAAACCAGGACCCTTAAGCACAACTAAAGCTTCTTTGACCAGTAGAACTGAAAGGGCAGGGACTGGTATTCACACATCAGGGCTTGGGGAGAATTATGGTTACGCTTCTCGGGACTCCAAATCCAATATATTAAACATAAACCAACTTGCTATATACCTTGGAATCAGCCAGTATGGCAAAGTGGCAATACTTACCAACTGAGCGGCTCCTACACCATCCTTCACAGTGTTGTCACGTACACGGCAGACACGGGCAGGCAGCAGCGTCTTCACGTTCAGCCACCCGGGGCCCTTGAGCTGCCCCTTTCCTCACAGAATGCCACTCATTTGGGGCAACAACTCCATTTTTTCCCTGACGCTGAGTGCAGTTGCTGACTGCAACTTGTAAGCATGCCATTTTAAAACCATTTATTAGAATGGAATTCACATCACACAGGAGTCACCAAAACAATTTTATTTCCAGTGTTTAAGTGGGTATGCACACAGGCATGATACAGGTTTGGATTCATTAGGTCTTCATGCAGAATTATATTCTCAATAAAAGAAACCAGTTCCATCCAGTATCCACTATCTACACGCCTATGTTACAACATTTATATCAAATCTGGTATCTGAAGAAAAGATACACATGTAATATGTACATTTAAGTTACTTATTTTACAGAAAGATTAAAAATTCAAGTCACATAAAACTCAAAATCTGTATTAAAATTGGAAATATAAAACTCCGAGATTTACTGGAATGCCTAAGGAATGGAAGCTCTGCAGCCACCTGTGTTAACATTTGTAAAATGTAATGAAACTCATTAACAGTAAAATGCATTCATTTGTTTGTAATAAGTTTCTCTAATTTAACAATATGGCACCCTAACAAACCAAATGAATTTATGATGAGGCACTTGTTAGTGACTAAACCAAAAGAACATTTTTTCTGCATACTAATGCCAGGCCAACTCTCAGTCATAAATCCATGTATACACTACACAGCATGTTGCATCAGATGCTTCGTTCAACATTTGTATGCAGCCATCAAATATACTTTTTCTTAAAATATATATATATACTTTAACTTTAGTGTTCTTCTGGCTGTGGTAATGCACTGTGAAGACAGTTCCACAGTGCACATCGATGAAACCAGCCCAAATGAAGGCTGCATAACAACAACAGTACAGGAAAATATATATATATATATATGTACACACACACACACACACACACATACGCACACACACAGTTACTGGGAAGTGTAACAGTAAGTTAATGAATTGCTGTAGTGGACACATCTCCCCATTTCAAAGGTACTGGTAGAACCGGGAGCGAACCACCTGGGTGCCGGACAGTTTGTGAGGATGGGCATCAACCGCGGGGCTGAAGCTGCTCTTGTTCACGTTCTGGTAACTCTCGCCGTTCACCTGCTCCGGCGGCTGCAGCGGCGCCAGCGACGCCGCTCTGCCCGTGAGGGCCAGGCTGCCGCAGGGGCCGCCCTCGTCCGCCCGCAGCTCCGCGCACGAGGGCGGCTCTGCCCCGGCAGCCTCGGCGGCGTCGCTGCTCTCCAGCCTGGCCTTGCCGGCTTCGCCCGCAGGAAGGTCGGTCGTGCTAGTGCGTAAGCGCTCCCGCGCCAGCCAGTCCGAGATGGAGAGGTCTTGGGCCGGGCATTTTGGCTTCAACCGATTCACAGCGGAAAGCTCAGACTCCCTCTCTTTACCTTGACTTGGATCTTGAGCTTTCCAAGCGTTCAGGACACTTATTTCAGCGAAATCCCTCTGTCCTCCCAGCGTGTGCCTTCGCCTGATGTTTTTTCTCTTTGCAGTCTCTGCAGAGTTGGATTTTTGATTCCCAACTCCAAACATATCATCCGCAGATGATTTGAGTCGCAGCTTTAACCTATCTGTAATTTTAAGTCTCCAGGTAGGTTCTTGCTTATCAGCCTCGCCTCTGGCTGATGCGGCTAAACTGCTCGTTGATCTTCCTTTCTTCATTATGTCAAACATTTTGGTCACAGTGGGCAAGTCCTTGTCGCTCTTCGCGTCCCCTGACCCCTCGCTGTCCGTTTTGTGCCGGGCAGACTTCCTCCTCGACAACGTATCGCACTCGATGAGTTTGTGGGAGCTGAAAAGCCTGCGGCTCTCCAGCTTCGGTGTTGAACTCCCCTCAGTACAACTTACTTCGCTTTCTTCAGAGTTCCTCCGACTCGTCTTCACCGCTTCCGAACCCTTCGCCTTGGACAGCCTCTCAGCTGCAGCACTTGCAGCAAAGACAGGGAAATCGTTTTCACTGTCTGTCTCCACAGGACGCCCCTCGCTGATCAGCTCACTCCTTTCATCATCAGCATCTTCTCCCTTGCTCTCTGTCACGGACTGCACCTCAGGGCTCAGCATAGTGGCATCTAAGCCAGTCAGATATATAGTAGATGAAGTAGTTGAATAATCTGAAGTGATGGAACTGACATCAGCTGCTAAAAACTCGTGCTTAATTTCTGGGCTGGCTACTTTTTTGCAGGAGTATCTGTGCTGGGAAGCCTGGGAGGAAGTACTGAGCATAGTGCCAGAGTCAGACACTGTCTCCTCGACCTGGGAAGACGACTGTGAGCCAGGCAGTTTGGGGTTGCTCCTCTGCACGGTTTGCCCACAGCCGAGATCCGGTGATTTTGGGTGCTTTTCATGGTAAGGCAGTGAAGGCTCCTCTGCCAGGATAGTTTCTTTCTTCAACGACTTCTTTTCATCCTTCACAACATTCACATCTTTTTTACTGCTGTTCTCTTTTTCCTTCAGGATAAATATCCTCTGTTTTCTCCCCGTGTCTCTCTCTTTTTCATATTCTCCTTTAGCTGTGTCCTCTTTTGCTGCATCACCACGGGATTGCTCTTTCTTGAAAAACACATTATCCAACTCATCTTCTGAGCTGCTTGGTTGAGGTTTCTCTTTTGTTTTTTTCCGTTTGCGACTAGCTGCTGCAAAAATGGAGGACACGAGCAGTTCCTTGCTATACTGATCCTTTCCAGAACCCCAAGAACCCTGCTTCAAAAAAGAATAATAATGACTGATTAGAAATTGCAAAGAAACACACATTAGTCTGAGACTAAAAACATATTTAAAGAAGGATGCCTTTATTCAGGAAATATTGTCTTACTGATCAATCTGTATCTTGTGACTTCCATTTTTCACCTGAGCTGAGTCCCTCTGACAAAGACTTTCTTTTATACAAGAAGACACTTGGCTTTTGACCAGTTAACAGGGCAGGCTGTTTTAAGGCAAGAAGACCTTTTCAAGATCAGTTTGCAATGGCAGCTGCTGGACTGACGAGGCCCTGGGAGTGCAGCTTTGGTGCCTCCTCTTGCCCGGTTGAAAAAGACTAACTTCTCCAGCATTTTTTTTTCTGTTTTTCATCTTTCAAGTTATCCAGTTTGAACACCATACACTCTCAATATCATCAACACAAAGCTATATATAACCCCCCATTTTAGCTAATAATTTAAAAAAAAAAAAAAAAAAAAAAAAAAAAACAGAAATAAACAGATTCCTTCCAAAGCAAGAAATAGTCAGCAATTAGAATAACACAGAAGCAAAAAAATGGAAAGGTCCAATTATTCCCAATTATTTTGTAAGCTTCACTAAAATATTCTCCCTACGCTGGCAACATGCACCTGGCTACCTCAAAGCCACGTGCTTCCCTGCTTCCTGCACATTCGCTATTACTGAGAAACTGGAGGGCTGTGGTAGGACGCATCTGCCTCACCAGGGCATTCTGCACACTGCAGACATTCGAGGAAGGAGAACAGCAAGGCTATGCACAGAAGGGGGTAGGTGCTCTCAGAAGAGCTCTTTGGCACAGCAGGACTGAGATCTTCCTTAGCTTCTAGGCATCAACAGCAGCAGTTGTGTCCTAAGGTTTCAGCTAAGCCAGCTACATCTCTGACCTGAGGAAAGGAAGAGCCAGACCAGCAGCCAAGCGGTTACGCTCAAAAAACTTTGGAAATCCCAGTCATTTGCTGCTATGCAGCACTTGAGAGGACTGCCATCAAATGGCACCGTGGTCACTGAAAGGACCATCTACTGATTAGGCACATTGTCAGAGAACAAGCGTAAATATAAAGGGAACGATCATTCACTCTAATCATCATCATTTGTCTCCTATCCAAAAAACGCTGTCATGCTCCATAAATACAAAATCTCAGCCCCACACAACACTGAACTCCTGCTGTTGGGATGCCTATTACTAATAACAACTTATAAGTGCGCATTCTTTCTCATTCGATAGCTCCTCACAAATTCATTGTAAAGGTCTTGGAAATGGTCAAAATTGCCAGGATATGCCTGGCAGGGTTAAACGGGAGGAAAACAATACAATGGCTGCTGACCACAACAGGCCCCGCAGCAAAGTTGCTCTGATTTGTTTACATAAATATGGACATGGAAGAGTCGGGGAGGATTTCTAGCACAGTAATAGCAGGAAAAGGAAAAGTCTGTGGATATCCGTGACATCCTGCTACATGACAGACCAATGCGCCCTGCTCTTGCTGCAGAGCGGTTAGCAAGGAGAAACTGCACAGAAGAAACACTAGTCCTGTGACAGCAAGGGAGCACTCAAACGGCACGTTTGATTTAGTTACTATCCCCAGAAAGATGGGCAAACTCGGGATAGCTTTTCCTGGGAAGGGGAATGCGAAGGATCGAATCCTTCCTGCCAGAAGGGATATGCAGCAATGGAGCCAGCTGGGAGTCTCCTTGGAGCCTTATCTTGCTGCAGGGGATCCACACCGGGCAGGACAGAGGCTGCTGCCCGAGGCACCTGCCTGTCCCTGCGCTGCCCCGTGCTGCTGCGTGAGCACAGCCAAGGGCACCGAGCGCCATGTGGGAAACCTGCCCTTACATCAGGGACCGAACTACTGCCCGAAGTTGCAGTCTGACTCCCTGCCTGGGAAACTTCCACCAAGCCCGGGAACGCTTTCTAAGGAGATTTAGCATGGCAGCCTCTAATCAGCATGGTCTCTAATCACACTCTTAACTTCCTGTAAGAGGAGGAGCTATCACCTTCTGAAGAAGAAAAGGCTAAATTCTACACAGACTTTATCCAAGCGAAATACATAAATACTGCCCAGCATGTCCAAAATAGAGAGGAACAAACTAAATCCATTCTCTGCAGCAGCAGATTTGAGGAGGAGATGGAGGGTTCATAGTTAGAGGGGTTTGGCTCATGGCTGCTGCTACATCTGCAGCTGACTGCCCTGGAAGATGCAACAAACTGCAAACCAGGGAGAATCTTTCAGCAGGGCACTTCGAATTTAATTGATGAGAAAGCAGTATTTCCTCTTCTTTAGAAGAATTCTGTGCAGTACTACTTGATACCCACATATAAGCAATTAGTTTAATCAAGCCAGTAAATATCCAACAGATTTCAAAGGTCTATATAAATATATAAAGGTTAACAATAGAAGATTTACTATATAAATTTACAAGAACACTTACCTTAGATTTTGCTGAGTCACTAGTAGCTGAATCTGTGGGAAAAAATAAAAAAAAAATCTACTTAGTTCTGTGCAAAGTTTTATTCTTTTTTTTTTTTGCTACAGACAATGCTGGACTCATGGAAAAAGACAAGCACAGAACAAAATGTGAAGCAAATAAAACCAGAACAGAGTGGATAGTCAGAGCTCACAAAGATGCAAGCTGCACCACAGAAAGCCACCGCCATGAAAGGATGCTGTGAATTGTAGGCAGAACCAGCTCAATGATAGGAATGGCAAAGGAGCCCTGTTCTTCTAAATAAAAAACAAAACAGAAATACTAATGTTTATTCAATGTTTTAGGAATACAGCCCCTGCAAAACCGCAGCTGAGAGACCTTTTCAGGATCGTACTGCGTACTCTCCTGAGACTCAGGATACACAAAGCAAAATTGAATGTCTTGGTACTATGGCTGCCCTAAGTACAAATCACAGTTCTTGCAGTTAATATTCTTTTTGTGACACTTGAGTCATTTGAATTCAGTTATATTTGGTGTGCTAAACCCCAATTTTACATCTTTCTTCACCTCTGTCTATGCATAGGTAAAATTTTATTTCCAAATGGCTAGATTTCAGCAGCTATCAGTTTTGTACTTTTCCATAACAAGCGCTATTATGAAATGAAAAATGGACACCATAGTTTCACTGTCTCGCAAAACCCAAGATTATACAGTTAGAAAGGGGGTAGGAAGGGGCTAGCGCAGTGACTAGAAAATATGAACTTGGATGTTTTCCACGTCTAGGGACATTCTCCCTAGGAAGAACGAGCCAAGCCCCCTGCCACACCCCTTCGGACACATGGCCAATGCTTTATGACTAGAAAGACTGGTAGACCATACCATGCTATTTCTCCTCAGGGTCTGCTTCAGAGATAACAAGAAACAGCAGAAAAACTTTTAAAAAGTAGCATTGATCTGTTTAAAATACTCTTAAAAGAAAATTTACAGCACAGATCAACTCTTTTTTTTTTTTCTTTCCATTTACAAGAAACGGGGGCTTCTGCAGACAAGGCAGCTACAGTGTGGGCAACAGTCCTCCTTCTTCCTACAGTTCCAGCTGTCCACCAGTGACATCACAGAATCCACTAGTGACATCACCGTGTGATAGACTCCTCCCACTTCGCCTGTGGCAACACCAGCATAGAGTGACTGTTTCAGTAAGTGCCGAACAACCCTCGGAAAACTGAAACAAAAGCTAGAGACGGAGGGGTAACATTTGTGGGATATAACATGCTTGGTTAGTGCAAGAGTAGAGTGAAGGGAAGGGGGGGAAAAGTCACCAAAAAAGTGCCTGCAGCGCTTGTCCTTAGCCACAAAAGAGGATGGCAGTCATAAACAGGAGGAAATCAGTTTTAGTATAGACATACTGCAATTTATTTATTAAAGTGACCACCACTTGACAAGAAAACATAGCTATTTTTCATTTTTTGTTGTTGCATTCCTAACACTGGGAAGGAGCAATATTAGAACACCAGAGAAGATCAATCTTTCTGCCATCACAACAAACCACTTTGCAGCAGCATTTCTGCTTCACCTCACGATGATGATTGGATGGGTAACTGTGAATAAATAAAATAGTATGTGCGAGTTTCATCTTTCAATGATTATACTCCTGCTAGACAACAAAGTTTTCCCATTTATACCATGCAAGATTATCAACATTTCAAGTTTTTACAGTGTATTAATGATCTTTTAGAAAAGAGAAAATTAATCTTATTAGTAAAAGAAAACAGAAAGTTACAGAGAGTTGAGAGTAGGTTATTCTAGCCTATGGACTAACACTGTCCAGGCAAGAGTTACCTGATACGTCTCCAGGGGATACTCCCGTCCTTCCAATGTTGGTGAGTAAATGATCTATGTTTGGCACTGGCTGAGATTCTACAGTGTTTTCCTCCTGAACTGCTGTCTATAGTTAATAAACAAAGATCTCTTCATCATCGTTTCATAAATAGCTCATTATGATTTAACAGCATTTAGAAAACTGCATTATTCACCTGAGGACATTTTCCTTGTGAGTTCTAGTTTTCCCGTATTGCTTTACATTTTAAAAACAAATACATGTCCTTCTAAAAAATTCACTACTGCAAGGAACGGAGAGGTAAAAAGGTGCTCTAAAGAGTAAACCATCCAGTAATATAATAAGAAATAAAAAGACATTCTACAAAGAGCAGAAGCAGATTCTAAGCTAATATAGTTTTAAATCACAGATATTTATGCCACCATACTTACAAGAGGCTCTTCAGCATCATCTTCTGTGAAAAACCAGTCATGCTACAATTTAAAATAAAAAAAGTGAAAACCCCACAGGAAACGCAAAACCCAAATGGGGAACAATCAAACATGGACATCAGTAAAAATGATAAGCTTGAATTCCAAGTACAAATACGAGAGCCAAACTGGCTCAGTGAGAGAAGGCTGGTCTGTCTGCGCATGATCTTACTTTTTAAATAATCAAATGCATCCACTTACTTTTTGAATGAGTGTTTCTACAATTTTGTATTGATCTGGCATGTGTGTAACCATGTGTGTCATGTTATCATCAGACGTCCTCACGAGCGTTGGACCAAAAACTATTGCCAAGTTTCTCGGCTCCATCTAAGAAATGAAAGTTTTCCACATGACCCATTTACAATAGAAGAGTGCAATATGTTAATGTAATAGCATTACATTTGAGAATCATTTTAAATAAGGATAAAGAAAAGGATTTTAAAAACACATTATGAATTAGGCAGGATGTTACACTACCGTACAACTCTTCTATACATGGCTGAACTAAAAGCATGCAACTTTTCTACAGTTCAAAATTAAACATTGTAAGTAAAGATATGGCAAGCACAGAAAAGTCTAGACTAAAGAACTCACAAACATTCTGCATACTTTTGAGTGGGAGGGTTTTTTTTTTTTTTTGATCTTTGATGTAGGGACTCTACTTCTGATTTATTTAGAAGCAGTCATGTTGTAAGACACTTCAAAAAAAGGCACTAGAAGTTTCCCGGGTTTTAATCTGAAAATGTTTACATGGCACATGAGAAAACTGACCTACTAATCAGACACTATTTTGTCTAGTGACAAAGAGTGCATTCAGCTCACGTTTACTTTGGAGGAGGCGGCAGCAACCAACATCACAGACACTACAAATCTATTCACAAGATAGACTCGGAGTTATCCAGCCCTGTCAGCCACATTAATCATCCATTTTGTTCATTTTTTAAACTACATCTCTGACAAATTTCAAGAAGAAGGCAGCAAAACACTTTTATCTTCTGCTTGCTTATTTGACTTACAGTTTACTCTTCCGGTTGTGACATGGAATAGAGCAGTAATAAACAGGAGGTAACAGCCTCATTCTTATTCGAACAGCATTGTAAGCAGAAAGACTCCAGTCCTAACCCTGGGCTGTGGACTTCAGACTGTAGTTTTGGGCAGCTCATGCAATTAAAATATAACTTAATTCATCTGCCCTTCCATATTCTACACTACTAATGCTATTTAAACAATATTGATACAGTACACTGAATATCTAAAATGTTAAAGGCTTGCTTTAGATGTCGCACTTAAAATAGCATATATTATCATTACATTATAATGTGGACTATAATTACACTCAAAATTTGATCTAAATAAACTAAAAAAATTAAATAAATAAAATTTAAACGTATAAACTAAAGAGTATTATTTGTACAACTGATGTAGGTACCCACCATATTTATCTGAACAAGGGCATTTTCCCATCTTTTAGATGATTTAGGTCTTAAAAGTTTGCCATAACCTCATCTAAGTTTTCAATAGCATCAATCACATCAACTTTCACCTGTATCATTACATATGTGTAACCACACCAATACCATGTAGCTTTGAGTACACCTACCCAACTCTGAAAAAAATATTATTACTATTTGCATTCAAGGTAAATTAACAGCATGCAACAAAGCAGTAAATGCAGATTAACTCAGACTCTTTCCTCAATTTACAGAATTGACAAGAGGTTATCTTCAGTGGTGTTTTACACCATTATCTCTCTTTAAAAGATCAGTATTTATCAGGTTATTAAGTAATTATAGCAAGTGCTAGTCTTAAAAAAATAAAAATAAAAATAAGTGTCCAGGAACCCAGGCCTCACACAAAGCTGACTTGGCCTTTGATAACAAGATTTAGGAATTTGCCTAAATTTTACCCAAATTGTTCAGTCAAAAAGGTCCTAAGAACCCAGTAAAACCCAGTAAAAGAAAGAACTGAAAATGTATTTTACAGACTTCTGCACAATAAAGAATTAAATTTTTACAAGGGTATTACCAGACACATACTTCTTTTCATCTTCAAAGCCAACTATTAATAGACAACATGCATACCATTCCTCTAGGCCTTACACAGAAAATCTGTACTATATTAATAAAAACTGTTTGCTTAAACTATTTTAAATCCCTGCCAAAGCACACTCATATTGGTTTCTAGTTGGATAGTATAAAGTTTACAGGCTTAGAGCAAATATAGGACATAAGCAGTATTCCCACAAGAAGCAGTACTACTGTAAACTCCAACTTTATTCACACTAAACTTGTATATATTTTGAAAGAGTCCTTAATCCAATCCATAGATCTTCTCTCCATAGCAAAGACTTTAATTTTACACACAATAATAAAATATGGGCTTACTCACTAGAAGTAATCCTGTGTTAAAAATGGTTTTAATAAATGAAGAAAAACAAAATACATTATATGTTGTCTCTGATACCTTGTTCTTTTCTGAATTCTCTGCTACTGTCTTCAGATGTGCAGAAAGAAACTTGAGAGTTTCATAGTGATGTTCGGGTAAATCATGAATCTGAAATAAACAGTTACTACTTAGAATATTAAACATTTAATGCTAATTTTGTGATGTACCTACAACACACCTGATGTCACCTTACCAGTCTCTTCAGTGTTTTGAGACGTTCAACAGGATCTTCCTTTCTATTAGCATCTATGAAATCTGCATATTTGTCTGTTAAAACAGTAATGTTAAATTAATATATGCATATGACCTGTAAAAGTATACCTGTGTACAATATAGTAAGATGGAAGTAGAAAAAAAAAACAGCCTTCATTTAATATTGTAATGAAAAAAAAAAAAAATCACAAGAACAATTTCTTTGTAAATAGTGAAAAAATCTACTTTATTTCAATTCCAAAAGCTGGTATTATCATTTGCTCACTGAACAAAACAGCTGTAACTAGCTACCCAATTGTAAATATGAAAAGTAATGCTATAAAAGAAACATGCTTTGAGAAACTGTACTCTCACAAGTCAAATTCTGACTTTGCTCATTTGTCTACTGAAACTTCTATACTCTATAGAACATTCTATATGAATCTGATTACTTCTTATAATCAAAGCTACCACTCAATCATTCTTTCTTTTTTTTTTTTTTTTTTTTAATTCCTCTAGAAACAACACAAGGTACATAAGAAAAATAAAAAAAGGAAAAGAACTGCTTTGTAATTCCTTCACAGTTAGGAAATTTTACCAGTCTTATTCTTAAGTTCTGTAAGTTCTATAATCATCCCGCCTCCCTGTTCTTTAAGAAAAAAAAGAGGACATCTGTCATATAGTTCTGATGATTTCACTGGACACTGTGTTGAATCATCTTAAAGACACAACAATTCCTAGAGGCAAAATGATGGTGGAAACAACTTACCATTGGTGAAAAGGGGTTCTGGAAGCTTTCTGAAGAAGGATTTCAGCAAACTGCTTATTACGTTCAAGTCCCGCCATTTCTACACATTTAGAAGAAAGGGACAGACACGCTTTATATTTCTATAATCATAACATAACCAGGAGGATCGGGGAGTTCCAAATGGAAATGCTATGATCAAAGACTTACATCATCATGAACATCAATGTCAGTCATTCCTTTGTTGAGCTCTTCCTGCATACTTGAGATGGCAGCATTATTTCCAGGAACCCTGTAAATACCTGTGTACTCAAGACCTCTCTCTTCAACCAGTTTGCAGCATATATCAACAATCAGGGGAATATACTGGAGAAAAAAAAAATCATATGTATTTTTTAAAGTAATTTATGTAAAAAGTATTTAAAAATCATAATGGAAATAAAAATGATCTTTTCCTACTTTATTAGTTTGAGCTGGGGGACAGTCGTCAAGCCTGACTCCGAACGTTCCCACAGCAGATGACTTTTTTTCAAACGGTTTCCTCATGATGCTTGGAATACCTTTTCTCCACGTCCCCTTGTCTTTTGGTGGGCTTGTCTCATCTTTTTGATGCAAGCAGAAAGAACGCAAGTGAATAAGAAAGAAATAAAAGAGCATTTAAGTCACACAAACTATTGCGAACAGAGTTAAGAAGATAAAATAACTTACTGCATTTTTATCTCTTTTATTGGCCCACAATAACTCACTAACCAATGTCTACAGTCTGAAACATCTTTTTTTTTTCTCTTATGTAATCCAAAAGTAAGTTTGGACGTACCCCAACCACAGAGTACCGCAGAGTTAGAGAAGTGTGCAGGTAGATGGCATTGCAGAATTTCATTGTTCAAAGACTAAAGATAAATACTTTATATTAAAAAGAAAAAAAATGCAAACCAACAGCTTTAAAGAAAGCAAGATAAAGCCTCCATTGAATTACATCCTGCCATGCAGAACAGCAATGAAATAGTGCAACCACACCAAAACATTATGGTACAGAGACCTACTTAGTCTTGCAGTAATTAACAGATTTCAATCACTCCTCAATTATTCCAAACACAACTCAGACATGTAAAAATATTATTTACCCTGAATCAGATGAAAGTTCATCTGCTCTGTTTACCTCCACTATACAATTCATATAACAAATTACAGTTCTCACTCATTACAAATCTCTTAATACATTACTGCCTTCTTACTCAAAATATTTCTGGAAATGTTCTTTCTTTCAGTACATTTGAAATCTACCTAGCATCCTTTAAACACTGCAATTTAGTTGCATAGTAATCTGTAGCACAGCAGGAGTAAAGGAATGTTAGTAACATAAAGCAGAGTTTACACACAGTTTAAATTCAAGACTAAATTTTTCAAAAGTGGCTGTTCAGCGAGTTGTCTGAATTTGTAATACCTTTACAAGCAGCCTGACCTGGTTATGAGAAGCTTAACACAAGTACTCTGGTACTGTTAAACACCACATGAATCTGAAGAAAAAGCCCAAACCTTCCTGAAAGATTACTAGAATAAAAAGAACTTCAGTGATCTGAGAAGACCCAAACTATGCCGAAGGTAACAACTAAGCGGAGGTAAAAAACAGAGTAATTACAGCTGCATCTTAACGGAATTGATACTTCTTTGCATGAGCATATTCATGAGTTTGGAGAAGCCAGATAAGACATCTCAGTGGCCTTATGTGGGTCTCTAAGGAACTCTAGAAGGTCACACAGCAAACCAACCTTTAGTGAGAATCTTTCTTTCAGATTCATCCTTGGGAGAATGCGGGCTCTGGGTCCTCTGCTCTGTTTTTGCTCCAAGCAGAGTCTGCCTGATACTTAGACTCTGACGAGGCGTTTTGGGAGATGGCTCTGTTTTGCTGCTTGAAGAACTGAAATGAAATATTACTTCAGTAAAAGGAAGCTATGTAGCAAGTGCACAAAAAAAGCTGGCAGCAAATAATTTACCTACCTCATCATTGTACTGTATTCTTTAATCCTTCGGCTAATTAGATCTCTGCTAGTGACACCAGTATCCTATAAAATGAATAGAGATCTACTTAACAATCTGTTTTGAAAAAACTCCAGTTAACTCTTCCCATTGACAGACAACATATCAAAAATGAACATTTCAGTACGGCTAGAATCTAATGGGCAGTACCTGGGAACTATTTAAAAACTAAAAGGAAAATTATTTTTGTGAGTAGTTGCAAATTAAATGCTACTATTTAGACTCTTTTCAAAGCAATGAGATCTGATTAAATCTTGTTATGCAAAAAGTAAATTTAAATAGAAAATATGCAAGTCAAAAAATAGTACTCCGAAAAAAATGTAACCCTATATTCACAAGGTATTTATATAACTGATTACCTTTCTACATAGATCTGAAACAGCGTTTAATTCAACTTTGTTTTTAATCACCTGCCTAAAAATATTTATCAATCCACTTTCCTTTAACTGAGTATTTCAAAACTGAGTAGCTGTGCATGACCACAGACATGGAAATATTCTTCTGTTGCTCATCATTGAAATGTGAATCCTTTGAAGATATACAGGCTCAAGCGTACAAGTAGTGACATTAGACACAATAACGTTTCCTTCCTGTAAACAGCATTCACATTTAAATCATATAAATGGACATTCCCCACAATCAAAGTAATCCTCCTGAGTTTTATTTTTAGCAACCAAAAATCACACCGTGCCACTGTGTACTTGGCTTTGCAACCAGAGTCTGAAGCGGAAAAAAAAAAGAATCTTCTAATGCAAATACCTTTTTAAAAAACCTATGTAGTTGTTACAAAACAACTGAATGTCAAGTGCAGTTGCAGACAAGTCAGCAGAAACATCAATCCATTTATTTTAAAAGTGTTACCTGATTATCAAGATGTCAAGCTTTTTTAAACGTGAAGTATCTATTCAGCTACCTTGCCTTTTACCTCCTTTTCTGCATATTTTACCTCATATTCCTGTACATGCTTTGATCTATTGTTTAATTAATTTTTCTTTTGATGAAGTATTAATTAAAAGAAAACTCAATCGGATTTTAATTAAACGACAGTAATAATGCTTTCTTTACTATGCATTATACAATTACCTCATCATTTAAGTTGCTGTTGTCTTGTATTGCTTTAATCCATGCTAACATATTGTCTCTGTCCTCAGCTTGAAACAGATACTCGCAGTCTGATGTGGTGAGCCTGAATACATTTTTCCTCTTGGTTTCACAGTATGAGATGTCTATCAAACAAGCATTGATGCTGATAGGTTGCTCTTCTTCAGATGGGGTCATTTGTTCCTTTTTATCCTTGTACAAATAAAGCGAATGGCCTCGAAGAACAACGTACAATTGTTTCCACGGCCGAATGCTTCCACCAACTCGCTGAAAAATTACAAACCAATTTATGAGATTAGCTATTTCCTATTGTTCCTCCCTCAGTTTAAAAAAAATCTCCAAAAACTTTACAACAGAAATTCTTTCTTATCTGTCCTTAAGAATAACCACTGAAAAGACTATACAAAAGTGGGATCCACTAATAGCTCTCTGTTAAAGGAGGGAGTTGCTCCACAGCCTGCCCATCCTGAACATGCAGTATGTGTTTGAGGACACAGGACAGTGGTGAGAAACAGAGAATGCAAATAACTACAGAATTTCACAGAGATATTAGGATAAACATAGAAAATAAGTAAACGAGCGGGCTCTTGTCCAAATCTTTCCAATTTGATTTGACTCAGGCATATGCCCATACAACAGTGGAATTCCAGACCTTTGCTCTCCTATGTCTTAGTCTGTGAATACGCAGGTCAACCTGAACTGCAACACACACCACTATCACAGCTTTTCTCACTGTTAGCAAAGGGGAAAAAAAGACTGTGGTCATCAAGGGATTGATTCTTTCTACTTAATTAGTCCTTAGAAATAAATCTACTTCAAGGATATTTTGAAATGCATAATTAAAGTGGTTCAGAAAACAGTCTCCAAGAAAGAGGCTAAGGAACTTGCCCAGGTCAGTCTTCTAGCAAGCAGGTCTAAAACTCTGTCAGTCTTATTGGAGCTCACATCCCCAATATTTATTTTTAAAGTAAAATTTATTTCCTACACTTTCTAGTATCTTATTCTTAATTTTCCTCCAGTTTAGTATTTATCCTGGGTGGACATTAAGTAACAAGTACCTTTCCTTTGTCCGTGACCAGCTGACGAAAATGGAGCCATCCTTCCTTGGAGGCATCGCCAAAGACCTCTGAAGAAGAATCTTTTCGGGAACCAGAGTCTTCTGATGATTTTTGACTGTCTGGGACCTTATTCCAAAACAAAACAGAACAAAAAGTTACCCCCACAGCATATCTCTAAGTACATTTCTCTGTAATCTTATGTCCGAATGCTTAACTTTTCATTTTAAAAGGTAATGCCTCATTCAGGGAAAATCCCCTTGCAGAACTTCAACAGTTCCTGAACAGTTTTCATAAAGTAAAATGTCTAACTATGACTTCACACATTCCAATAAAATTTTAGGACATGGCAAGAATCTTAAGACTCTCATTACTACATTCTTGTCTTACAAAAGCGCATCATAAATATGCTTTGTTTACAGAGCTGAAGCAAAGGAAATTTAAGGACCACATGGTGGACCTCGAAAATATCAGGTCATATTTACTTTTGTGATACACATGGCACCAGGTAAGGAAGGAAAAATAAATAAATAAATAAAGTCACACATAAAAACCAAAACTAAATTAAGTCAAAATCAAGCAAAATTATTTACAAAAATCACCTGATGCGCAGGACAATAAAGTCCCTTTTTGTGCTTAATACAGTTCTTATAAATCATACAACATGCCATAGTAATAGTTACAATCCTAAAAAATTGTTACATATATTTACCTACCTTGATCCCTTTTAAACTAGATACATGCTTAATGGATCTGTTGAGAAAAAAATAGATGTTAAAATAACGTTTTAAATGCTTTCAAGAATATCTGCAAATTAATAGGTACTTTTTTTCTGAACTTACGATTTTCCCTCTTCTCTATAGTCATCCAATCCCTCATCATACGACTTTGATCTCTCAGTTTTTGTGGGAGGCTGGCTATCCAGGACACTAGGCCTTATGGATTCTATAAACAGATCAAAATTATCAAATATGTATTAACCCGAATTACATTTCTGCAGTGTATTTTAAGCTAAAAAAGATCAGATCTTTCACACCTGTTCTCCACAGAAGGCATATTCTTTTTCAGAAAAGGAAAAAAAAAGTTGTTGCATGAAGAAAAATGGAATGAGCGCTTACCGTGGTCGTGGGAAAGCTGCCGACGGAGTAACGGGATCGGAGATGCGGGGCTGGGGGGAACGGTTGTTACAGCAGGGGTTTGCGAGGCAGATGCAGAAATAACAGCAGAAGCAGGAATGTGTGCAATATCGTGGTCAATACTAGGGCTCGTCGGCTCATCTACAAAGGTAATATGCAACACGTTAGCATGTTACATGTGTTAATTAAATGCTCAAATTAAACAGCTGTCTGAACTTCTCTTTATTGGGTTACTGGATGGATTATCTTAAACATCAAGTCCTTCAAACAAACATCAAGGGTGCAATTAATTCACACTGTTAAAGATACTTTTTTAAAAAACGAGAACCTGTTTAATTGCACAAAGGCAAAAGTCATACCTGATTATAGATTTTGCAGTGCCTGAATGAAACTAAATTACTTATCAACTTCTTGTATTACGATTTTCAAGGAGACAGGGTGTTTGTACATGTGCATATGAAGAACACTTGTTATATCAGTGAGTCTAAACTCAAAAATAAGAAATATTTCCTATGATAAAACAGGCACATTCAGACTTCCAGAATCTATTCAATTTAAAAGTGTTCAAATAATAAAGCCAAGCTATAAAACAAACAAACAAAAGAAGATCCCAAATAAATAACACACACATTAAAACAGGAATCTAGCATCCACCCTAACAAATCCCCACGTGCTCAAATCCCCACTTGCTCAAGCATTTGTATTTTTAAAAGAAAGCACCGCTACATACCGATTATCTCTTCCACTAATTGTTCATACAAACGACTGCACACCACGCATGTCCAGCACCTCACAGTCTCAACAGTCACAAGGGTCATCATGAAAGATTCCAAAAAGCTTCAAGCATTTCTAGTTTTTAAAATTTTTCTTACAAGGTGGAAGGAGACGAAAGATTTATGGTCAACAATTCTGAGAAAAGAGCTGACATCTTCTTGAACACACTAGTATTAGAAAAATAATTTTACTTAACACACGGTAGAAGAAGGGGTGGAGAGAATCAAGTCACGAGCATCGGCCGAGCTGTACTGCTTTGATGAATATGTATGTATTCTAGGTGCTAAGAATTGTAATATGCAGAGCTTCTGAAAAGCCTATTGAGATCAGTGAACATTCACAGACAGAGGTTTATTCTTTGCTTTGTACGAACACAACTGCATCTGCTGCATTGTACTTTTCAAACAGCTACTGACAGTTCTGCTGAAGGCAGAGCTCATACCATCAAAATTTGGCAATACAAATTAAAAAAAAATAACCACAGAATGGATTAAAGCAATGAAAGGTTTTACAGACAATGCAGGGGGTTGCTACTGCAGGAGTTAATTTAAAAAAGTATCAAAACATAAGAAACTAGCTGCCACCTAAAAAAAAAAATAAAAAAAAAAAACAATGAAAAGAAGCCAAAAGAATTCATAACAAAGCCTTGATACTACATTTAATTTAATAACTTCCAAGTTTTACTTGCATCCACTTGCATTCTAATATATATTAGAAGCATTTACATGTCTCTTCCATACTCCTAAGGCAGGGGATAGGGAAAGTCTCCGTTTTACTTCCATTTTTCAAGCTACAACTACTCACTGTTCTGTTTTCTTTCTCACTTGGCCCAGCTTCCCTACAGCAAATCCTGGAAGAAGGACATTAATGTTGACTAATGAATATTTCCACTTACTGAGCAATTTTAAGATGGCTTAATTAGTGCATAGTATGGAAACTGGAAGTTCTCAGCTTTAACTTATTTATGCTACAGACTTAATTCAGAATGTCAGACTCCACACCAAAAGGTTACAAAAATACTAGCGCTTAAAATAAATCTGCTTGAGCTATGAATATAAAAGTGTTAGGCAATACACATAATTTCCCACAGCATATGCTTCTTAAATGCATGTGGTAGGATGAGGAAATATAAATTCTTCATAAATTCTTGAAAACACTAATTCAACTTTTACTGCACTTCTTACTAAATTATTAAGACTTTCTTTCTCTAAGTCCTAGAAGTTTCACTTATGAGATTTTTTTTTGTCTTTTTTTCCTTGTTTAGTAGAGCAAGTTTTAAAATACATACATACAAGTATTTGCAATGGCAATCCAGTTCATCTAGCAATGCTGGTGGTGTCATTTGTTTTAAAAACATGTTCAGGGCAGACGGTTTATCAGTAGCTGAGGGAGATATTTTGGCATTAAAGAATCTACAGCGCAAAATCCTTCTGCAAGGGGTTCTCTTGTTGTATTATATATTGTTGTTGACATAATATCTCAACAATTATTTTATTTTATTCTATTCCTAAAAACGTTGAGTATATGCAACTTCATTGGGAATCTAGGCAGAGGCGAGTGAGGAGCAGTCAGGCTAAACAGCTTCTGACAACTTGCAGAGGGACCAAGTGATGTTACTTGGTTCAGAGTGGATCTAATCCCAAAATGAATCAAAATTAAGAGCTGCTTAAGAAATACGCATGCTTTAAAGAAATTGCCAATGTCACTGGCACACAGCAGGAAAATGATTCTGTTCAATCTGTTCAGCAGTGAAGAGATGGAAGCTTAGCTAGTGGCAAGCCTTCACCTCCTGCAAATCCGTGCGGAACACACTGTGATGCCCAGCGTAGGAATTACTGCTTATTAATCCAGAGCACTGTCAAACTCCACAGATAATGTCTAACTGAAAAGCTACAAATAACCTCCCCCTAATTTTGACTTTTCTTCTAAGCGTTTGGGATACTTCTCACCCTTTTCAGTTTCCTTAATTAATCAGTTTATTTGTGCTACCAAATTCCTTGCAGAGCATGTGGAAGGGTGTTTTCTGCCCTCCAAGGAATGGAAACGATGGCATATGAAATGCAGCGAAGAGGAGTCACACTCCCTAATGCTCTTTCAGTTACTGATCTCAAGGGTCATTGGTATCCCCTATACCTTTGTGTAAAAAAAAAAAAAAAAAGTTGAAGCTTTCAGGACTGCTTTAAGTTGCTTCCATTTGTACGAAGGATACAGTCTGTTCTGTTTTATTGTCTGTGAAACAATCCAAGAGACAAATCATGGGAAAATGAGGCAACAAAGGTTCCAGAGAGTGAAAGAGCCTCTCTGGTAAAAGGCACGATGCTGTTTTTCACGCACTTTTAATTTGCTAAATAAAGCCAAGAAAAAAAAATCTAGCCACAAGTGGACAAGTGCCAATCAAAGGTGAACTATTTCTTCCCTCCAAATCCTGCGGGATTTCCCTCAAAGTCCAAGAGGACTTACTCCAGCATTTTCCTGAGGACTGAAATGAGGCTGGCTGACCTGTATTCCCTGGATTGTCCTCCTTGTCCTTTCCAAAGATGGGGGCCCCATTTGCCTTTGTCCAGTTATCAGGGACCTCTTCCACGCTCCAGACCTTCCAAAGGTGACAGAGAGGTGCAGCCTTGCGCTGGTATCAGCCATCTCTCTTAGTACCCTCAGACACATCTCACTGGGTCCGAGGGACTTTGGCACAGGTTGAGCTTCCCAGGAGATCTCTGACCAACCCCATTCACTACTGGAAGCTACTCCCCTCCTACAACCCTCTCTGTAAGCACACAGACCAGGGACACCTTGTTGGTGCACGAGCCTTATCTGCACACACAGGCACTAATTCCCCCCGGCAGGCAGCGGGAGGCGCACGTTTTCCATGTTTATTTTTTCACTTCTTGCTGCCCTTGCCAGCTTCATCTCACATGGAGCTTTGGCTTTCCTCACATCATCGCTGCATGCCCGGGCAAGGCCTGTTCCCTTCCTTTGCAGCCTGTCCTCGCTCCCTTCCTCCACACGCGAGCTCCGTGAGGAGCTCCCGCTTTAGCCAAGCTGTTGGGATTGCATAACTGCCCAGGGAAAAGCTTAGCTAACCGGATCACATTATATAAGCACTGAGGATGACTAGCTCACACACTAGCTTCAGTCCAGGGAAGTTGGTCTCCTCAGGCTCCCTTTATGATCAAGCAGTAGGAGGGGCGATTTCCCTTTGGGGAGCAGCTCCTTGGGGAACTCATCTTTCTCATCTGCTTACAGAAAAGGGCTGCAGAACCCACCCTCTTGCGGCCAGGGCCAGCGATCAGGCGGGTGCCCCTGGGAGCCGGCAGCCCTGCAAGCAGCACTGCAACACCCCAGGGTACAAGAAGGAGCCGCAGTATCTGGCAAGCATGCTGTAGATCACGTTACCCTTCACACCAGTAATGAGACGATTCAACTTAGACAGACAGTGTGAACATATGGCTACAAGGCCAAATTCAACAAGTTCGTAATTTAATCAAGGACAATTTATTATATAATTTAGAGATTTAAATCATAAAAATTAATAACTGAACAAAAGTGCACATTTTAAATAGTTTTAAATTACTTCTGATATGAAGAACTATGAAATGCCATGCACTTACACACCCAAGAAAATCCACCTACAACTTTGCAAAGTACATACAGTGAAGAGGTTAACTATAATTTACTTGTTGGCTTTCTGAAAACCAGTCTGAATTCCTGGATTGGGTATGTATTTAAAGATGTGCAGTACAGTATTTCATGCAATTTTGGTTACTCATCAATCTTAGGGAATTACAACTCTGAATTACTCACTCTTAGTAAACAGAAGGCTCAAGGGAATTTACGGGTCCAAAGCACAAAGGGCTACAATAGTCATTAAAAACATTTTTTTTCCCTCAAGAGAGGCATAGATCTAAAGGTTTCCAGATACTGGGATGGAAGCTACCTATCATTCATTACTATCTAACTTCCAACATCCCCCCCCCCCCCCAAACAAAACAAAACAAACAAATAAAAAAATCAGAAAACAAAATACAGTAGTACTGTTGTCAACACTGTTCACTTTTGTGGTGCAATTTAAGAATGAATCTGAATCTTGCATCATGGTTTCCTTTTCTTACAAGCAGAAAAGAAAGCAAAAAAACCCCACACTTCTATTGAGATCACAAATCTTTCAGAAAGGCCAACAGACCCTGCATGGGGCAGTCCCTCTCCTCCGGCTGTATCCTTGGTTCATCCTACATGCAAACCTACATGCTGCCTCCACAGCAGCCTTTGCCCCAGGGCAGTGCACAACCCTGTGCCAAAGCCCCATCGCTAAGTGCAGGCTATGAAGGGTTCCAGCCTCGTCCCAACCTAACGCCTCCTGCTCCCTTTCCGCCCAGGCCTCCCCCATGTCCCAGCGCAGAGCGCTGCCCTCAGGCACAGCCAGAGGGAACAGGTAAGAACGACTTTTTGTTACACAGCCGGAGAAGCAAGCTGATCCAGGGCTGATCCAACAGAAAGACGCCTCCAGAATCCAAAAGACACGATTCAGGGAGAAGACATATGAAAGCCTGGGTTCATAGTTGCTCACTGCCTTTTAATATCTCAAAAAGAGCTGTTAATAAAGTCCCCCTGCCAAAAAAAAAAAAAAGGGGCAGTTCCAGCACTGAATATCTTAGCAAAGAACTTCTCCATGTCTCCACATAATTATCCTCACGTAGCCAAAAGAATATAATGGGAAAAGGCCTGCATGCAGATCACACTCATTATGCAAGCCGCAGAAATACAGGTCTGGAAAAACCCTCCTGAGTCATCACATTCAGCCCCCTGCTATTGCACTTGTGTAACTAGTATGTTTACTGTGCCGACCAATTCCTTCACAAGCAAAAATACTCCTTCCAAGATTACGCTTTATGAAGGGTTATTCTTCAAATCTTGTCTATGGAAGTCTTCTGTTTAATATTAAAATTAAATAAAATATAAAATATTATTTTAACATTAAGATGTCAAAAGTGTCAATATCTTTCTGTATATGTCAGATACAATTACAAAATAATTCTAGAGATCCATGTTCATAATTATATTATGACCTACCTCACAAAAAACCTAGTGCAATTCTTAATATACTTTTTGACCAAGAACTCTGCTACCTGTCCTTTATTATCTGTAATTATTATTTTAAGTTATCATGATACAGTATACTTTGAAAACTTCACTCATTACTGAGAAAAAGAAATCTGATGCTCCTAGTCAATTAAATCTCTTCTAGATGTTATGAATTATTTACTTCAAACTCCAAGTTTTAATTAAAAATGCATTTTTGAGTTACAGAAGCATATAAATGGTGTTCAAGCCACTAATTTGTAATTTTGTGTTTTGGCTGCTATACTTCAGAATACCACAATGATTTTAAAATTGTTCTTTGGATAAGAAACACTGAAATTTTCAGCCTTGAGCAACAGCAATTTGGCAGGCCACACTGCAGAACCCTGCAAAAACCAGAAGATTGATGCCTATCTTAGAAACACTGATGACATGTTACAAGCTGTGCCAATACTGTTGCTAAAATAATGGAAGTAATAGTCCTTCAAAAAGAAACAGCTGTCAGCTCTGATTTTTTACTGCAGCTACATTTATATTTTCAGAGTTCGGAATAGCTAGCCAATTGTAACAGAAAAAAATTATCATGATGGTTGAAGATTTTCTTATTCAGGCAGATGATTAAAAATCTTTGCTAAAATTAAAATTTCTTTATAGCATGTCGCATCAACATCTTTGCTGAGCCACCACTTGTCCACACGTTTTGAGTTGACTTTCAGTGCTCTTTGCTGAAGAAATTTGAGGTTTGGAATTCCTCTCCGCTAGATGCTTATCTGTTTTCACAACGAAAACAAACAGAATGAGCAAATCCTCTCAACCATTGGTGTATTACATGCAAGGAGAACATTCCTAGATTTCCCTATCTTTTTCCATTCCTTTTCCATAACCCTTCTCATTATGTACTGGCAAAGTGCATAGCAATTTATTCTGTAGTTTCCAGACTAGAGCTGCAGAGTGTGTGTGGGTGCATGTGGGTGGGTGTATTTGCATCATCTTGGGGACAAGGGGAAAGGCACGGTATAGAACTCATCTCAAGAGCACAAGAATGCCATTTTTTCCAAAGAAAATGTACTTTAAGTTATGTGCATGACTTCCTACTTACAGGTAAATAATGGAAACTTTATGGATCTCTAATTCCAATATGGCAACAGTAGCATTGCACAAAAAGAAAATCTGAAAAGTTTAACTGGTGATGGCTATTTTATGAAGTTATATATTTCATCTCCAAACACCCTTTCAAAAAAGTATTTAGGAACAACAATAAAATTAAAAGGCACGTGAAGAAAATCTCCTGGAAACCAACTGCATCAATCTTACCTGTAACACAGCACCTATACTTTTGTTCATGGTAAAAGTTTTTAAAAAACAGATTTTATTTGAACACAGTGGGGAAAAAAATCTTTCCTTCTGAAAACTAACTGCAAGATAAACTCTTAAAGCAAAGTGCAAAGCAGAGTTTGTCCACATGTTAATGACTGTCACGCAAATCCTCAATAGCTGTTTGCCTGCTGTAAGGGTAAATGGGACAGAGGTATTAAAACCGAGTAAATCAGGGTTAGAGGCACACTGGTCACTCCTACAGCATCAGAGATTAAGCAAGTGGGAAGCAGGTTCAAAACAGCAGCAGCAGGAATAAAGATAAGCAGCTCCGTAGGTAACACGCAGACAGAAACTCTTACGGAGCATAAAGAAACCAAATTTGATTCCAGAGTCATAAGGTGCAAATGTTTAGAAGATGCAAAGAATTTGCATGAAATATTATACACACTTGTCCTTCCTACACCTTTCCTTAGGTATCAGATTTTAGACAGTGTTGGAGAGAGGGCATTTCTCTGACTTCTTGCTGTTCTTCAGTCTTATTACAATCTGGTCAAATATTTTTATCTGGCTAATCTTCTCTCAGCTATTCACAAATTAATAATGGAATGAAGTAACCTCATTTCCTGGGAAAGGCTGTATTCAATATTTTCAAAAATGGGGTCATCCCACTGAGGAAAAAAATCTGTTGGTACTTACTTAGTACTACTGTATATTTGACAAGAACTCAGCAATAGGATGACTAAAAACTGAAAAATATTATTAAACCTCCAGATTATGGTTCTTTAGCTCAAACATTCTATACATATCCATTGAAAATTCATTTTCATGCAATAACCCATATTAATCATACAGATTAATCATATATAGATAATTAGGTATAGAATAATCATAGCACTGGGCCAAAGCATTAGACTGCATCCGTAGTCAAATATCCCGGAACAAGTTTAAGTATTGCATTGGTTTCTCCACTCTGTTCATACACTCCTCAGTCCAATCTGAATTAACAGATCTGGGAGTTGAATAATGTTTGCTATGGTTTTCTAATCTGCAAATAATGGTGCAAAAACATAGTTGCAAGCTAACCATACATCTGAGATATGCACACTAAACATCTGTATCTTAGAAACGTGTAAAAATATCTGGTTTTGGAATCAACCTTCTTTCCTCTTTAGTTAATAAAAGTTTTGAGTAGCATTCAAATTTCCATCCAAGTCCAGGCTAACACATGCAAAATTAACTCATAGATCAGAAATGTATTATTTGCTGTTCTCTAACAGAGAAATTGTACAAATCTCTTAGAAAATGAGCGTTAAAAATGACAATTGCTTAAATAATCACTGATAGAAATAGTATTTTTACTAATCTAGACAACAGCTAGAATGGCTTTTGCATAAAAGGAACAACCTTTCATTAGGTGAACTGGTGTAGTAACACAGAGAAAATAAGGAAGTGTGCAGGATCAAAATATGGTTTTCCATAAAACCACTTGCTTCTTCATTCCCCAGCAATCTGCATTTAAATGAAGAGCCTGAGCACACATACTTTGTCTAAATTTTTTCCATCTTTTTCTCCTCTTATAAAAGATACCACCCCTAATGTATTTTTTCTTAACAGATTCCTCATTACTATTAGCAAATGCAAAGCAATATTTAATCTTCCTGCCTTGAAACACTGTTTTGTGAAAGACTTTAGCAAAAGGCATTCTTCAGCACAACATAATCGCAGCAGGAAATTGCCGAAAAAAAAAAAAAAAAAAATCTCCTTGCATTTCTGTCTGTGCAGAAAGGCATCCTTGTATTTGCAAAAGATGCTCTAAAGTCTTCCTGTTCTTGGGTAATGCTCAAAAACAGGATATTTGCAAAATACTTATGGAGAAGCCAACTATTTCTGGTTGAATTCCTCCCAAACCATAATCTGACTACTTCTACGGAATAGAAAGTGGTAACAAAAATAAACACAAACTATTTAATGTGCAGCCTCAAAAGATACTAATTTCTCCAAATTTGCAAGCAACTCCAAGATCTACCTGACATTCACATTTATGAAATGACACATATCTGGCAAAACTGAGCATCACTGACAATGCTTGGGCTGATCTAAATGCAACAGAAGCAAGAAGGTTGCCAACCAACACCAAGGAACTTCTGCATTCAAAACCAACATGCTTTGCAACCCCAAGCAGGAAGAACAGGAACCCCAAGTGATTTTCCTTCAAGAATTCAAAAGCCTTCAGCTGAGTTTCAAAGTAGATCTAGGAGTTACTTGCCTGACCAAGTGAGGCTTCCAGCAAGGGAGGTTATAACAAGGCACAATGATGGCGGCACAAGCAAGGTTGGAAACACACCAATTCCAGCTTCCAAGATACCCAGCCTTACTAGCATTTCATTCAGTTTCTTATTCAGAACAGGTTATTTCATCTGGACTGTGCTCGAGCTGGGGTCTAGGCTACTTTCTAGTCTTTCTGGAGCATTCACAAGGTTTCAGTTCAAGCTGCTGAGGGGCTCGTGAGAATTCACACGATTACAACATGCAGTATCCATGCCAAAAACTAAAATGGAGAAGTACATTTCTGATTCTTCTGAACTGCTCAGCCACTACCAAAACGGCATACATTTGCCCTATCTTCTTTGAAGTTTAAACATCATACTTGTCTAAAAACTGGAAGCAAGTCTCAAGGGTTCATGACAAACTTTTATTTAAATCAAACTCAACCCTTTTGACACATTTCCTATCTTACTGTGGCTTGGCTTTTGGCTTTTACAGCATGACTTGTAAACTGCATAGGATTAGAAAACTCGCAGCAAGCACTCAGGGAATATGGCAGTGTTAGTATGAAATGACAGAACCTTAACAAAATGCTTAAATCACCAGTAAGGTTTTTGATTAAAAGAAGCTGCAAAAAGACTGGCTACAGACTTGCAGTAATGCTAGAGAGAGTTAAATGCAGTCTGCAGAATAATCTAGAATTACCAGACACTGATATATCCAGTCATCCAAAAAGACTGTATACCTGCCGTTCAAAAACAAACCCCAGGAACACGAAACGCATACACTAAGACCCATGCTAAGAAAGTAGGCTTAAGACTCAAGTCAAATGAATAGAGCATTTTATCTTGTGCAAGGTTTCTATCCTCCAATGTACACAAAACTCCTTCACTATTTTCAGTTAGGTATTTCAATAAACCTGCTTTAATCTAATATCTACTGATAACAGATATTATAAGTAATATCTGGGGGGAAAAAATGCAGCCACAATCAAGACACGTGTGCTAGTTGATAAATACTTGCTGCATGAAATTGAAAAAGCCAGTCAGATACCAGGCAAACTATGGGGGAAATGGTGTGCAGAAATCTGGATTCCAAAGGATGAAACCAGCCACCACTGGAAAACAAGCAGCCACAAAGAACCAAAAAGCTCCACGAGGTGGGGAAGGAGGTGGCTAGGGGAACACATAGACCTCTGGTCACTGAAATTCTGTCTTCTGCGGATGACTCCATCTCCTCATGCACCCAAAAGGGCTCTCTGGTTTTTCCTCGTCACTACTTCCAGTCCTTCCACTGGCTTCCTCTTTTCTTCCACGAATAATTTCAAAGTGCTCAGTCCTTGTCCTTTAAACTTCAGACAGCTTCATCCCATTTTATGCCCCAGTACATAGAGGAATCTTTGCACATTCTCACTTATGCTTCAACAAATCCCTCAAATTCTTACCTACACCTCCTCCTTTATTTGCAGATTCACTTCAGTTTATTGCTATATTTTCACTTGAAACAACCTTCCTGCACTCCATACCTGTCACATAAAGCTTTGACCTTATTTGTTCGGCTCTCTCAAAACCCACTTTTTTTTTTTCTCCCCACATTATATGGGGCATATTATCTTTAGTGGATTCCAAATGTTTTATACTATAAAAGTCAGATGTCTTTTGACAGGCACTATAGAGTATTTAGACAGTCCTTGCCCATATACATAACATCACAGCATTATGTGGAATGAGAACCAGACACAGTTACATAACTGAGTCTTTTCCAGGGTTGGAGGAAAATTCTGGAAAGATCTCAAGTAACTGTGATCTTTTTACACCAATTCCCTACAAAACACAACTTTCTCATTCTCTGAAAAATATTTCTACTTTTTACCAACCTATTATTCTATATAAGACCTAATGGAAAGTCACTACCATCCCCCACCCCAGATTTTCAGGAATAGTGATCAGTTACCTCTCTTTTCCAACAAAGATGCTAGATACCTATTTGATGCATAGAGGAATAATTGGTTTAACTCACCAATGAACGGAATGGAAGCCAAGGAATCGCCAGGTGGGCTGGAACCCGATGCTTTCCTTTCTTCAATTCTTTTTATGTGGACTTCTCTCCGAGCATCATTAGGTAACCAACAGGTGGTATCTGAAGCTGCCTCTTGGTCATTTACAGCCAGAATGTAGGAGTGGTGTCTCAAAGGCTGGGGCGTTTGGTGGCCAGAAGGTGATTTATCCCGCATGACAACTTTGCTGCTTTCCTGAATATCAGGCTGCAGAATTTCAGGCTCTCGGGCATCTTCCCTTTCAAATTCGTGACTCTTTTGTCTGATGGAAGTATCTACATTGTCAGAGGTAGTTGAACTCTCACTTGTTTGATGAACAAGTTTGGCAGAGGCCACAGATGAAGAGGAGGACTGGATGCTTTTGCCAGCTTCTGTTTTGTGGTCTGGGGAACCTTCTGCTCGGATCCTTGGCTGTTGATTTAAGAGACCGCTCTGATGCAAGTGATTTACTGTTCTTTGGTCTTTGCTGGCAACAACATCCAGGCTCTGGTTAAGGGGAAACGATGGTTTTGCTGCATAGGAAGCAGTGTTCTTCAAAGAGCTGCTTTTAAAACTTCTAGCTGTTGAGAGAGACGCTCTCTCCTGTGAAATAGCTGTAGGCTTTGATACTCCCCCAGGAGACTGCAAATCCCGAGAAGACTGTAACATTTTTACATCTGGTGGAACTTTTTGGAAGTGAGAAGCAGACAGAGAAGTTCTACTACCTATTCTCCTATTGTCTGAAATATAAGCGTTCGGAGACATAGAAAAATTTTGGCCTCGAAGGGACATATGAAATGCATGTTGTCTCGGCCTCTCATAAATACCTCGCCGGTCATCTTGTTCAGTAAATCCTGTCCACTTGTAAGTCTTTCTCCTATCTCCATTCGTATCTGCAATCAGATTCTCAGAACGAAAACTTTCCAGTGTTTCACCCTGTTTGCTCAGGTAATCCCAGGAGCGAGCCCTGTGATTCCTGCCGTTAATGGAAGGTGAAGTTAACGTATCTTGGGAAGCGCTCCGTGGCCACTCTTTCATCAGCACCGGATCCTCGAGCCTTTCCTGCGAGACGCTTCGCTGCCGGATCTGAACGGACTGAGGAACCCGGTCGTGAGAGGTGCTTCTGCGCCGTACCTGGGAAGCAGTGCGATTCGGTACCACCTGGTTATAATCAGTCGTGTTCTGAGAGGCTGCTCTTAGACTATCCAGCCTCTCCTGTATCGTTCGCGAGCCGTACATGTGCATGCGCCTGTTGTCGATGTACTCTTTGTAGGTTTTGTAGGTCTTCCAGTCTATGTGCTGGTGGGAGGTCGGAGAACTATAATGGTTAGTAGAGACGGAGGGCGAGTCAGTGGCTGCTGCAGGAGGTCTAGTGCTTGGGATTCCTTCTGGGCATACTACATAGTTTGAAGCTTTACCTATCGTTCCAGTTGGATCAACTGGCCTTGTTATTGGAGTCTGCGGAAGTACAATGGCAGTGGACACTGAGGAAGGTGGGGATGTGGTCCGTGCTTTTAGAGAAGTTTGATCTTTCAGGCCATATCTCACTTCCTCTGTCCTGTGTGGTGGACCAGCATGATTATTTCTACAAGATGGCAGATCTACAGCCTTCTCAGAAGGCACAATAACAGTCCTTACAGTTTCATTGCAAACACACACAGCTGTGTTTGACTTTGCAATGTCTGTTGGTGATGGAGGCACTTGTATTTCCATTCTGTAGGCCCTCTCTGGCTGTGTCAATGCCCGTACTGGTCTAGGGACTTGCTGCTTCCCCAAAGGGAAATCAGAAGATAGTTTGTCACCAGCCTGCACCGTAACAGAAGCTGCGGGCGTCAGGCGTGGATAACATATTGGTGGTGGTTCAGGTATGTTGTGGGCATTACCACTGTAAGCTTCATTGCCTTTCAGGTAGGCATCTTGGGAATATGCCTGTGGAGAGAAGATTAAATGAATGTTAAGTAACGAGAGAGAGATGAAAAAATTCGCCATCCAAGTATTTGCACAATTGCGGCTTTAAAGAGGAAACAAGTCAGAAACTTGTGTTGTATATTGTTTTGGCTAAAAGGAGAGTTTAAAACTTAAATACAGCTTTCCCTCCCTTTTAGTGAGCAAAACCAGGACAAGCAAAATCACTAGATACATCTTTTCCCTGAAAAATTAAAAGCTGAACTAATGAGCAATTCTAGGAAAATACTGTAGGTAGAGCACTGTAGGCAGGTTTCCCAAAATCCATGAGTACAAAATGCAGTAAGCACTTTTCTCCTTAGTTTTGTTTCAATCACAATGCTTCAAACATCACATCCAGAACTTCACAGCAATCGACAGGTTAATATGCTACATAGTAAAATCAACTAGCACTAGAAAATTCTCTATTCACTTTAAATGGAGGAAATAAAAAGCACATACAAATATACACACACTCTTCTAAGATGTCTTCTACATAATAGCTACTGTTCCTAGACATAAAATGAATAAATTACAGCAGTAACAGTTTTGTTGTGAACTAACACCCTTTCAGTAATCTTACATTTTACAGGAGACAGCCACTAAACAAAACAATATTATAATATAGTAAAAATGAGAATAATATACATGGTTTTTAAGTTCAAACTACAAATGGCATGAACATTCACATGTATCTGCTGTGGTGGGCTACACATCAGTAGAACAAAACTGCAGCTGCAATGTTATTTCTCATCTTTAAGAGCCTGACTCCTTTAAAAAAATAAGGCTGTAATACATTTAGTACATTTCAACAGTCTCCTTTTAGCGTGAGGCAACATTTTATATCATAGTAAAATTATGAAAATGTGTAAAAGAAAAAGGGATAAGCAAAACAATTATTTAAACAATATCCTAATGCTTATAAACTTTAGCATGACTTCGTTCAGTTTAAACATAACAAAATAAAGAGCTGACATTGTGGAGCCTGCCAATATACCAGAATATTAACATTATTTTGCATGGCTTTTAGATATTTAGGTGTGGTATCACATTACAGAGTTTCCTGTCCAAATAATAACATGGTCAATTCCAGAATATCAACGTGCTCTGTCTTAATTCTAGCCAGGTTACAAAAGCCCAAGTGCAGCCATAAAATCAACAGAGAGCAAAGTAGAGAGGAGGGCGAGGCATTTGGAACTGCTGCAATATATGTTACATCGTGCAAAAATATTAAAGCAAACTGCAAAGGAAGCTCACCAGGTAACACAGGCACAAACCACAAATTAAGAGATTAGCATGTGAAGAGCAATCGTCTCACGTTATCTAGCTCATTTCCAACAAACTTGCCGTTTTATATGCTCGCTCCTCGCAAATCGCTTGAGAAGAACATGCCTTACAAAAAGCAGAGAAATGGCTACTGTGCATTCTTACCAGTGCTGTGACATCCTTTGTAAACTGCAGCTGGCAGAAAACAGGAAAACATAGTAAAATCTGCTTACAGATGTAAAGACAGAATTATGTTGTCATATTGATGTTGGCTACAGCAAGCTAAAAATACAGCTACACCGATTTCACTGGAAGGTACCAACGGAGGTAAAGGGCAGTAGAGCATAAAAAATAACTTCATCCTCCCTGCGAGCTCATCTGTCTCAGGCTTTTATCTGCTCCTCGCATTTATCCTCTGCCCTTACAGAAAACAAAACACATTTGTGCCATTTTGCCTCGGCGCATCCCTACAGCTGCCTGCAGAGAGCTCCGGCTCCGCGGATCGACACTTCCCTTCCACTACAGCAGCGTTTCTGTCTCTCGTTTCCCCTGGGCTGCTCCCGTCCCTGCTTCCTGCTGACGAAACAAGGGCTTTATTATGCATTTAAGCCAGCGCACCCCTTCCCCACATACATCCGAGTGCGAGCACAAGCTGTCAGCTGACTGCAGCTGCCTTCTTACTGTACATCCCAAATTGGAGGAATGATGCTGCAGAAACAGTCTGCTCCTGTGATTCTCACAGTAAAAAAATCAAAGCACGTTCCCACTATATATGTGGCTCATTGATTCTTATATTCCTCCCCTCCATTAAAAGAAAAATATTTTTTAAATCCTTAAGTAGATGGTTATTGAAGATCTTGACAGGTTGTAATATTTTTTTTTTAAAAAAAAAAGAAGCTGGAGACCTAGAAAGCAGATTAAGAAAATATAAGCATGCAAAGCATGGAGAATAAAACAACTCCCACCCAACTCAGGAAAAAAACAACATTACATTAAAAAACTGAGGAAACAGTTCAAAACCTGAGTGGTAAATGTTCATAATTTCTGTAACACCAATATAAAACGCATTGGTGTGTGTTTTTATAAAATATGCTCAGGACAAACAATGCTTCATTGATTTTGACAGCAATAAGGCTAGATTCCAAAACGGGTCTGATCTGATCACTGCTTATGACTGCAAATGAGTATAAAGATCAATTTTTTAGCTCTTGACAAAACATACATTAAAACAGCTCCAGAAGATAACATTTTACTAAAATAAACCCAGTTAGACCCTCCTTCCACCGCCTCAAATGAAGAGTGTATTCTCGCATCACAGCTACATATCACACCTAGGCAGGAGACTGACTGTTCTGATAATGTTACTGGAAAAAAAAAAATGTTTTCATGGTCAGGAACTCTTTCCTCCTTCAATCTAATTTCACCTACTTCCCAAGAAATCATTAAAAAAAGGTCAATCACTCTTCTAAGAAAGGAAAAGTTTATATAAAACAAGTATGACATTCCCATACAGGAACTGATAAAATGGCTTTTCTAATCCTGATTATGGTCTACAGAGAAATATTTCAAATTATAAAGATTTCATTTCATCAAATTATAACAGATTTCATTACTGTCAAAGTGGATGGATGATGTATTATCACCTCTTTTTATTAAGATATGTTTTAACTGATTTAACCAGAAGGTGCTGGTTAGATTTTTAAATGAGGTTAGGCAATTAAGAAATGTGAGGTGTATCAATACACTTATTATCATTCAGATGATATCTAGGTAATTAGCATATTTTTCAATTGCACCTAAACGATGGTTTGAATATCATACTCTTCTGTCTTTAGTTCCTCTACAATGATTTAGTATGTGAAAACACTACCATCATGTCTGAGTAACTGCAGCAGGGGATATAATCATAAAACAAGCCATTAGGATACGCCTTAAAATTAAGAAAGTCTTTGAAAACTCTTATGAACTTAAGAAGTTTTCTGACTTCAAACCAGTTACAATACCAGTTACATCAAAACTTGCTGAGGGCTGGGAGGACAGCATTGATATGGGACCAAAGACACAGGAGCAGAACCCCAGAAAAGCGTTCCGAGGGTCTGGATGGGAAACATTTTTCCATAATAATTTGTGCTGACCAGAACATTAATAACACAACTCAAGTGCTTTTCTTTCACTCTGAGGCACTCTACAAACATTACAGTCAGATAGTATTATTTGGAAATCACACACCTTTTCAACTGCAGTGACATTTTGGTGTATAGAATTTAATGCCTTAAGCCCAAGAAAATTAATTTTGAAACACTAGCTACACAAGAGACTTTCTTCTAAAGAAGAGTCTAAATGGAGGAGAGGGAAGTTGATGAAAATAGCATTTAAACCATGCAATGCTGTAAAAGAGAGTTTCAGGGCTGTATGTCTGCTCTATCTTCCTACCACACCACTCCTTCCATTAGATTTGCTGCCGGAGCTTTAATATTAACCTCTGCAACTCTGGAACTGGGAAATCAACAAACACTCAAGACTGTGCACTGAATACTGCCATTTATGAAAACATCATTGATTTTTTAAAAACAAAGCAAAGAGAAATATTCCCCAGCTTGCCAATGAAATAGCCATGTTGCTCCATTTGGTCTGATGCAAATGAATGGTCTTAGGGAAAAGAAAAAGAAATTATTGTTAGAAAGTTGACTGCAGGCAGACTTCTAACCAAAGGCAGGAGGTTAGTGGGGCATATGTAATTCTAGAATAAACCTCCTTATATATTACAAACACTACTTTTCTTTTTCTGGCAGTTTCACAGTGCTACTGCATCAGGTGCTTGGGTGCTGGAAAATACACTGGGCAAAAAGTATCCATGTGGGAATAACTTCTACTACATTTTGGAGTAATTTCTGTGAATATATATATATTTTAATTGTTCCAAATGAAACACTTTAAGGTGGGTTAAAAGTCAAGAAAGATGAATTTTTGAGTGTGTAGCTGGCATGGTAAACGCTCATGGGAAGGCAGCACAACTTACTCTGCACAATGCGTGTATGTGTGTGTGTAAACAAAATAGATACTTATGTTTACATATTAATAAACACACTATATAAGAACATTAATCAGTCACATTAAAAAGCAACCCTTCCAAATGGAAAATTCAGAGAACACATTAAAGTTACCATTCTTAAAGCGTGTCTGACACTTAAAATTCAGTGACTTGTGAGCTACTTCCTTTCTTTCATTCACAAGGAATGAACACACAACAAGCAAATTCCAGGATAATTCAAATCTGGTACAAAAACACCCCAGCATAAACATTTTGGATACCCCCAAGTCTACTGACAAGAGTCTCCAGGGAAGCCAGGCTGCAGCAGACCCAGCAATCCCAAGTTCCTCTCCCTAGGGAGCGTGTTCACACCAGTACTTTCTGTAGCACTGACAGCTTTTTCATGACTGGAGAATGTCACGATTTTAACAATTATTTTTAGCAGTAAAACTGTTATGCAGAAGGCTACAGAACAGCAAACAACACTTGAGAAAATGAGCTATTTGTAGAAAACCTAAATGAGGCTTCCTGTTTGTAGGAAGCCAATACTACTAATACCAGATGCAATACAAATGTCACCCAAGAAAAGGCCAAGAAGCCACAGAAATCGTAGAGATGTGCCAAACTGCCAGCATCGAGGAAAGCACAGACAGAAATCCTTATGGTCTCCAAAGGGCTCCATGGTTTTGTCTAACACAACCGTAAAGGAAGAAACATGAGAAAGATGGCAATTGCCAAGGCGTGTGGTAACCACAGAACATCATCAGCGCTAAGACAGCTGGAATCTAGCACAAGGTGAGCGCACCTTTCAGCGAGAAAGGGGTATCACATTCTGCTCTTACATTTTAAATAGTCCTCAAAAGTAACGACCATCTGTATGGCCTCCTAAGCCCTTCTTCCATAAGCTCCTTTGGAAAGCTAAATGACAAATTATTTCTTTTCTGGATGTCCACATTCTGCTGTTGCTTGATTAAAAATCATCTCTCCATGCTCTCAATCTCTACTGCTTAAAAGGCCCATTAAAAAAGCTTCAAATCTTCATCTCCTGGAGCAGAATGATGTTACGTAACAGCAGCCTTTTCCAAACAATTTATCTCAACTGACAGTGTTTCACACGCATACAAAATGCACACATTTTGTGCAGAAAATGGAACTAGTTCAAAAAGCTTTTTTTAAGGCAGAGAAAATGCCAACACATAAGTGAGTTTCTGTCCCCTCAATTAATTCATTTTTTTCCAGAAATAGAGTGGTTTGCTCCATAATCTGCCAAACTAATGAATCATCCCTTTCTGGGACTTTCAGCCACCCCTGTCTATGGGTCTTACTTGCTTTCACTTAACCCTCCACCAAAGTGTCTCTTCCCTAAAAATGCAGTTTTGCCCTCAACAACACCTCCAACCCTGTTTTCCCTCTCCCATCCAACAGTGTTCCCAGACGCCCTTCAAACTGTACAAAACACAATATATCCTGTGACCGGTCCCAAATCATGACATACTGCTTGGCAAGACAGCAGGCATGTCCTCATTAGGCAGTGACAGGCCAAACAGAATAGGTCATTTCAGCCTGCATCTTAATAAAGCAAATGTTTCATCTAGGGTATTTCTGAATATTTAAAGTAAACTATACACCAGTGCTCAGCCTAAAACATCCATACTGGTATTTTATGTTCTTCAGCCATCAGTTCAGCATTGCTCTGCAGTGAACTTTGGTGGACTTTCCAGCCCACTGTAACTGACAATGAAAGAAACATCTTCAAAGACATGTGAGCAAAGCTGCCTGTGGGACGCAGAACATCTAATTCCAGCTACCACCTTGATATGCCCAAGAATGAGAGCGATTACTGTAACAGGGCTTCTGCGGGTGGCAAAGTCTGGGCTACTTTCACTTGAAAAGGGGAGCAGATAATCTGCAAAAATTCCTCACACTCATCTTAGCCTCTTCCTCTCAGCCAGTGCTCCCAGAGCCATCCGTACTCAATCACAGAAGCAGACCAGAGCTGATGGGGGCACCTCTGGATTTTTCTTGTTTGACTACTTCCAAATTTATTTATTTTTTATTTTTTGATTATTTATTTTAAAATTTATTTGTTGTTTTCCCAGCTAGCAAAGATGACACCAGTGCCAGGCTTTATTTTCAAAAAGCCACTTAAAATAGCCAAAGAACTGTCTCCTAAAACCATAATTTAGGCGAAACAGCAAGTCAAACTGTATGAACATTGCATTTTGCCAAGGGTACAATAAAGTGCTAGTAACCCTATGAAATCATAGCTCAGTCGTAGCTTCATAAACATGTTGGGGATGTGCTAACAGCTATGTATCACGTGCTTAACAAAAATAAATGAACACAGGAAAATCCCTTTTCCCTCAATACAATTCTGTGTGAAGTCCAACACCCTGAGGGGATCCTAACCAAATCAAGTAAAAGCTAGTATTCCCCTCGATAGACCACTTTCTACATACATCACAGTTTTCTAGCCCAGACCATTTTGAAACTACAGTTTGCGGGTGGATTTTATGGGCTAGGAGATTAGAGCTCTGTAAGAAGAAACTTCAGTTTAAAATACTTTAACTCTTTTTAATATATTTATTTATTAGTACATTTAGAAAGAGCTTTCTGGGATGCAGACCAAATTGTAAAGCTTCATTTTTTTTTAGTAAACTATAATTGAATCCTTATTGCATGTTGATTGCCATTTTATCTAGATCTGTTTTTCATGCAATTAAAATCCATAAATTATAAGCTATAACTATTGCTTTTCTTAAAAGAAAGCTTTCCTTTCTCAATCCTAATTAATACCTTTCTATTTTTAAACATTTTCTTTGCTCTTTCCCTCTTACCACACTTGCTGCTTGTCCAGCTCCATAATTACCTCAGCATTCTCCATATTCTCCAGCCTCTTCCCCAATGGAAAAGCACTCACCCTTTTTCCCCTCTCCTTATTTCCAGGGTGCTTATCAGTTCACCTGTGTCACCCAGCCATGCTTACCCTACCTCAAACATTTATAAAAATACACAGAACAGATACTTAAAAGCTAGATGACCCAAAGAGAAGATTTTAACAGATATTATGAATTCTGTGATTAAAAAGACAGCACAGTTTTTCCTCTTTCCATTTTTTTCTTCTTTTTGTTTTCATTTTCATTCCAAAGGTGCCTGAAAAGCAGGCACAGCGCTGGAAGCTCCATACAGACTAAAGACTATCTCTGTTCTGTTTGCAAAGGTCTAACCCAACTTAGCTACACGGTCCAAGAACTGCGCTGAGATTCGAAAACCCGTTGAGTCGAAAGTAAAGTCACATGGAAATTAATATTTAACAAGGTGTTCACTGTAATTCTCAGATCCTTTTCGACAGGACTGTTATTCCATGGGGTTAGTCCGCCTGACGTAGAACATTTACATTTTTCCTTATTTAGTATCACGAGGCATCTCCTGGCCTTGGCCACCCAGCGCTGCTCAGCCACCATCCAGATCAAAGATATTGACATTACCCTGGACACCAGCCAGGATAAAGGTATCGAACAACACTGGCTCCTGCACTTGCTTCCTCTTGTTACCAGCTACGCACTGTCAAACCCTGATTGCTCTCCTGGCCCAGCCCGCGACCCGCACAGGCAGCCCACGACCCCCTCCCTCCCAACCGAGGCTGCTCTCGGCCTCTGATACCATCTCTTACGAGAGGCCAGGTCCACCACACACATGGGCTCTCTGCAGCGTCTACCTCTAAACACCCCTCCTTCCCCGTCACTGCACAATCCACTTTGCCTGATCCTCCTTTTGCAACTAGCACATCAGCAAAGCACTTTTTGCCCTTTATGTTCCTGGCTAGCTGTCGAGACTTGAAGGTTTTGTCAGAGTTTGGGGAAAGATGCTTTCAAATAAACCCTCCATGCCCAAAAGGTATTTCCAAGGTCTATTCAGTGAACGAACACCACTTGGACATGGATTTCACTAATGGCAAGGCATTTGGTTCATTTTTAAGTAAGGGGTGCACACATGCCACTGAGGGTGATGACGCATGGCTTGGAACACTTCATTGCTGCAATTGATGAGTGCCCTATTTGCAGGAAATTCAAAGCCCTATTTGCAGGAAATTCAATCTATCGGAAGGTCCACAGACATATATGGATATTCTGAAGACTAAACTGGAGATTGATAAATAGTAAGCTAAGGACAGATATGAGCAATTGAGTTCATTATGCAGTTAACCTAGCAAACAGTCATTACTATGCTGTGAGTATGCTGCTAAGTACTGCAACACTTAGAACAACGAGCATCATTTCTGCATATACTGACCCTGTTTTCTCCTCACTGTGCTGGATGAGCCTCTCATTAGCTCATACTGTAATCATCCACTAGTGCTTTGAGCTTGGTTTATTTTTCAGAGTGTATCTGTTCTTAGCATCAACAGTGAAGATTATGAAGATTATTATGCAGCATACTCAGGGGAATTTTATTTTTCAATCAACTGAATTAACAGGGAGACAATTTACTTTGTCTCAAAATAATGCAAATGGTTATTTTAAAGGTGACAATATTTCCTCCCCTTTGTGGTGATATAAAACGGAAAAAAAAAATGCAGGACATCAACAGACAAATGACTTCTGTCACAGGATGCACATGTACCTTCAAACATTGCAACTCTGTCACTGAAGATTGACACTGTGTCCCAGTAAAACGTACAGTAATCTTGGCTTGTTTGTCTAACTAGCTGAGTTCCTGTACTACCCTCCAACTTCATCTTCAGTTCAAAGCAAAGTTTATTATTTTGTCTTTACCTTCAGAATGGAACTCATCCTACTTAGAAGTCCAACTCTTGTCCTCAGTTTTCACTTCGTGTTCCTGCTGTTCACCACCTAACACTCAGTTTCTCTCCAAATACTCAAGTCTCTCCCACATTAGTTCAGTACAGCTCATCTGTATTTCTTCCACTTATCTGTCCTTACACAGCCAGCGAAGCCCATACAAACTTTCCTCAATTGTTAGGCTTACTTCTGCGTGGATTAGAAAACCCAGTTATCTGAGCACTGACCCAGCAAATTTACTTCTCTGTTTTCTTCCTTCCTCTACTTCTCATTAAAAATAAACCAAGCATCTCAAGACATTGTGTGTTCTTCCATTTTCAAAATTATTCACAGCTTACAGACACTAAACAGTCCAGGAGAAGAGACACCTAATTTGTATGCCAAACACAGTTCTAATTTGGAACATACAAATACTAGTATAACAAAAGTTTTACGCCAGTAAAAATACATTTTTTTAATTAGTAACTGTCTTCAGCACATTCATTGCTTTCTTTCATGAAATTCCACTGATAATAAGATATTAATAAAAGTTAATTTTATTAGCTTTTAATAAAAGCCAAATTTTATTCTCTCTCTGCTTTTCAAAGACCTAACTACTGAAAGGCATCCAATTCATCAACTCTTAACACACAAAAATGGAGCCAAAACATAGAAAAAATACAAACATCACTGTAAGGCCTTTTAAATTAATAAGCTAGAAGTATCAGTTGAATTTGGTTATTTTCTCCTGTATTTAGGCTATTCTTCTCCCATCTTCCCAGTTTTCTGAGATGGGAAGAAAGTAGGGGCAATATCTAAGGAGTGATAGAAAGCTAAATGTCACCTTTTAACTATCTGCTAGTAGCACAGATTTTGTAACCAACAAGTCATTTTTTAAAATTTAATATAGTGTCTCGATATAGGTGTCACAAACATACCAATTGAAGGATGTCCTCATCTTTTGGCATAACACTAAGTTCCAGTATGCTGTCACTGAAATAAAAAAAAACAATTTTCAATTCTTATTATAAAAACAAGTCATTAACTTCCAAAGACCAAATAATTCAAAAATTTCAAAATGAGCTAAGACACACTCAGCTCTTCTGTCAAATATCTTTACAGGAGATAAATAAATTAACAGTCCTAGGAAATGCAAGCTGAACAGAAGCTAGACTGAATAGTGCATCTGTGTTCTCAGTGAAACCTGTACACAAAGCCAATATACACACAAGTTGTCTTTGTCAGTTTTCTTTCAATATTTATTCTTAGAGCCATAAGTTATATTAGTTGTTTGCAGCTTCTCAGATAAAATAAAGAGACAAACCTGTAAACACAAGTAAAAACTTCTTTTCCATTTCAAATTAAATTATGCTGACTTTCTTGAAAATTGCCAGGGAAACGTCAAGATAGCCATGTTATGTGTACAGTAGAGCATGACAAACACTGACATCTATCTCTCCACTCCAATCACCTTTAATAAAATCAACTTAATCAGAAGTCATCTGATATCAAATGGATGAAAAAAATACTTGCTATTTAGCAGTGTTGACTTTGTCAATCTGAATTACTAAAACAAAATCAGCAGTAGCAGCAGAAAGATACAGGAATCTGGACAGTTGACTGTCTTAAGCACACAGGCAAAATCAGAACACAACATTTAAAATATAGTAGGTAGCCAGGGTCAAATATCGTAAAAACAGTGATACCCACAAAGCTAACAGCTATCAGAAAAAGTGTTTTCACAAGCAGGAGAGAAGGGTATATACTCGTGACATTGCACGAAGCTCTGCAGAGGCAGCATCTGAGATAATGTAAAACTCTGTCCACGTTCATTAAATCCAGAGAGGAGCAGGGGCAAAGAAGGGCTATGGGGAAGAGCCCTCATTTAGGGGTAGTTTAACTGGCGACGCAAAACAAATTAAGAGACTGTGACTTTAGCAATCTCAGGTCACATGTCATAGAAGGAGAAAGGGTGTTCAAACAAACTGGCCAGTATCAGCACGAGAATGAAAGACCATCACCCAAGTGAGGAGACTAAAATTAGATACCCATACTGGCTAGAGACAGTGCAACTCGTTTGTGGAAAAAGGCAAGACCAGCACATATGTGGGGGAAAAAAAGGATCTTTTTTTTAAAGTATGTGATTTGTTATGCATTCATACATGAAAAATGTGTTATTCTGTGGTTCCTTTTCCATGTGACCATACTCACTGCACACATAAGGCTGCATTGCAAAGGAGGAGACTGAAAGATATTGGGTTTCACAACATTATGAAATTATTATTCATTTGAAAAGAGGACTTTCCAAGTTATATAGATACCTTTCCTTTGAAAGTCAACCATAATCGAGTCAGAAAGAGATTAACGTGGTATGTCTGTGTATAGCTATGAAAAATAAGTATTCAAAATGTTGCAAATATTTTTCAGAAAAAATGAATTTATGAAACACTTAAGTATTGTCTCTTATCTTAGATGTTTAGTTACAATCGCTTTGTTCCCATATATGGATATCATGTATGTGTACATTTATTTATAACAAATGGTAAACTTATGGTTATCAAAATTATGGTTTGATAACAATCAATGCTTAATTGCAAGATGAGGACTTCAGAAAATAAAAAGAAATATATATACATAGCAATACCCCTCTTTATTTAAAGGAAGGTTACTGATTTATAATTCAACACAAAATAAACCATGTTAGTAGTCGACATATCTCCAAGTTGATTACATAAACACATGAGAATTAAACCTTAACCAAACTAAAAAAGACCAGTAAAGAAAGCACACCTGGACATGAAACTAATCTCAGAACTGGTATTACAAGGAATAGTTCTTTCTAGAAACTCTACTGAGGTGTTTTCAGAGGAAATCATCAGTATAAACTGAGCTTTGCTATCTCCAACCAGAGTAAAATGTTCTCTGCAGCTTGAAAAACGCAACTTATATTTCAAAGCGGAACAAAACAAAAGCATATCCATAAAACCCAAGAAATGTATGGGTATCTTTCATTTAATCAGGAAGTATCCACTTGGATCTGGTTTTAAGTAGAAGCCTAAATTCTGAAATCTCTAGCATTATACAACAAAGACAAACATCTACAATTTTCTAGAAATATAATTAACTGTTACGAAGACGCAGCTTCTGCAATAACCTAATGAAAAATGCAGCAAAAAACAGCTGAATTTAAGTGCAGAGCAGCTGAGTGAGGGGGGAACTGTCTCATTAGGAGTAGCAGAGAATAACATATGTTGTATCGTTACTTAAAACTTCTCTGAAGATAATCAGAGAAATTATACAAGAATAAGCATTTATAGTTAGCAATGCTTTTGAAATGGTAATTAAAGCAATAATTAAAAATACAGTAATTTAAACAGCTAGAAAATTATGATTCAACATACTGATACCATAAATGAAATTGTCTTTAGTCACAAATAAAGGAGATGATAATTTATTAAATAATTTATTTGGTTTTTCAAAAGACCTTTTAGCAATTTTCTTGCACAAAGCTACTAAAGGAAGTAAGCTGTGCTTTATCGAAACTTAGCTAACACACAAAACAGAGCGAGAACTACATCACTGGCTTTTTTTTTTTATATATACTAGAAGCTTAAGTACATTCAGAAGTGAATTCAGGCAACACTAACCTATCCAGAACTATTCAATTCAGTGATGCAGTTTCCAAGTTCATGACATTCCTAAATCCGAGATGTCAAGAAAGCCAGATGGTATCAGTTGAGCACATATCATTCCAGGTACAGTGTTTGCACACTCGTTTCCTAAGAACCCACTGCTGGACATCATCACAGAGGATACTCACCTGAACAGACCTCCACTCTGCTTCAGAGTGGTTACACTGAGGCTATGCATGTATCTAGCAAAACAAAAATAAAGGTAACACAAGCCAGCTTGCAGTGAAGGGGCACTAACAGCACACGGCCTTAGTAGTAAACACTTGATGTGCAGAACAAACTGCTCTGAACTCAAGAGGGCAGCTTCCAAGAGAAAAAACAGGAAGTTCATTGCTAGTCATATGAGAAACAGCTAAAACTGTCTGTAAGCTTCGGAGAAGACACACACCACTAATCTGCAATCTGTGAGTAACCTTTATGAATTAGAATTAGTATCTGTTGACTCTAAGAAGCTCAATAAAAGACTTACGAAGTCTGAAAATAGTTGCAAGACTCAACATTTTGGCATCATTCTTGATAGAATGTCCTTAGCTATGGTCTTCTTTGCCTCAGGATGATGAAAGAAGTGCTCTCACCTACCTAGCAGCAGCATCCCTTCCTCATCTCTGCACTCATGGAAATCTGGGGCCAACAAAGTGCTGTGTCATTCCTAGGGTGCACTAAATTACTACTGAGAAAGCCATACTTACAAACTCTCCCATGTCTCTCTGGCTTATCTGCGGGGCTACTACTTACCTAGAGGTTCGCTACTTACCCAAAGAACTCTAAAATAGTCTTTACTCGTTACCTTGAATTAATAATCTCTGCCTAATGAGATTAGGATTAAAGTAAAAAAATTGCTTTGCAAGACAAACAGGTACATCATGCAAAGTAAAGAACTATGTCCTCTGTCTTAGGTCAAGAATATCAAACAAGGAAGAGATGTGACTAGTTTTATATTCAGACTTTTTGCGTATTTTAAAAAGAAAAAAGATCCCTCCTTCCAGCCCTCATACAGAAAGTACTGGTGCTCTGAAAGGTATTTGAGACTTCCTTGCCTATTAACCTTTTGGCTGCAGAATTATAAAGTGTATTCCTGCTTTAAAAAACATGCATCTGGAATACAGGTAGCTTTAATAAAATCTTGAATAAAGACTGCACTAACATATGAAGGGCAGCATTTTTTATTTTTGTTAACTCTGGCAGTAAGCATAATTAAGAACTAATACATGGAAATTCATTAAAAATGGAATATGTCTCATCTGACGTATCCAAAAGACATTTTTCCATGCAGATCCTAAAACATCGTTTTTCCTCCTAACTCATTACTGTATTAGACTCTTGTTCTTCCAGAACAGAACTTGCTGCCAATAGATTAGCAAAATCCAAAGGAGACAAGAGATGTAAAAATTAGTATCCTGATTTCGCTATGAACATGATTTTACAAGCACTTGTGACTTGCAAGAGCATTGTTTCTTTAATATTGTACAAGCTTCCTAACTTGCAGCAATGTAAAGGAAATCTTGGATGCAGTGAAGATGTTTGCAGGTCTGCAGTAGTGCAAAATGCTTGCTTTATCAGATATGCTGTGGTTTAATTATCACTTGTTCATAACAAAGGCAGATTTTTCAGATTTTCTTTCTAAACAGACACATACATGTGTATGCACGAACAACTAATCTGCCCATTTTAAGCTTGCACATCTTTTAGTAGCAAAGTGATTGCCTAACAAGGAACCAAGCACTGACATAAAAGGACTCTGGTACAAATGAGCATACACATTCTTAGACTTTTCTGAGCACTGAATACATACACAAAAATAGAAATGCCAAAAAATGCATGCATAATATGGAAGATTTAAAAATATAAATAATGACATTTTCAGAACCACTATAAGCAGTAATTTCCTGCTCAAAAACAATGTTCAACACATAACTGAATACTAGTATCTTACCTGTTCTGTATTAAAGCAATGACTTGAGAATATGTCTTTCCAATAACACTTTCTCCATTGACTTTTATAATTCTGTCACCTGCGAAGGGAAAAGTTACATCTTATTCAACTTGTCTAGATTTTCTTTACTCCTTTTCTTTTTTAAGTATGTATCTCATAATAATCAGGAGAACCAGATTATTAAAAACTGTATTATTCTTCTAAAAAAGGGGGAAAAAAAGAATGTAAAAGGCACACAATACCATTACATGTAAACATAAAGAGCGTCAAGTTCCTAAACTTTTCCCAAAATATTTTCTGATGTGGTATCTCAGTTTACACTTCCAAATTAATCATCTAAAAGCTCACAGAAAGAAAACCACAGGCAGACAGGATACTCTGGTATCAGAGACCTGTCTCCAACATAATGCTTTTGATATATCATACGACATAGTGAAAATACACCCTAATTCTGAAGTGAATTACAGGTAAAAACTTCATTACAGCACTTAATTGCAAAACAAAGCCAAACATTAACTCATGACACTGCCAGCATACAGAAACATACATTTCCTTTAATTTACTTCGCATTTGATGAAAAAAATGACAATTTGGAAAGTGGTCTAATTTCTTCCTTCCTCAGGACATTTTGTCTCTGAATCATTATTTGTTCTTTAAGATTCGAACTATCAATGCATCTTGGGCAGAGCAAGGAGCTAGTTCTCATCCATTTAGATCAATCTTTAGACCTGATAACACTTTTCTAAGATTTCTCCAAATAGTTGTTGCATCTTCCCTGTCTCTCAGCATAAAGAGGTGGCAAATACATTAGTGAGGAGACACAAAGATCTTTGCACTGTGAGCTATTTCAACTCTGGATGAAGAATCTATCCCATGGGTATTTCCTCCACCAGAGAGGATAGTTATGCTATCATTTATCAGAGTATCAAAAAACTACCTTGAATTTACCAATAAGAGAAAATGAAGTAAAATACTATAGCTCTGGGGAGTAGTTGGAAAAAGAAGAACTGAAAGACAGGAGCCAGAGTGAGATTTTTCAGTGTAGAGTTTGAAAGCCTTTTTTTGTGTTTTTGGTGTGATTATGTAAAAGACAAAGTAGTTCATTCTAAAGGCTTGATCTGACTTGGTAGCAATAATGCTCTAAATGCAAGGACTACGAAGATACTCTATACAGACCCCAGAGAGTTTCAGACCTACCCTCCTCAAATTGGTTTGTGGGCTGTTTTCAATTTGGTCTACGCATTGCTGCCAAACTTTTGCAGTATTTGCCACTTTACAAAAAGTTCATCTATTCCCTTTTATCAGTTATTCACCATCTTACTCATGAAAACTCTCTCAGTTTCATCTCTTGCTTTCCCTTAGGGCATCTCTTGCTTTGCAAGGTATTGAAGAAAGATTGAGGGCAACCTTTAATAAGTGTGGTCAATCTATATGGCTGAGACTGACAGCAACCCTCATCCCAATGTTGTAGGCAAAGCCTGCATTTTTGTGGGAAAGTTAATTTGGAAATGCTTGATAGTAAGCCAAAAGAAATCCTTTCAAAAAGTATGTCTGTATGGAAAAATCCTATGATTTATGCAAAAAAAAAAGTCTCATTTACAAGCTCTAAATCCACTCCTGCTCAGGCATACTACACGACTTGCTTTGAACCTAATAGATTCTTATCTAGAACTTAAAACAGCTATTTCTTCTTGTACTGCTTTAGAATTCATCTGTGGATTTGGATCTTACTCACTATTCCCACTGAAAAAACTGCTTTAAGGATGTTGCTAGTTATCATGCAGTTTTTATTTTCCAGAGAACCAGACTAGGCTCAGCAAAGCAGGGAAACAAATCTACCTGAAGCATTTATCCAATGAACCAGAATATGGAGCTGCCAAAAAATTCAAGTGGGTCACATTCCAAAATGGTTTACATGGAACAAATGGTTGTAGGTGATGCTGCAGAATTTAACTTTGCAGAGTTTCAGGTATGTAGAAAGACAAGGCTTGTAGTGTAACAAAAAAAACCATAGAAACATGAAGGCTTTTTTTTTTCCTCTCATAGCTATCAGGTGGGCCAAAAAGAAGTCCCCTCCAACCTCAACCATTTTATGACACAATAGTGAAGTAAGATCCAATAAAAATAAAAATAACTAACAGCCAACCAACAAACAAATCTAACATCTAAATTCATCATGTTCAAGTAATTTCTTTCCTCTGGTATGACTATAAAATAAATGTAAGATCTATTAAACATATTAAGAAAAAGAGTACAACTGAATCTACAAAACAAGAAATGTATAGAGTGTCTGTATCAGAAGTTAAGCAATCTATCTCATCAATCATTCCCTGAGTGTTTTATAATGCAATTTCAAGACAGAAATAGAGTAATATATCTCAATCTAAAGTTTTAACAAGAAATAGGAACACTAGGCCTAATTAAATATAATGACTATCTGCAGTGTTTTTAAAAAGAATATACCCTGGTAATTTAAAAATTTATTTTCCCATTTATTATTTTTTCTTCGTTCTGCACTCCTAAAACCCTTTTTAACATCTAAAAATAAAATACTCTGCAGATCTCATTTCATTCAGTTTGGTGAACATTGAACAGGGTAGAAATTAACATGGCTCCTTGGCTAACATGGCTTGAGCAAACACTCTATTTTATCCAACCTAAACATTTGTTTATATACTGGCATTAAAATAATACTGAGGCAAGTCTTCTCTAAGAAGTTATACCAGAAAGGATTAAAAGAAAGAGAGACAGACAGGGAGGGAGGAAGGGAGAGGGCAGGTCATACAGCTGTGACCTATTGTTTTTTAAATTGCTGATCCAATTGGAATCTTTGTATTTCTTTAGGAAGCATCATACAGAAGCTTTTCTACTCCAGGCAAATACAGCTACACAAGTTTTTTCAAAAGAAAAAACTTTTTCCATTACAGACACAAATACTACCCTTTCACATAAGTTTTTTAAGAATAGAAATCTGTATTTGTAGTGGTATCTACCTACATAACCTACTGCTTTATTATCTGTGAAAGTACCCCCTCCTAGCACAGCTTTCTCTCAACAGGGTGATAGGATCACAAAGTACATGGCACTCCACTAAAAACAAGCTTTCTGCTCTAGGAATTAGATTAAATCAGATAATCAAAAATTCAACTTGAAGGGACAAAGTTGGATTGGCCATATTTAATTTAAAGGTGGTGAATATGGAAGGACAAAAAACCTGGAGGTTGGGGGGGGTTATCAACTTGCCTGCAAAGCACATGAAATAGGAACTAAGCAGTGTCATTTTCATCCCTTTTCTCTTTCTCCTCACACATTTTACAGCATTGGTTTTTGCTTTACTTTTTCTTAAGAAAGGTATTAAGACTTTTGTGCCTTTTTGATACAGATACCTCCTGAGGGAGCCCAATTGTAACTGGTACTTTTGAGATGAAAACCACAGGATGATGATTCAGAAAAGAGGGATTTGGGACTTTTGAAATTAATATCAAAGTTTAGTGGAACACTCAGAATTCTATGCAAGTTTAAACAGAATGTATTTTACATAATGTAAATGCACACACTAAATCAGTATTTTAGGAGAACAGTACCTGTGCACAGTCCAGCTTCAAAAGCAGGTCCACCCTCTTTCACTTGTTTAACGAATATGGTATCCATTGGCTCCAATCTATTTCTTTGCTTTCCTGAGAAAGAAAAGACACGTAATTATATGGCCTGACAATGATTTCATTTTAAAGAGTTATCCTGAAGTGTAATCCTGTCCTGTATGTTGTTGCATTAAATACCAAACTGCAATGTGGGGAGGAAGGAGAGGAGAGGCAAGTCTCCTACACACAGCATTTCCTTTCGCTATACTGAAGATCCTTTAGGTGAAGGACAGGGAACACTCACACTTTTCACTGTGTCATATAAATGATACTTTTCAGTTTAATACCATCATCTCATTGCTATTTCATCCTCATACAACACACATATACAATAAAATTATATTCATTTGCAAACATCTGTGTAAGATGACATATAAAACCAGACAAACTTAAGAAGAATCAGTAGTGTAAAATAGAAAATAAAAAATTATCATTTTTTCTGCCCTTCAAATCATAACTAAAATGGCACTGTCTTCACATCTTTCAAATCCAGATTTTAGCCGACTGCCTTCATCTTGCAGCCTGCTCAGGGTTAACGAAACACAGTTTAAAAAATGGCTCACTCATATGGGTCTGAATGCCCCACTCAAAATAACCCTAGATCGTACAGAAAAATCAGAAAGTTCATTTGTTAGAATCAGGTAGCTATTACATATAAAGTAATTCAATTATAAATAAATAAATAAATAAAATCCATCTGGCTGCTCAGTGCCCAAAGATTTTAAAATTTGATTTGTGGGACACAGCTACAAGACATAAAAAAACGCTCTTTGTGAAGCAAAACTCATACCTGTCATTGTTAATCTCCTAATTTTAACAGACACTGAACACTTGACAGCTCTTATCTTTCAAGAGGCAGCAGTGTTTCAGAAGTTCAGACAAGCTCACGCTTCCCTGACTTAAAAGCATGAGTGGTTAAAACGTGGCCGTCCATGGTACTACCTCAATCATTCCCAGGGTTCCACTTAATTCTCCTTACTGAGAAGATACAAAATCCCCCAAAGGAGAAAAATCATGGAGCTCCCTGTATAGACTGGTATATCCACTTTATAACACTTAAAATACTATCTGATATATACATATATCAGATATAAATACTTAATTTTATATATATATTATATATATATTATAATACTTTATTACCCTGCATCAGACATGATTGTGAAGGTACAAGACTGGCTTAGAAAAGCCAGTTAAAGAGGATTAATGACCTACTGCTAATCGAATAGGTGTAACACCCAATGGACTAACGTCCCAAACTGATTCCATATTAAACTTAATAAAAGTAAATAAATTAATAAATCTTAGAAGGAAATGTTATAGCTGTAACGACACGGAATAAATATGACAGTTATTTCCTTCATATTATCATGCATGAAGATCAGGCCATGAATTACACAAAAGCAGAGCAAGCAGAAAACTATAAGGGTTGGCATCACTGGTACTGAATTCCAATTAAAGTATTTGGAAATTGTTGGTTAAAGCTTTTCTTGCCAAAATCACAACAAATTGTTGTCTAGCAAGAACTAAGCTAAGAGATGTAAATCATACGTCAAGAAACAACAATAAAAGAAAGTTCCACATTTTACATCACACTAATAAGCAATGCACAACTAAAATGCAGAAGAGACTACACAGTATTAGTTAACTAAATGCAAACTGTTTTATAGTGTGTTTGCATTCACTTAATCATCTTTCCTCTTAATACTAGTTTTCTTTAGGGAACAATATTTAATAAGCAATCTGCAAAGAGTTAGCACTTGTATCATATAAATCTGTTACACAGAATTGCTGTATGTGGTTTCATCTTTAGTGTGAAAAGCTTAAGGCAGCTCAGTTACAAAACAGCACTTAAATTTCATGTGACAACAAAACATTTTCTATTTTCACTTACTCTGTACTGCTCATTCTAGAATGATCTCGAAGAGATACATTTTTTATACCGCTCTGTGCATGCTCAAAATGTGCCATGGATTTTTTCATGTCTTTTGTATGTCACATCTATTAAATTCTAGCACATGTAAAGCCCACAAAAATGTAAAAAACAAAAACAAAATAAACAACAAAAAAAAGTTTTTGTTTGTTTTTAAAACAGCAAAGTTTCCTCTTTACAAGGAATTAAGTATTAGGTTTGTTCCTTCCCCAAGCTGCCAGTAGCCAATTCCATTACTCTGCTTCCTCAGTACTGAGGTCTGCACGTGTTGGACATGACACCAGCATTTTCACACCTATTTACTCCAAGTTTAAGCTGTCTCTGGTGGAAAGGTCCATGCTACCCCAGCTTCCCAATACATGTCAATCTGACAAAGCATCTTTCTGCTCACTGCTGCCAATAGAAGTCAAAAATTAAACACTTCCAGCATGCCTAATTTTAGCAATCGCAATTGCAAAACAACTTCCACAAAAAAGGGAATTTCACATATATTTAATGTCTCCATAAGTGTAGCGGTAGCAGAGGTCTAGTCGCACAGAAGAGTAATAAAAAAGTAGAAGCACATATAAGTCACCATATACACGCTAAGTCACCATAAAGTGAAAAACAGTGCATAAAACCAAACTTGTCCCTAATCAGTCTCATACGCGCATGGAAGTCTCCAACCTGAGTACATGGCCACTGTCAGAATAAGTTTAAGTTAATGCTGAAGCAGTGGCATGGTTTGCAGAGAAGTCTGGATATTGCTTCCAGCACAGTCACTGCCTCAAACGATGATATTGCAACCAAGAGGTGACCTTAGAGGAGGCAAATCTGAGCTTTTACTTCAGAGAAGCAGTATTCCAGAAATAATGTAGTGAAAATGAACCACCAAATATTTAGGAGGCTTCACACAACTATTCATTAACTTAATGCTAGTATGGAATCAGGAAGTCTCATTAGTCTAAACAACTCAAGTAAAGAAAATGGCCTGAAGAAACATAAACAACATCTTCAATCAAATGTGAGACAAAGAAAGAAAAGCAGTTTATTGCAATAAGCAAATTTTTCCTAGCCAATGTACTTCTTCATAATTACACGCAAATCTGTAATTAGCCAGCAATTTTCAACCTAGTAATACTAATTTCTACCTTCACTAGCCAGCAAGATCAAAGAGAATCTACAGAATCACAGTAAATCAGATCTCTTCTTCAGATGAACATCAAGTAAAATTAAAGTTTTCTTCATAATACAGACATTTATCATCATTTATGATCTAACCTTTACACTAACTGGAGCTAATAGCTGAGACCCTGTGAGTAAACACCTCCTTCAGAGTCAAGTAGACACCACCTCTAGAGTCCAACACGAGAAAATACGTTTCATGCTGCCCAGTCAGAAGGGAGTTTTCCTGACACATATCAGAGATGCCAGAGGTGAAACACAGGAGCAATACTGCGGATCTTGTACCTTCACAATCATGTCTGCAAAATAACAACACTCCACAGTCACCCCAGTGAAAGAGAATACTCCAAAAAAATGACTGTTCTGGTCATGTTCTCACTGTCTGGAATACCACTGCTACAATCCACATGCCAAGGCTGTAACCTTGAATTTGTATTTTAAGTGGCTCTTTACAGAGCAGACTATGTTACTATACTGTACTATGATTTATTTGCAGAAGAAAATGCCATAGCAAAAGACATGGTATTATCAAAGCTACCAGCACACCATAAGACAGTAACAGTTGCATCACTTTTATGTAGTCATTAACCTTCTGATATAAAACTCAGCCAGATAAAACTTCTAAATCCTACAGACTACACAAAGAGCATGTATCTGAAAAGGAACTTTTTTTTTTTTTTTGCTTCAAAATGCAAAAGTTATGACTTGCTTGTATCTCTTCATTTCGTTCTGACCTACAGAGCAGAAGTCTGCAAGGGTTCAGCATCACAGTAAAATATCTGTCCTAAGGATCTACTTTTTAAAAAACATGCTCTTTCTTCTCTCCCTGGAGAAACAAACTGCTTTACTCAGTGATTCTCAATAGTCCTTAGGAGTCTTCATAAAATAGAAACCAAGCAACTGGTACAGAGTTATGTTAACATTTTACAGAATCTTTTTTGAAATGACAATTAAAAAGGGGGGAGGAAGGGGATGAAAAGAAAGTCTCAAATATTTGTTTACTCAGAGAGTAGAACCCTTGAAAACCCTAGCAGCGAGTTTTACTGCTGCCCTTCGTTCATCAGGTAGCAGGGGAGAGTTTCATTTATGTATTGCACAGCTACTGGCCCCATGGAACAGCTCAACTGCTAAATGAAGAAAGGCTTTTAGTTCTTTCCTTCACTCAGTATCCCTTTAAACTTGCTGACCTGCAAATTCGTTTTTGGATATCCAAAGCATTTGCCCTCCATATGGCTCAAGGATGCAGAATGGCTTTGACTCCTGGGAAGCCTGTCAGGCAAAGGAAGGAGAAATACTAATGGCTACAAGGGGATAAATGTTGCTAAACTATCACAGATTTAATGTTTGTAATTTTAATATTGAAAAATAGTCTCATTTAGTACATAACTGGAATCTGCCTCACTACATGTAAGTGACATTCTTAGACTGCACCTTGAGAGATCAGTCATGGTTTGCAAAGTAAAACTACAGGAGATATTTAAAAGGACTGCTGATCTGGTACACTAATCTGTGCCTTTGGTTTTGAGGCCCAGATGACAAAACACTGCAAGGTTCTTGTATTTTAAGAACTGCTACCATTACACTGGTTTCCATTAAAATGCTATCAACACAGAAAATTAAATGATCTCCTTAGCAGACTATCTGTGAAGTCAGTGAAGTACCAACCACATGTTGCTGCTACTACATTCAAAAATCTTCAACTTAATGGAAGAATTCAAGCAATGTGATTTGGGGACAGGAGGAGGAAGAAGGAAAGAGCTATTTCCTTTGCCAGAATGATGCATTCTTCTTTAAGCCACCGAATTCAACATAGCTGAATCCTGTCTGCAGATCCCAATCCAAAACAAAAGGCAATATTCCTACTTCCAGAATATGAAGTAACACACCAAAAGACATTAAATAGAAAACAGTGCCAAGGATGAGCCTCCAAAAGTGGACGACAGGAAGTAAAACAGTGCTCTTAAGTTATTCAGCATAGCAACACCTTGCATTCAACCCTGTGATACGGGAGAAGTCTCTTATTATTTTAAATACTTTTGTAATTTTGATACTTGAAGATAGTACATGCTCTTTGACTTGCTGATCTTTTAAACTATTTGACTAATAAACCTCCATCATCATTGGAGGTAGGACAGAGGAAAAAGAATCAGTAACCTGGCATTTTTTGAAAATCAGGTGACACCATTTCAATTTAAATATAAGTTTATTTCTCCATTGCATTATTTGACAATATTAGCTTACATTTTTTTTCCAATTTTCTCAAAGATTCCCAAGTTTTAAATTTAACCAATGACTGAACAGCCTAAGTATTTACTTCAGGTCCTAGATAAGCCTAACACTTCTTTTCCCTAAGCCACTCAATTTACATCTCTTGCAGCGAGTCAACAGCCTCCTACTCCCCACCCTCCCCAAATCCATTTGTGCAGCTCTTAGCAGCAATGACTTGAACACAAGAGTGAAGAAACACTGAGACACATTTACATGTGACAAGTTCAAAGGCCTCTGCTAGATACTTTGTATTTTCAGATAACAAGAGAAATTTCTAGGTTCTGATCAAAATAGAAAAAAAAAAAACCCACAAGCCCTATTTTAGCAATTTCAACTTTTATAGACACTGTTCTAAAGCACTGGTATTATCTAGCTCTTTTTTTTTTTTTTTTTTTCCCCAGGCCTATATTCCACTATCACATGTCTCAGAATACATGGTCCCAGCAATCTGTAACCTTTCCAAATATTTGTTTTCTAAATAGTTACCTTGTCTCTTTATCTACCTTGCTCCTATCACAGGCACCATTAGTTTACCTCATAATAGATGGAGCTTTGATAGATGAAGATGTTAGAAAACATAAAATTAAACTAAATCCTAGGAGAACACAAACTGCATTACACAAATCAGTCTGTATTTGCAGATAAAGCAGTAAAACCACATGAAGCATATATAAACAGCAGTAAAGAATGTCTTTTCTGCATTTTTATCATGGTTTACCCCAATGCTCTTTTTGATGTTTTCCCCACAATAAGTCAGACTTGCACAGAGCGGAAGTAGCTCAGATCTGAATTTTCAGCTTAGGTAAATTGGAGATAAACACTTCAAGTTATGTATTTAAAAAAAGTAGTTTGGTGATCAGATTTTAAAAGTCTAAAGATCTCTGTGAAAATGTTTGGACTCTTATATGAAGCACATATTAACAACAGTCTCTGTAGACAAGAAGACTCATCAGTAAATTCAATTCAGCTTTCATTTGTATGGGAAGATAAGAAGCTGCTAGATGCAGTAGATATATCTACACTGAAATAGGAAATGAAGTCAGACAAGTGAGAGTTATCATATTAAAAAGTATGACACTACATTCTAACAATACTAGGTTTCCAGATTTTGATTTATGTATCAAAAATTACATCAATTACTCCTCGTATGAAAGATGAAATTCCTTACCAGCAACTATTACTGCATATTCATTATTGTTGATTTAATCATGACCACAAGCCAAAGATTTCTGAAGGAAACATTATTTTAAAGCAACACGAAAGAAATGACCAAGCCCTCTGCATACTACACTTATATTTTAACAACTATAGCCTCAAAGTATCTTCATAAAAAACAGTATATTCATCATGATGAATGCCCAATAAAATGGCCCGAAGGACTTTCCCCATCACTACTGACACCTTTCCCGTCATTCAAGCCATTAATGACGAAGCTAAACAGCAATGGCCTCAGCACTGGCCACTGGGGTATCCCACTGGTGACTGGCCTCCAGCTGGACTAAATGCCAGCGGTCACAATCTCTCAGCCTGACAGTGCAGGTGCTTTTCAACCCCGTCACTGTCCACTTGTCTACACCATGCTGTGTCAACAGGTCAAGTGAGGATGTTATGAGAGACAAGACTGAAAGCCCTCCTGAAGTGAAAGTCAGCAACAGCCACTGCTCTTTCTTATCTTCCAAGCCAGTCACCTCCTTCCAGAAAGCGATGGGTTGAGCAGCCATGGTTTCCCCTCGTGAATCCACACCGAGTACCTTCCATCAGCTTCTTCCTTCAGGTGCAGACTGCTGGGAGACAGTGCAGGCGCAGTAATACGCACTCAGGCAGCATCTCTGAATTCTTGCCAGGTCACCCACCTTTCCTCTGCCTTCTCTCTGCTGCTTTTGCTGCTTCAATTTGGTCAGGTGCTCCCTGACCACTCATGCAGACCTCCTGCCACCTTGGCTGGACCTTCTGCTCATTGGGATGGGTTGTTCTTGAGTTTGGAGGAGGTGATTCTTGAAAGGCAAGCAGATCTTCTTAACCACTCATCTTTCCAGGACCATCTTCAGAAGGATCTTGAACCCTTTGCTTGACAACCTAATCCATCTTTTCTCTCACTTGATTGTTGGTCATCGTCTCCCTCTTCCCCATCATTCCTGATATAAATCTCTCCTGCTCTCCAGGACATTATCCTTTATTCTGAGCTAATTGGAAATTTACTGCCAAATGAAGGCAAGACTGAAGGATATGATAAAAATGTATAGTGAAAAAGTAGCACTAAAAGTATGTCCTGGAATATAAAATTAGATAAAGCTACTTCATTCACAGTTAAAATACATAAAACCTGGAACCTGCTTTTACCTCATGCACTCTTAGACTTGATTAGGTTTTCCGGTTCCTTAAAAGTAATTTTCAAGTGCCTTCAATAAAAGGTAATAGTAAAAGAGATGATATCTTCTCCTATGCTGAGCAGCTCAAATTTAAAAATGCCAAACCTGACAAAAAACTCTCAATTTTTAAAGATAAATTTAATCTTTGAAAAAGCAATTATAAAAGTGTAAGTAAGTAGAAAATCTTCACTCAAAAATAATAGCAAGAAAACTGCCAGTTTTGCGCTGGCAGTTTTCACTTGCCCTTTCTAGGAAAGGGCAAGTGAATTATTGTCTGCAAGCTTCAAAAGAAAGAGTTAACAATTAAACCATACTGACAGGGCCTCACCCTGGAAGAGTTTTCCAATTCTATTTGAAGAAAAATGCCACGTTTGCCACTAGATGGCTCCTCTGGATGACTTTCCGGGTAAGGGGCTCTCCCTCCAGCTGCTGAAACAACTGGGGCAGCTGCACGGGTGTCCCACAGCTAGGATCAGGTGAAGGGGCTTTGCAACTTAGAAGGGACTCTGTCCAACCTTCCCAGATTAATTACTTTTAAGCAAACTCTTGCTAATCTGTCACAGAACTCCTGGCACATCCGCTCGTAAATAAAAATGTTGTTTGTGAATATGAAAAATGAGATAAATGCTTTCCTTGATTATCTCCTCACAAACTAACTATTCCCCTCATTTGGGAACAACTTTGAGCAAGGAAAATAGAGACAGCTTAATTTTCCGACCCCCGCTCTCCAAGATCTCGCTGAATGCTGAAAAAAGTCTTACACTTTTTGTTTCATTTTGCTATTTTTTTAAGACAAGACATCTGAAACTCATCACTTAATTTCTCCTTATACCTATGCCTTCCACCTGAGGATCACTACTTCTCTTTCCAAAAAGAGTACCAACCCAACTCTGTCCTGACCATTAGAGTATTGCTCTTTGCAAGGCATGTTTTGTGCCCTCTGATCTGTATTTCAAAAGACACAGCACACTACACTATAAATAAGCAATAACTATGATTCATAGTTTAAGTGGCTAACAAAAGTTTCTAGAAAAGAATCTTGTTCCCATCTGCACAGTTCTCACACTGGGCCAAACAGATGTTTGTTCCACTGCTGTTCTTCTATTGAAAAATACACCTCAGATGAGCACCTTGGATAAACAGACCTACATTTGCATCTGTAGTCAATGGGGCTTTTTTTACAACAAGGATACTTTTTCCCTAAAGTGCACGTTATTTTCCATGCTCCTTTTGCACAGAGGAAATTATTCCCCTGCTGTCTTAAACCAACATCATTTCTCTGCCAGTCAAAAGAAAAAAAGGCAGCAGCAAATTTGGGGCAGGCAGAGGGGAAGGAGTGGTGATGAGGTGCACGATGAGACTGACTTTTCATTCTCTTAACAAGCAAGTGAAAACTGCAGAGCCAGACCAGGCGAAATGAGATGCAGGAATTCATCCACATCAGCAAAAGACAAATAAAGAAATGTAGTTAAATCCTATTCCCCAGAATGCTTCAAATATAGCACAGCTACACAAACTGCCTCAAAATAACTCTCAGGTGTTTTCCACCTTCAAACTGAATGAGATTTCTAAAAAGTATTTTGAAACCAGGTACAATTTCATGCTGCAATATAAAGCAGATTCTAATACACTACTAAAATCAGCACTCACTCTATGCAGTTTCTGGACAAAGGTGCTCATGTCTAAAAGGTTGGTTATCTTAAGAATTTCCCTGGAAAAAGTACAGGTGGAAATACTGCACATTTACTTACCTGGAATGTAATCTTGTATATCTTACAATTAACACAGGATAGGAAAACAGTGAGCAGGACTGGGCTTTCCATCTCAAAACTAACTTCCTCACCCAAATCAATGCATTTGGCACTCTCTAAGGGATATCAGAGAAAAAACGTGCACAGGAAAGATAATGGCTAAACACCAACAAAGAATTTAAACTAAGCAGGACAGAGATATGTCTCCAATTTTAAAAGTTAAACTAAGTAGCCAATTAAGAAGAAAAAAAGAGCAGACAAAAGCATTGTGCAAGGGAGAAAATTAAGAAAAAGGAGGTAAACTAGCAGACAGTCATAGTTATACCATGTTATGCTTTTTTTTCATCCCTCCTAAATCAAATGCAAGATACAGTTTCATTCACATATCTTACTTTACATGTCTGAAATGCATTTTATGGATCTCTTTAATGCATACAAGAGTGACAAAGCACCAAAGCTGAAGAATTAAATAAGTACCATTAAAATACTGAGGAAAGTAAAACTAGACTAAGAAGGCTAAGTTTTTTTTTTTTAAAAAACACTTGTATGTCACAGAGGATGGATTTTATTTATTTATTTAACATCAGTATCAACACTAGATACTTATATAGCAATGTGTTGCTTTTACTAGAACAAGTTGCAACTGAAATCAAAATTCATATTGGTTCCTCTTAAGTGTACAGTCCAGTGTCTTTTTAAATATACATATGTAAATATTATCTATTAGGCCTAAACTCTTTGTGCAGATGGAACTGTAGGGTCTCGATTTGGAACAAATTAAGAATGTGAAATTCTGGCACTGAAAGTTTTCTTATCATAGACATGATGAAACAGTACATAGGCATGGAAGTGATACGATATGCAAGTCTAATAGTAAGTTTAAAAATCATGCAAACTCATACACAGAACAGATGAGCTTGAAACACAGATATTTTCTTTCTTTTGCTTCAATGTCATGAAACTCAAAGGAGCTGGATGGTCACATTTAGTCATTTTAACACTTCATACTCTTAAACGGCTACTGAAGTGTATTACATAGCAGAAGATAAATGCTAAACATATTAGACGCATGGAAGAAAACATAGAACTTACCTCCTCTATTGCCATTCTCTTCATCCTAAGGAAAAAAAAAGTGCACATTAAGAAACACTAAATGAAAAAAAGTGAGTTTTTCTTGTGAATTTGTAGGCATTCTTGTATTTCACCCCCTTAAGCAAATATTCAACATTACATTATCAGGTTTTCACACTGAAAATTGTAGCACAGAGTTTGTTGGCAAAGGAACAAACACAGTTCCTTGAAACATCCCCACACAACCAACCTGAAAGGTATTATTTGGAAGTAATCAAAAACACAAAACACTGCCAGGAAGTGTAAAACTGCAGTGCATTACAACTATGTTTCAATTCTGAAAGCCAGGAATAAAAATTTATACTTTTATCATTTAAGGATCGAAAATTTAACACTTTTTTAAGAGCTGTAGAATATTTTGTAACTAAGCTCTGAATAATCTTGCTAAAATTGAAACACCAAGTTTCCTTTGCCTTCAGCACTTTCGTCTGGAGAAAAAAACCTACTCAAAGTACTTTTTTTAGTAACAACTTTGAAGATCCTCCTTCTGCTCATTGCACCATATACAATCCTAACTACCACGTATCACTAACAGCCCTTTCAAGAGAGAGAAAAAAAAAAAAAAAAAAAAAGACATAACCAGAATGTACTGAGAGAGGAGGGCATACTTAAAAATAGAAAGTGATTATTTATTTCACAGATACTTTCTTGTCAGTATTTAAATATGAATGAAGAGCTCTTGAAAGATCATGGCTAATGTCTTCATTACCATTTAGAAATTTTAATGGTTAAAATAAAGAAAAAATGTGCTCTCTTCAAATTGTGACTTTATGAGGTAGCGAACTTTCAACCCATATATAGTTCCTTAGACAAGTACCTACAGCTTGAGAAGTATTTATGAGCATTCACTACACCTAAACTAATTAAAAGACCATAATGTCTGATGGAATTGTAAAAAGACATTATGCAAAAATATATTTTTAAATTAATGGAGTTACAGATCTCATACCTATTCTATTTCTAAAAAGTCCTGACAATTATCCTTATCACCTAAACACAGAGACCAGTGAATAGTATATCCTCCAGTTCAATAATCCTGGTAAAAGTGTCATTCTAGCACAAATGGCTTGCTCAAACTTATCATTACATCCCTTGAATCTCGGTACCAGTTCAATCAATTTTGAACTATCACCATCCCAAATGACAGCAGCAAAGAATTATAAAGGCTAATATCTGCTAGCTCGAGTTTTCACCCAAACTAGCAAGCGAAAAAACACCTTTAGGACTTTGAACATTTGAGTTCATATTCCGGAAACCTCCGGGTAACATCTAGGTGACACCTATTTTTATGCCACCAAAAAAAAAAAAAAAAAAAAAAAAAAAAATTTAAATTAGTTAATTTACAATTTTTAACAATTATAAAAAACTGCAAGTGTTTGTCACTGGGTGCACAAAACACAGCTGCAAGACATTAAAGTAGTTTTTCATGGTACCAAGCCAATGAGCTCAGGCCTTCAAAAATGGAATGCTTTATAACACAAATGTTTTGGAATTAATTTCTTTCCTACATTCACTTCTTATAAATTACAGAACATTAGTACATGTTGCTTCTACCTAGTGAAGGTTTTCTTTTATCACTTATTAGCATATCAGACTGATTTAACTTGCAGAGTGCACTTCACATGCAAAACTGTGTGTTGCTGACTCTCGAATCCTAGTAAACATCTATGACATTCACAGCATAATTTCATTCAGGCTTCCTTTTGCAATGCTGGCTTCAGAAATCTTCCACACAATCCCATTTGATTTCTTCAGAGAAAGGAGGCATGGGAACCAGGGACATATGATCAGTTATTTCTCATGCTGGATCCAGTCTCCATTTTGGTATGTGGCCCCCTACCAACACAGCCAAGAATTTTTGTGAAAATAACTGTATTCTCACTTTCCAGGATAATTTTTCATACAGGGTTTCATAAAATCCTTCTTGCAGGGCTGTCCTCCCCAACAGATCTACCCCAGAACACTTTATTTCATAATCTTCCATTACCATAATGTTTATAAGCTATCTAATTAATAAAGATTACACTGAGAAACAAGAAAAGCTCATTCAAGAGAATTCCTTATTGTCACACAGGAGTGCTTGTATAGAGGCAAGTCCCATCTTTCCTTTATATGTCTAAAGTAAAGGAGATAATACAGTGGTTGAGGTTGGTCTAGGTTGAACCATGAAAGTGATTAAAGTGATGACCAGGGCTCCTTCCAATCAAACTCTGTCACTTTAAAAAGTAACCATTTCTCTGAAAATGCTATCACAATTATTCCAGCTAATCAACAGTCCCATGACTTTTTCCAGAAAAAAACGTAACTATTATGAATAAACCAGATGATAACGTATCAGAGACAGAAGAGATAGGTGCTAGGCACTTTCCTGCTGGAAAGCTAGATCTTACCAAAACATGCATTTTGGAATTAACATGTATCAGTCTTACTACATTACGAAAACCCTGTGAGTCTCTGTCTCATGCTCAGAAACTACCAACTATGAAGAGAGAAGAAGAGAAGGAGGAAAAATAATATATATACATATTTAATTTCACTTGTCTTTGTGTATATCTCCTTCTATATGTGAAAAAAAAGTTTTTGCTCAAACAGCTCTGGAGATGCATTCAGGACAGAACTTACCCAATCGCTTAGTTAACAAGCTTAGTTCTGTTCGCGCTGCTTATTTTCACCCACAAAAGGAAAAAATAATAGCACAGGTTGCTGTCAGGAGATGCTGAAAAGTGCAGGTAATTTGTTCAGCTGAGCTAATGCTTCCCCTCCTCCTTCCTCTAGTCCACTTTGGAATTCAAGCAGAGATTGCTTCTGCCTGACTCTCTGAATCTGTGCTGAAGGACAAAGAAATGCTGGGATCACCTGGCACTGCTGAAATTTTCACCTCTCATTATCTTCAGTATTGGGGGAAAAAAAACTAGGCACACAAGCGTCTGCTGAAACAACCTGATGACTTTCTCCTACAAACATTTCTCAGCTTCAGATGGCATCTTATAGTCATTGAGCACTTGAGCTAAAAGACTCCTGTAGCAAGACAGGAATTAATGATCTGTCTAGAACAAGCGCAAAATTTTGATTCCCTATCCACTCATCTACTGAATATATATGACACTCTTCCTCTGCCTGACTGAAAAGCAAAAGGGAAGCTCAGCTGTGGCATATATTATGTGATTTCATGAAGCTGATTGCTTTAAAATGAGCAAGGGCTATTTGAACTCACTGGAGGGGGAAAAACCCTCTCTCAATATTCAAATTCCCATAAATATTAAACAGACTTGTTCTCAACAGTGGACATTAAAGCCCCTTTCAAAAGGTTCAGTGGCACAGAAGAATTCACACAGTCTTTGAGCAAGAGAGACCAACTGTCTACTTAACATTTTAAAATGCTTGTTTTTTACATAAAAAACACTAAACAGAAATAAAGTGTTAGAAGATGTTATGTTAGGGAAGCTGTCTTACATTTTTTCAACATACAGCTACGACTTGTCTCTTGACTAACAGGGACTTTGAAGATGATCATACCTTTACGTAGAAAGAATAAAATGCAGCTACAAAACATGGCTTTCTAAAATACTTAATTTTAGGCCTACTCGATTAGATAGTTTGGCAAAAGTTTGTCACACCCCAGCTCATCTCTTAGGATGACACTATAATAAATTTCCAATTCTGAATCAAAAGAGAGAGAGAAAGATGTATAGATTAATCACACTGACTTTAGGTATATAAGAATCATAAGAAACACAGTACTTCAGTTTTTATTTCACTTACTTTAAATGAAAACTGAACTGCAGATTCTGGAGGGTAAACTATGAAATGTCTTAAGGTGAAGCCAAAACCCTGTGATGTCCTCCTCAACACAACAGTTTTTGGACCAGGCCAGGAGAAAGTTTCTTCTTCCTCTGATGGTGATACAGTTTCACTCCGCTCTTTTCCATCTTTGTTTTTTGAAGCCTAAAATAAAAAAGGCAAAGAGACTAGATAGATATTGTAACTTGGATTTTTTTTAAAAAAACATTAAGCATTTCGTCCCACCTCCCTACCCAAAGAGCTATGAAATAACTTTAACATTACCAATATTTTATCAATCGATGCATATTGCACAACAGCACTCCCTATCTCTGATTTTATCACATATAGAAATATTCTTAAATTTTAAATTAGGTTACATCCTACAGAGTCTAACATAAAATAGTTAAAAGCGGAAATGAACCTCAGAGAAATAAGGATACTTCATAAATTTTATTTCCTAAGTTTACACAAACATAAAAGGTTTGTGTAAACCCTACTCCTCCTGACTTAAAATTCAGATATGGTTCTGTGAACTATTATCTTCTCACTTTAATTAAAGAGAACTGAAGAACAAATGCAACTGGTTAAGCTTCTTCAGCCTATATATTTTTCCTCTAGTCATCCCTTCAACTTCACCTTTATTTTCCATCCCTAGAGAGCTACTCCCTCTGAGCATTCAAGTATGTCAACTCTAAACACATGAAAAGTCTATTTTCCTTTTACGTTTATAGTAAAATCTCATAGTAATCCCATCCCATCTCCCATGCAGAAATCATGCATTTAGGCTATTTTTAAAGGTAATTTTATATACACATGGCTCAAGAAATATATATAATTACAAAATACTTATTGTCCTAGCCTTAAACACAATCTTTAATTTCAAGGTGAATGCCTTGCCATATATAACATTTCAAGACAAAGGCAGAAGCTCTACAAAGAGAATGTGCAAAAGCCCTACGACCCTCCCCTAAATATGCAGGTCCAACAATGCCCGAAACAATTTATCTGACTGAGTCTACAGTCTATTCAAAGGGTATTCAGAGTGAATTAAGAAACATCTTATCCTTCTGCAGCTCTCATCCTGTGGCCCAGCAGCTGCCTGATACATCAACATTAACCGCTCGCTTTTCTCCCAGAACCACCCCCTTTTCTTTAGTCCTAAAACTGGGATCTCAACCTGCTACATCCACATGAATGGGCAGAGCATCTCACTGTTAAATGAGGGAAGGAACCTGTGAGAACTGTGGCACTCTGACCATTACAGGCTTTACTCTGAAGTCAAAACACTGCAAAGATTAAATTAAACATTGTACGGCCTATTGAGTTAGTCACCGAGGTCACTCTACCGTCCACTACCACCACCCTGGACTCATAATGCTCAGAATGGAGAAGTCACTGTCATATTTTTAAGTGCCAGCAGAAATCCACCCCTTTAACATTAACCTGTAACCTGTTTTTTTTTCTTTCCTCTCAAACTCTTAAGGTAGCACTGGATGCAAAAGTTGCACTCAAGACAAAAAGACAAGACAAGAATATTCATAATTTTAGGTATCATACATGGTCAGTAGTAAGTATCTCTCATTATAGAGAACAGCAAGCTCAAAATGAAGCACTCAAAAATAAAACTCCACAACAAGTTCACATCTTCATTTGCACAAAAGCTCCAGGCCTGAGGAGTGGGAGATACAGCATTTGACTGAAGCCAGAGAAGAACCTGTAGTTTCCTTGCAATTGCATGTAAACTTTCAGCACTTGTGAAGGGTGCAAAACTGTTCATAAGAATAGCACTCCGCAATCAAACCACCATTTCCTGAGAGGGAATAACAGCAGTGAAAGGTTATCTCCAGTCTGTCCTTGGACCCCCTGCAAAGTGTGCCAACAACACAACAGAAAAGGCCAATTTTAATAATAGATGAAGCCACCAGCATGAACAAGGAGGGGTTTGAATTATAAAGCAAATGGAGTTGAAAGTGGTTGATTCACCGTTTTAAGTGTCCAGCAACAGCACACCCACTACAAATAATCCTTTGCAGAGGAGGCTTTAGAAAGGAGAAAGAGAAATTTTCCAAAACACACACAAAAAAAAACAAGGACGCAAGAGAGCAGGCAAGGAACAGATGATGCTGATTAGTACAGCCAAGAATGTCTTCGGGAAGGCCGAGTTCCTGTATGGTTTCACTTGAGAGCCAAACAGAAGTGGTGGTGATGAAGTTATGAACACAAACATCTCATCTGCTAGAGGTGATCTGTCTTTAGAGAAGACCCATTTGCATTTCAAGGGAATCAAAAATATATTTTATATACTGGATGCTTTATGTTGATTTTACATTAAGTCTAACAAAGTAACGATTATTTTGCGGTTTTCTTTACTACAGGTAAAGAATTTCTGAATTTCTGATCCAACAAAACACTGAATAGCTCTATAGACACTCAACACTCGAAACACATACACCAAAGTTCAAAGACTGAAGAGTCCCAGGCTACTAAAATAAGGTCCAAGTAACACTGCCCTACGGACTCCTTCAAAATGAATATTATACTGGACATCTCACAACATAATTTCCTGTCACTTGCAATTACAATGACATACAGCAGATGCTTAGATGCACTGTAAAATGTGGATTTCGCTTTGACTATTGTATTTAACCCTGTGTTTTCAGCAAGGAAAGCATCCATAAATAAACAGATGCCACCTTAAAGATCTCCATGAAGCAGCAGGAGCTTAGCACAATGTCTAGAATTAAGTAAAATCTGCAAACATCAATGGGGCCTGTAAATAACAACATTTTAAATTTAGAGTATAAATCTCAAAAATAAGTAATTTCTTATTTTATTGTCTTAAAAAATAAAAAAGAGAGAAAAAATAAACAGAAACAAAGCAAAAACAAAAACAAAGACATCCAGTTTCCATTCTCTCTAAACCATCTGTCATCTTTAAGCTTTCCAGCAATTTAGGTACAAGAATTATGCAGAAAATTTACACTAAAAACAGTCAGTTAAATCCTTAAGTGATAGTCACAGTTAACCACAATAAAATTAAAGATTGCCTTGTTGGCTTCAGCAGAGGAACAACTATTCTCTATAGTCAAAAATTCTAAACAGATCAGTAATAGTTAACATGAATAATAATAGATACATTGCACTATCAATCCTTGAATGATCATGCAAACCTCTGAGGTTGGGGCGAGTCATCTGAATTGCTGGCATGTCTTTCAGCTCTGTTTCATGTTTGTGTTCCACGTACAAATTTTATATGTTTTCTAAAGCCACACAGGACTGACTTCCAGATTTGCTCTACCCTGCATAAAGCTTATCACATAAAACGTACCAAATAAGAAAAGCATCACTGCAAGTAAGCGATGCCTTAGTACATTTTCACGAGTCTAAAACTGTATTTAAAATAAACCAGAACAAACAACAAAGCCAGAGCAGTGCACCTACCTTTCAATAACTTACTGAGCACAGGCTGTTTCAATGTTATAAGTAGCCTCTACTTCAAAAACACTTAGAACATTCAACTTCTAGCTAGTCTACCAAGAAACAGGATAACCAAAATAGCAGTTCTGCTAGATGGATGTGTCCAAGGGAAAATGGGTTGGTGTCACCACATTTTACTGATTCAACAGCCATCGATATTTTTTTAGTCACTACTGCCATAAGCAGTAAGATCTATTTTCCCCAAGTTCATAAATCAAGGAGCCCGAAGGAGACTCATTACATCCATAAAGTTCACAAATCCAGAGAAGAAAACTTATAGACAAGAAAATTTCTTCTTCAACTTTTTATACATACATTCACAGTATGGGTCTCTTCAAGCAGTTCTTCATTAAACTCTTCAGTCTCCTATTATCTAGCTCAAGGGAGACGGAGGTGCTGGAGAAGCGCTTGCTCCTGCAGGCTGAGAGCTCGCGCTGCTGAAATGAGCCCTGCAAATGAAGAGTCTGACTAAGCTAAGACCAAATACGCTAAAATATGATCATGCGCTGACGTGGTCTCGGCCCACAGTGAGACATTTCTAGTCTTTAAACCTGACTGGGATGAGGAGGGACATCTGACAGACTGTAAATCATTCCCTGTTGAACAGAAGCAATTACTGACACAAAGTTGATACATTTGGCAAATTCATCCCATTCTGCTGGTAGCTGAAAGATTTCAGAGCGAGATACCTTATTCCACAAAGCATATCAGCATCTCCCTCACAGCAGGGCATGTCCTTGCTGTTTGGATGGGCCACACTGGTGTTTTCTGGTCCTTAAGGTCAGCCCAGGTGGTCAGAAGAGCAGGTCAGTTTGGGGGAAGCCGTCTTGAGCATTCAGGTTTTGGGAAATCCCAGCAGCAAACCAGCTGCCCCTTTCCTTTAGGAGTCCAAATCCCATCCGGATGAAATACAAGCCTGGGATACTCTTTTAATCCAGGCAATAGAGACATTGACTCTGCCTGTAGCAGCGGATGAGCAGACATAGCAGCACAAGCTTCAAACAGCACCTCTGAACCAAACAGCCCCATCCAATGAAACACACAAGGCGCATTCTCAAGCCAAGCCCAGGTTAGGAGAAAGGCTGGGAAATGATACACAAGGACTCCAAGAGCATGAGGCGAGGAGGAAAGCTACAGTCGCCCAACGGCAAAGCCCCGCTGCCAGCTGGGCAGAGGCTCCAGGCAGCGAGGGCGCCAGGCCCGATGCAGGTCACGGTGCTGGCCGGGCCGTGGCAGAGGATGGTGCAGAGACCTTCAGAGGCCTCCTCCTGCCACTGCTGCAGCAAACACAGCCCCTCCAGCCAAGGGGAGATTTCCTAAATAAGGCATTTCAGTCCTCAAAAGCGTCAAGGCAGAGAGCAGAAAGTAAACAACAAAAAGCCTTCATACATTTAGCTTATTACACAGCTTAAACTTTCCTTGCTCTGCTCCACTGTCAATGAAAAAGCTACTTCGTAAAGCACAGAAGTTGGTACTGGGATCAGTCACTGCTTAGGACCTCAGGGGAAGTCTGCATTTCAAAAGCTCCATCTTCTTGATTTAAAATCAAGTCCTTCTTTGCAATACATAATTAACTAGTTTTATACTGGCAGACTGTTCAAGGATTTAGTGACATCCAAAAATCTGAAAATAGATGACCTCAAAAATGTCACTGCCTCATGTCTGTTCATATGAAGAGTTTTCCAAAAAAAGCTACTTTCAAGAATCTGGGGGCTATTTACCTGGCTCTGGATTAGTAACATCTGGAATGCAGAGGTACCAACTGTGTGTGTAAATAATTTGTAGCTTCTTATTCACACAAACTCTACTGCTTTAGCTAGAACAAGTTAAGTGCATCTCTGTTCAGCTCATGCCTTATTCTTTTCCACAGAGTAACTGAATATTTCAAGCAGCAGCATGAATAAGCATAATGAAAACGCAAGGACTTCATAGGACAGAGATGCAAACTGGTCTCATGGTATTTATTTGTTTACATATTGCAATTAGTTTTTATGATAATAAACACGCATAGTATTAAATTTTATCAGAGAAACATTAAAAACAAAAAGAAATTGAGAGCTTCCTGCTTTTCCTACAGCCTCATTAGCAAAAGCCTCCACTCAACAGCTACATCCTCCTTAAACTGCAAAGAAAGGAAACATCTGCAGGGTTAGTAACATAACAGCAAAATATCATGTGATCTTAATTTAGCTAAATCGAAGCTCTTCCTTTTTTGCTTATTCTGTCATTGGTGGTTAAGAATAGGAAATGCTTTGTCCTTACCTCGGGGCCTGACCTGGAAATGTCAGAGATAGTGACTTGGAAAGCCCATTTCCAACCCCCGCCGACGCGCTGCCGAGGTCACCACACGCAGCACAACAAGCGTCCCAGCAGTGTGACACAAGTGGTCCACGGTAGTTTGCCCCGAGCCACGGCCTGTCATGGACTGCCTCACCGTTTCTGCCAGCCTACAGCAAAGTCCTGATAAACCCAGGAGCACAGCCCACCCATGACCTACTCTGCTTCCTACAAACGGGGAGGGAACAGTAAGAAACACAGCCCATGGCCCAAGCAAGAGCTACTGCAAAGGCAGCATGGAGTCAGAGCAAAAGCTTTTACTCTGCTTATAGGAACAACCTGCGCTTCAGAAACACAACATACCAGGAAACATCCACCATATCTTCACCAGACTCTGCTGTGTCATCCTTTTTTACATATATTGAAATAGCTTTGGAGAAGGAAAAAACAACAACATCAGCACACAGTATTTGGCACCGCTTTAAATTAATGGCTATGCATTTCCTTCAAACCATGCTGTTTTTCATCACCACAGCTAGAGGTTACATCTTGGTCCAAAAAATTACCAGCTTCCCTGAGTAACACAGTTTAAGTTATGCCCCAAGCCAGACACGTTGCCAAAACAGGCACCCTTTACCCCAGCGCCTGCGGAGATCCCTGCGCTCCCACAAGCTCCAGCCGTGCGCAGCAACACAGGGAAGCGATTCTGCCACGCAGGGCCACGGAGACACCCTTCTCTCTCACCCAGTGCAGGTCCCAGGCTCATCTTCTCCTGCGGAACCTGCTGATCACTTCACTGTAAACGGATCACAGGGCTACTTGTGTTTTACAGGCAAGAAATTAAAATCATTCAGAGACTGGTTGCACCACTTCATACACATAAACCTAACATCCTGACTGGGGATAATTCAAGGGGAAGACTGGAGGAGTGTTATATTTCTACAAGACGGTGGCTCTAGTTAAACTACTCCATTTATTTGCACATACTGCACAAGTGTACAGGAACTCCCAAAGGCCTGTGGAGGACAAAGGGGTTCTCCCTCAACACCCAGCTTGACCACCACTCTAAACGTGGTTACTGCAAGGAAGCTGGTGCTCCAGATTCTACTCCCATTTGTGAAATATTTAACTGGTAACATGAGAAAAGTTTTAATAACAACAGATTTAAGATAAGAGTTATCTATATCAAGTCTGAGCTGCTTAAAAAAGGTTTCACTAGAAGACATGCTTTCTCAAAACACCACAAAACTTGCGTGGATAAGACACATTCCTGACATCCTTTGCATGCCGATGCACATATGATGGGGAGGAAACCTCTCTCCCCAAAAGAAGTCTCTAAGTCCATAGACATTTACTAAGATACAGTGCACAGGAAGATGCTAGAGGAGTGTGAGGCCCTCGGTTCAAAAACTATCTTCATACAGAGATGAGGTATCACTAAGAGGATAAAGGGGAGAAAGTTACTCACTAGATTCCAAGTCCAGATCTAAATCCAGGAGTTTTTCCAGCACTGACTTACGAAGTGATTGATCATAAGCAAGTTGCACATCTTCAAGCATGCACTGAACATGGCAGTAAGAACAGTGAGCTTAGATTACTAAATTTACATTTGTATTGATGTCTGGAGGAAGAATAAACCCATTTCAAAAAAATCTATTTGCTTATTTAAGAACTACTTGTGTTTGTTTTCCTATTACTATTTCTTGAATTGTTCATCATTGCCAAATTACTTCCCTGTACTTTTGAACATGAAAAAATGTTTCTCCCACAACAGAGTAAATTCCCACAATGAATGCAACCACCAGCTATTTCCTGAAACAATTTTACACCTTTTACTCAGTAATAAGAGCATCACACACTGCACCAGCTATGAGACAAAAGATTTGATTTTATACCCTCCCTCCCCAAGCTAGGAGAGGAACACAAAAATAAAAGTACAATAAAATTTCACAGCATATCAAATTGTAAAACCACTATCAGCTGCAAATATCTCAAAGGAATCCAGCCACCGTGGTTATTTAATCCTCTAAGTGTCACGTTTGGCAGAGCAAAAAGCTTTTTTGATGTTAACTGAGAATCTCCAAATGCAGGAAATACCTGCAGTGCAGCAGCCTCTGCAGTGCTGCTGCGCTCCAAGGCGTAAGAGCTGAGCTTGCACTGCCACAGCTCATGCCTGTACACTGCTTTACACAAATATAAAACCCGCAGTAACGTACTCGAAAGAAAAATCTAGGTTAATCTAAAGCCACAGCATACTAGCTTACTGTCACACATTTCCATGTAGCTTTGGTCAGGAAGTTCTTCCCAACCCATCAACTTCCATGGTCAGGACTATCCTGAATGATGAAACTGCTTGTGCAAGTTTATGTAATCTTTTAATCTTTCAGACTTCTTCTGCAAAACATCCTTCCTTAGCTGAGAAGCTAAAGACTGAAGTACACAGGTGGCTAGAAGAACTTTATTGTTTAGAGGTCAGGGTAAGATGCAGTGAGATACCTGTACTAACCAAGACTTTTTTCAGTTAAGAATTTCGAAGTGATGAGAACAGCAACTGAGAAGCTCTGCTCTCACCACACCAATTAAAGCCTTAGAGCAGAACAACAGGCTACACACTTTGCTGGTATGAGACCTGCTTTCAGTTAATGGTTCCTTAATGTGGTGCTTGCAAGCAAGAATTTGTGATGCAAGTAGAGGAAAAAAACTGTCACATCATCTGCCTTACATTATCTAACCTTCTGGCTATCCCAACAAGTGGCATTCGATGGTTCAGACACACCTGCTCCATCTATTCCACCTCAGCCAGGAGCCTAACAGAAGCACCAAACATCTCTGGAGTTTACCTCATGCTGGAGGCTGATTAGAGATGTCCTCACAAGGACAGAAAGCGCAGTTCCTTCCACATCCTATGAAAGACAAGTTAAGTTGTTATGTTACTGAGTACCTGAGTTACCGAGTACATTCTCTTCCACAGGATTCTTCATTTATCAAGACCATCACAGGATTCCTCTATAGTGCTGTCGAGATAGTCTTGGTAAGAATACCACAAATCTGCCTGTAAATCTATTTATAGTTGTCCCACACAGGATACAAACTATCCACTTGCTACTCTGTCAGTTCTTAAATCCTTTTATTTTTTGCCATGCTCAAGTTAATAAATGTGAAGATAATACATGAAGTAGTCGTAAAGCAAAGAGTGAAAGACGAAAAATTCCAAATATCTTGGTATACTTACAAGCCATGAGATGGCTTCTGAATAAATATTCAGAATAAATATTCAAAACTACACACAACAGCACAACTACAATTAATCTGTAACCTGATAATTGGCTGTACTTATTACTTATTATTGTTATTACTAAATAAGCAGGTTTATATTTTCCCTTTGAATATATATTTCTGGTCACTATTTAGAAGATAATGGGTTTCCCACTGGGCAAGATGACAATCAGTAACCCACCCTCAGAGATTCTGCTGGAGGTTGGGATGGATGGAAATCAAAAGAAAAGTTGTGCAACTTCTGCAAATTCAAGGCTGCCATAATCCAAACTGGAGCTATGCTTTGAGGGGGTGCTTGGAAAATAGCTGTTTGTCTTTGAAGGACCAGCTCACACACTTGTTTTTTCACAAGCATCATCCTAGGACACTGCAAGGGAGAATTTGGACAGACCTTCACTGCTACACGAAGCAGCACGAGTCTGCCTCCACAGAAGGCAGCACCCAATTTATACTGCATTTTAATGCAGCAGGAAGAGACTAGATGAAGTATAATGTCCCGTAAGTAAACTTACAGATTCATTTCAGAGAAAAATAACAGCTCATTGGAATATATAGAAATATATTGGGAGGGGAAGGGGGGTACTTTCAAGGAAAAAAAAAAAAAAAAAAGTAAGCAGTAATTGCATATTCTGCTCACCTATTAAAATGAGAACAACCAAACAGCCCAGCTACATTTCTATGCTAAGCTTGGAAGTGTTTGGAAATACATCAGTCTAAGACCTGGTTTCTATTTTCCTCTTGGTAGCAGCTTTGGGGTGGTGTGAACTCTTCCCATTTCTTACAGTTCACTTCAGTCTACTGCTAGCTGGACCATCAGTCCCGTGCCCACCCTGTGCATGTCAAACCCCTTTTAAAACTTCACAGGAATATTCATATAATACGAGCTAAGCCCTTCATTTCTTCCCAACTTCTAAAGGATGGCAAACAATTGTCAGATTTAATTTTCATTTTATATCAAATGCCATTCTTACACGTATAAGTAAGCAAATCAGATCAAACTTAATGAGACAGTATCTGTGAAAATTAAGACTCTAAGAGAAAGCCTCAAGTTTGCTCTGATTTTTCCAGTTCAACCTATCAGATTACTCTAACCTACAGTGGCAAGGACAGTGACAGAAAAAACAGGCAGTGCGTCAGCTTCTGTATCACTCAGAAAAACAAAAAAGGAAAAAGAATGTCTAACAATACACAGCAATGTAGCTTCCCGATTAAGAAATGTTTTAGTACACCCATGACAGGCAGGTTTGTTTGCATATTAAATGGCATATTGTTTCAAAGGACATATATATGGAGGCAATTATTTTTGGTTTGTTTGAATCTACTTGCTGGGTTAAAATTACAATTTCATAAGAATATTCATGTTCCCCTTCTACGGTAACAGAATAAAATGAATTCTCTTCAGTGACAGGTTCAATGTCATGGGAGATTCATAGGTCAAACACAGAGTACCCTGAGAGAGCAGAACTATTTTAAACTCTTAATAAATGGATTCTGTTTAAAAGCATTTCCCTTCAAAATCTAGGCATTTTTTTCAGCTCTGCAGTAAATGAATCAATTAGACTTAAGCCTACCCATATTTAAAAATGAATAATATCCTGTGGAAGTTTGTTTTACTCTGTGTGTGTTTAAAAAGTATGCAACATCTAACCTCTCATTTTTCCCATGTATTCACTAAAATGAGGTATTTTCTAAATGGCCAAGGACTTTTGTGTCCCATTAAAGAAAGGAAACAAATCATCCTTAAATTCATTTGCAATACAGTTTAACCCAGCACATCTCCCCATTCCTATACAATGTATATAATGTTTTGTGCAGTCCATGAAGTTAAGAAATCCTCAAAGCTGAACACTCAAGAACAAAGAACAAACTAAAGTGTTAAAAAACAACCAACCATATAGATAAAACAGGCCTAATATACAGCTGTTGAACTCTAAAACACCTTCCTTAAATGGCAGTATTTCTAAAAGTACATTTTAAATAGGATTGGGGGTGGGGAGAGAGCTGCTTGGAGCCTTTGTTTAAACTAAATCCTAATAATAATCAGAATGAAATACGTAAGGATGCGCAAGCAACAAACCTGCCCGCTCCAGGCGCAGTAGAGGTTACAGAGGAAGCTCCAGTTGTGGCTGACGAGGCAGTCGAGGACGCTGAGCTGGGCCATGCCGAGCCCCGCGCGGCGGCTGCAGCCGCTGCGGCTCCAAACCCGCGCTGCCGCCAGCCCCGCGAGCACCTTGGTCCTCCGCACGCCCCCCCACCCCCCCCCCCCGCCCCACGGCAGGACAGCGCCGCGCGGCCCAGCAACGCCCCAGACACCGCCGCATTACGCAGGGGAAGGCAAAGGAGGAGAGAAGGAAAAGGAAAAACAAGAACATCCCAAGAAACGTCACTGAAGCACACACAGAAAGGGTCCTCCAAACCGTGTTTGTTCTTTTTTCGTTTCTCCTGCTGCTGAAGTCGATCCGAGTATCATCAGTAATTCAGCATAATAACTCATATCACAGGAATTTTAAACTTGTTTAGGCACAATATACTGTGACAGCAGCTTCTATGCTTTTGAGAGACACAAAAGCTTATGTCAGTTACTTTGAACGTAGCAGAATATTAGGAACCCCTCAGAGACAAAAGGATTTTAGTTTTCATAAAAACCCAGTTTCACCGGTCTGATGCAGGTGACCTCCCCTTCTGACAACAGGGACTGCGAGCATTTCGGAGCAACGCGTCTCCTCTCCCGCACCAAGGCAAGGCAATGGCCACGTTCACAGAGGGATGGAAGGGGCAGCCCCAGCGGGCTCCGCAGCAGCTCCAGACCCTCGCGCGAGTTTCCTTCCTCCTCCACGCGCTCTGCGGTCGGCGGGCACCCACCCCACCTCGGACGCACAGCCCGCTCCTCGCCCTGGCCTTGCGCTCCTCCCCTGCCTCCCCTTCAAGCTCGAGGTGCAGGTACCCAGAAAATATGTTTCCCCGGAAGCAGAGACGTTTTATTTGATGATTTCCACTGCTAGGCCACCTACAGAAACAACATACAATAATTTGAAGTTCAAACCCCACAATTATCTAACAAACCTTTCAGAAACAGAGCTGCTTTCATCAGCCATAGTTCAAAGCAATTTAAAACTAGAATCTGCTTTTTGAAAAGCTGTTTTGAGACCCCAGAAAAGCACCTCTCTGGTAACGTCTCGAGGGACCCAAGACCCGTCAGTGCCCTGGAGGCAGCAGGGAGCAGCAGGCAACAGGCCTCCCCGTGCCCAGAGGTCCAGGTCCCACAGGAGGGAAGGGTAGGGGAGGCCCCAAGGGAGTAGATGGGCTGGCAGACCAGCTATACTAATAAGGCCTTACTTGCTTTAACCAAAAAGGAGGAAAAATGAAAACACCCTCACCGCATTCAAATTTCGCATCCCAAGTGCCCCAGGGCTTAATGACTAAGGTCAAACCAATCCCTTCCCACCTTTGCTTCCACCAAGTAAAGCAGTTCCCAAACTATCACAACATCCCAAACCTTTTTTTTTTTTCCTGTTTCATTTTTGGATGTATGCTGTATAGCTCCTGTATTATCCTTATAATAAAAAGGAGCAGCAGTATCAAAAGGACACAGCACAAAATGCTACAAGGCTTTTATCCAGCCTCATAAAAAGCACTTGAAGAGGGGGACGAAAGAAACATACTCGTTATATAAGTTGAACTGCCTGCGTTTAAGCAGCCTCTGCCGACAAGAGGCCCGAGTCGTGTCCCGCTTAGCAACTATTACTAGGTGGAACAGATACACTTCCTCACAACAGACATCGTAACTGTCCGAGCTTGAGAAAGCCTGGAGAGAGAGGATGTTTGGGAAGGTCTCGCCGAGCGCAGGGCTGCTGCGGCGCGGCGCCAGAGGAAGGACCGTCGGCACGAGGAAGGAACCGGGACGCAGGGCCCGCACGCGGCCGAGCGCGGCCTGTGCGAGCCGCTCGCGCTGTGGAAAACCACCATCATCTACCCACCGGGATGGGGGAAGGAGGGGACAGAGACAGGGGAAGTTAAGGAAAGTGTCCTGTTTTGTATTAAAAACAGCAATACCCATGCTTTTTTTCCTTTATAAATGGTATTTTAGAGCCATCACCCACTGAACGAGGTGGGGGGATGGAAGGAATGGAGATACAGAATGTTAAGGGAAGTTTCCTATTTCGTATTAAGAACAGCAACAACCATGCTTTTTTTTTTTCTAAATGGTATTTTAGTACAAGTCTACAATGATTGCTTTCATTATTAATTACCTACTTTAAACTCCATAAACTTTTCTCAAGTTTTTAGCCTCTCTGAAGAATTAAAGCTCCTATTAAGTATTCAACATAATGTACAGTGTAATCTGGAAAAGAGTCAGTTAAACCTCAAAATAAAATTTGCTTAACTCTTCCTATAAAATCAGTAGTCAGTACAAACCTTCTGTTACTTTCTTGGCCTTTTCATTCTCCACGTATTCTTAAAATCAGTCTGTGGACTTGTAAATTTGATCCAAGGTTACTGCAAACCCTCCTGACAATCTTTAACTAGGCAAACAATTGTTCTCTTTTGATTACAAAGGACAACCTCACCCATGGTATGAAGTCAAACCAAACTGCAACAGTTTAGCATTCCCCAATTCCTACCTGACTTTCTTTGCAAATAAATGCAATATATTTTCAGTAGACCTTTTGCCTTTTTTCTAAGCACAGTTTCTATGGCACACCAACTGCACAAGCCTCTACACACTCTCCTTAGAGTAAGCACACACAGTGAGTTTGATGTACTGTTTTGCTTTCACAGAACCACAGGATGGTTGAGGCTGGAAGGGACCTCTAGAGATCATCCAGTCCAACCCCCCTGCTCCAGCAGGGATACCCAGAGCACGGGGCACAGGGTGGCATCCAGGCGGGTTTGAAGGTCTCCAGAGAAGGAGACTCCACAGCCTCTCTG
>JAWLRI010000942.1:588689-606427 GCA_034781795.1 Crypturellus tataupa | reverse complement strand
ACCCAGAGCACGGGGCACAGGGTGGCATCCAGGCGGGTTTGAAGGTCTCCAGAGAAGGAGACTCCACAGCCTCTCTGGGCAGCCTGTTCCAGGGCTCTGGCACCCTCACAGGAAAGAAATTCTTCCTCACGTGGAGGTGGAACTTCCTGTGTTTCAACTTGCACCCGTTACCTCTCGTCCTGTCACCAGCCATCACGAAGAGCCTGACCCCACCCTCCCTACAGTCACCCTCAGGTGCTTGAACATGTTGATCAAATCTCCTCTCAGCCTTCTTTTCTCCAGACTAAACAGGCCCAGCTCATTTAGTCTTTCCTCATATGACAAATGCTCCAGTCCCTTAATCATCTCCGTAGCTCTACGCTGGACCCTCTCTAGAAGCTCAATGTCCTTCCTGTTCTGGAGAGCCCAGAACTGCACCCAATACTCCAGGTGCAGCCCCACCAGAGCTGAGGAGAGGAGGAGGATCACCCGCCTCGACCTGCTAGCAACCCTCCTCCTGAGCGTGCCTCCTTTCAGCACTCCATTTTTTACTGCCTTCTCAACAACACTCAATGCAAAACCAAAATGATCTGTATTATAAACATTTTACACTTTTGAAATGTTTGTAGGTTTTTGCCAAAATTAGAGAAAGGGTTTCCACACTGAGCATCAAATTGGAGTATAATATGTCCCACAGCATTTAAAGACACATTCGCACTGCCGCAGAATGACAGGGGACACATCAACATTAGCTGGCTCCAGAGGTCACAGTAATCAAGTGCCTAAAGCACTGCTTGTCAAACACTGAGCTGCGACTGAAGAAAAGGATAACAACACACCGGGGTTTAAACGGGGTTTTAAAATCCTGCTTCTGGTGAATTTTCTTCTCCATAGATGAAGAAACACTTAAAATACTAAGAATGCAATAGAATTGAAGCTTGATTATGCAGCTTAAGAAAACTTAAGAAAACTATCCAACTTGGCTTGCTACAATTACTCTTAAACTGCTGAATTATTTCCACTACTAAAAAGCATATTAGAAACTTGTTGAACAATAAAACCTCCCATTAGTTAGAGCTAACTGCTGCTAAACATTGCATGCACTGTCTTACAACATGATCTCTGCATATCTGAGAAGACATGCCAGGTGCTGAAACTATCCTCATCCTGCTTGTTATTGGCTTATAGGTCCCAAATGTATAAACTAAAGGAAATCTCTACTTTTTCATGATGCCAGTGGCACAACTCAGGCCCAGCTACCATGAGAGGTCACTGTTAGGTGAGAAAGTGCAGCAAATATTAATATATACTAATAAATAAAAACAGTTCTCATCTTTTAAAAGCAAGGCATGGAAAATATACTTCAGTAAGTGATGGTAAGATTGAGAAAACAAACAAATTGAAGAAGTCACATTATAAACAACTGGGCAGATGAAGCAATCTCCATGTTTCAGTGATCAGCAGCCTGGGAGAATCAGTCACAGTAATGCCAGGGGCAGTGCCATGCAGGACAACAACGAAGGCTTTGTCACACTGCACAGAGCAACTAACATGTTCTGCTTTGTATCAACATTTTGATGTCTTCAGAGAGAGGAGGAGGCAAAAAAAAAGAAAAAAAAACACACACATGCACCCACACAAGCAACAAACACAAACATCTTCACTGGTTCCTTTCTTCTACATCAGAGAAGAGGCTTTTAAATCTAGAAAGAACTGCTTTCACCAAAAAGTCCCAAGATTTCGCGAGGACAGGACTTTGTTTATCCCTGTTGTCTCAAAGACAGAAGAGGTAGAAGTCATCAACAGTCCCTCCTCAATCCCACTTCCTGCCTCTAACCACACTGAATACAGTGACCACCTAAAAAGAGTTACAAAAGCAAATGAAATATATTCCAGAGCTAACCGACAAGTGCTACACTGATAATGAAAAGAGTGAAACCCCAGAGGAAATCTGGTTTGTTTTAATAAATGAAATTAAGAAGTCTGCGAGAACAAAAAGGAAAAGCAAGTCTGAGAAAACACAGAACCTTTCCATTACTTCGTTCATAAGATCGACAATAAGAAAAGTTCCTACAAATCGAATCAAGAGCAGGAAGAGGCTGAAATATGGTTTCCATTCTGAATTCTTTCCTTCCTATCATTGAAATTATGAAAAGCTATGAACATTAAACAGGGAAAACAAACCCTACCAACACCCAAAAACATTTCTCTTTTTTTTTTTTTTTTTTTTTAAAGAGTGTTTCCTTCCCCCACACCAACTTACTTTTTAGAACTATAAACTCAAGTGGTCTCCTTAGGCAAAAAATAAGAGATCCTAGGAAAGGGCTGGTAAAACACCATTTCAGGCTATTTTTTAAAATCCATTCATTTAGCAAAGGATTTTCAGCAATGGATTCATTCAGTAAATCTGCTGCAGTTTTCCTAACAGTCAAGGAATTGGAAAAGTAAGCAAGCTCACAGGACTTACCACTCCTCCATCAGAAACTAAGAGCAAAATAAAATAGCTGAGATTATAACCACATACCTGTGGTTTTAGTTTTTGCATGAATGCACTTTATACCTTATCAACATATAAGCTGATTAGATGAACAATGTATGTTTTGTGATTAATTCTTTAATTTCCCTCTCCATAGCCCCAAAATTCACAAATTTTAAACCATGCAACAGTGGTGTCCCTAATATCATCTGGAACATATTTTTATTGCAGCGGGACATACTCAGTAGTCTGGCTCCCCAACACTTCATAAATCACCTTGCACCCATCCTCAGACAACTCTGCTGCTTCCAAGGAGAACCTGGGATAACAATAATGATCTATAGAGGATTAACTTACAGAGTTATGGCAGAGAGAAAATTCCTCTTTCCAAGAGCGGTTGGTCTGCAAGGTATGCCAAAGTGCCGTCCACTTGCTTAAATTTGAATGGCTGACTGAAGTTTTCAGTGGACTGTTCTGGTGTTTCCTTACTCTAATTTTTGTGATTATACAACAGAAGATACATTTTCTCTTTGCCTATAAACTTGGCCAATTTATTCACTTATAGATGTCTTTGTATACTTCAGAGAACAATTGGCCTCCAAGATGAAAAATGACTTTTTACTAACTTCAGGTTCAGGAAGGTGTTCTACAAAAATGAATATGTAAGGGAGAAGGGCGGACCCAGATTAAATATCAGGACAGCCACTAGCAATCCTCTGAAATCAGAAAAAAGCTCCAGCCATTGCTGCACTTTAGAAACACACAGCTAAATTTAGTGGTGACTAAGAAATACAAGTAATCAATACACAAACCCTTACAGAAACCCTACTTTTGTGCTACCACCAAGCATTTTTGTAACAACTATAGCATTAACTAGATCAAACTCATGGAAACCCCAAAGCTTTCCCAGGTTATCACCACCGTTACGTACACCTCTGCCTATCAGCAGGGATGGTCACCTGTTTTACGCTGCTCATTCCTGGACTCCAAAGGAAACAGCAGCTCCTTGGGGAAATTCCCCTTTATTTGATCCACAGCAGAGTCAACTGCATCAGCTCGACTTTGCTACTCATCTAGTCTGACCCCCACCCCCTTCATTTTCTATGTCAAATGAGAAAAAAGCAAACCCAAAAGAGCTAAAAATAATAAAGCAAATATATTTGTTAACCAGATTTTACATTACACAAGTATTTTCCACCTGTTTTATATGTGTCACAGAAAGAAGAATTACAACACGCCTTTCCTTTCAATGTTTATTTTTTATTCAAAACACTTAAAAAAAAAAAAAAAAAAAAAGCAAAACACTGTAAACAGTGCTAATGATGCAGCCATCATCAGTTAGTATAAGCATTTCTACTAGTTTCAGAACCTAACCCAAAGCCAAGACTTTGGAGAAGAGAAACACACTTTGCCACCCCCATCTGAACAAAAGTGCAATCCTGCTCTTCTCTGAATTTAGACTGTGAGAACCAAAATTAAAAATCAGCACTGTTGCCACATACAAGAATTGTACAACAGTAAAATATTTCCAATGAAATTCATATTCAAGTTGATGCAGTGGGTTCTCCTGATTTCACTAAACGGCTCACTCCAAATGCAACTTTCCAATTCCCTGGCAGTTCCCAACTGCAGTGGGACTGCCCCTTGCCAACACACACAGATTTTGAGGTTAGTAAGCCACAGACTAGGTGAACTTCTCCTGAAGCCAGCTAAAAAAATCATCTTCATTCAAATAAAGTCACCAGAGTACATGGGATCCGACTGAAGTTTCCTAGTCAGAAATGCGATCACCCTCCTGCAACAGCAGAGCGGCCCGTCCCAAGGGCAAGCGCCACGCCGGAGCCTAACATGAGCTGCAGTTAGGCATTTCACAACTATTCTCTTCTACAATTAATTGCCAGTTCCTTACACTGGTCAGACATGAACCATGTCACTGACTCTGAAAAAAAAAATAGTTTTGGCATGTTGCAAAATACAAATAAAAAAAAAAGACTTGTTTAAAATAGCCAAATTTCTACGGTTCTTTCAATGGACACACCAGAGTAGCAGAAACATGATGAAACACGGTTATGTGAAACAGTAACTTTCCCTTGCAGATGGTCAATCTCCGTAATTTAAAGCTGGGCCACCTGCACTACATAAGCGTGCTCTGAAATCACGGTAGACAAGTTCACAGAATATTTTTGCACATTTATCTATAGCCTTACAAAAATATTTAACAGGAACTCTGGAATAAAGGTGTTTAATGGTATCAGATACTTTAAGAAACAAATATATCCATACCTTTTGCTATCTGGAATACACACACCTGATACTTGAACGGCTGAAAAAAATGAGAATACTTTCTAAAGACAGATTATTTTTAATCCTCTCTCTCACAGATATCTAGACAGGAGATTAAACCTACCGTATAATCCTACTCACAAACAAAATCACATTTTGTTCCCTTCACATAGATCATCATATAATTATAACATTTGAAGAAATGCATTTTAAATGCACTTCACAAAGAAAACCGGACTGGAACCAGAAGTATTATCCAAGTTGTACACTAGAGAGAAATAGGCAGCCTTGGAAGTGCTGCCCTTCAGGTGCTTTTCAGCTTCGACACCCAGTATAAACGCTCCCAAAAGCCAGGTCAGATGAGCCTCAAGCTTCAAATTACTCTATTTTCTGCTCACATTCAAGTGTGGCCACTCAATGTTTCTGACTCCTTCATTCGCTTCAAGTGGACCAGTATAGGGGAGAAAAAAAAAAGGAAAAGTCCGAGGAGACTGAATTTTACAGCTATAAACTTTAATCATGCACATACATACATTTTTTAGACATAATATCCACATTCTGCTTCCATTCCCACAAAGCGCCACTAGGCCAGGAAGATGAACGAGAGTGCCCAAATCAACAATGCACACAAGGCCCATAAAGTGTTGGATTTCAGAATGAAATTAAATTTCTTCTAGGCTGTATCTTCCAAAATTCACCTTACAGAGTCGTGCCCCAGTGTGCCAGCAGGTCTGGGAAGGAAGCTGCAAGTGAACACTGCACAGTGGCCACAAGTACATTCCTTAATCCCTCCTGCAGCAGTAGCTCCCGGTGCTCACGGCAAGTTAGCACAGCTGCATCCCGGCCAGAGACTCCCAGGAATGCTGAACACTCTCCCTTGGCCGCTTCACCACCACAGGAGATCCCAGAGCGGGAGCCTTTCCAAGTGCCGCTCTCTGCTCCCCACCTGTGGTCTCATAAATTCAAGGTCTGAGTAGAACTTCGACGTTTTTCACGCTACTCCAAGGCTACACAGAAACTTACACCTCTTAAGTATTACTAGCACTGAATTATTCACCGCCTTTTGAAGCTCGGTTCCTGTTAAATACTACCCCTGCATCCACAAGTTTCAAGCAACTTCTTTTAATTTCACCTTTAAAAATCTATTGCTCACTGGGTGGTAGAAGACTTTGTAAAAAAGAGGATCTCTAAGAGAATCTTGTCACAAACTGGCAAGGAGGAAACGAAATCAGAAAAGCCCTTCTGTTCACACAGTTTGTTCTACATACAGATTGCAACTACATATGATGGAAAACAGAGAAATCTAAGATACAGATTATTTATCAGCATTCTTTTTATTCTGCTAGGAGATAAAGTTAACATTCGACAGCTTCCACGCACTACCAATAAAATCATCATGGGATACATTTTAAAACTTGCTGAACAATTCATTGTATTAACCAGAGACAACATTAACATAATACAGAAACCCCCATCAAAATCTAACTACAGAAGCCAGCAGAAAAACAAGTGTCACCACTTGTCACTCCTAGTATGGGAGAGTTAAATAAAAACAGCTTGTAGCAGTCAGAGCTGCATTGGTTATGGCTACCGTTCTTTTCAAACTGTAACCAAAATTTGTTAAGTTATACAGTGCTAGAGGCTACTTTAACAAATGTTGACAGAATTTATCATACTAGGCTCATTCAGCTGAAGCTGAGGTATCCCAAACAAACAACAAAAAAGCACACCCTCCTGTTCCACACACACCCCACATTTACAAATAATACTTGAGCTGAGACACCAGAACCTTATGCCCATAAAGTTTAAGACATTCCAATCCTAGTCATTACTTCCAAAAAAGAATTCAAAAATTACATTGGCAAAAATCTACCTAGATGCAGAGAATGCATAAAGCTCAAAACTCCAAGTTTACCTGCAATTTTCAAATCTTTTTTTTTTTTTTCAAACCTGGCTTTCAAAGTAACTGCACAAAAGAGTGTCACTAGCTCACAGTCATCTGAAACACTCTGAAACTATCTAATTGCCCCTGGTATTTTGGTTTTGTTGCTGTATAAAATATGTGCATTTGATCACAGCTCTTTCACACTGTTAAGTTTCCACTCATTCTCCAAAACATTCATATATGCAAAGGTGGATTGACTTGGAAAAAAATGTACTGCTCCATTATATTTTCAAGAGGTCAATAGTTTCACCCTCTGACCTCAACATTTCAATTACACAATGACCCCAATGTGATTTTTAGTGGTTTCCACTACAGGGAAATGCACTGATTGCAAAAAAAAAAAAAAAAAAAAACACAAAAAAACACAATCCCCACAGTTAGCACCATAGTGAAAGCATAAAAATAAAGCTTAGCAATATTCTGTAGCACAAAACTGTACTTTCAGATTTCACTTTGCTGGTGTCACAGTTGTTCTATCCTGAACAAAAACTGAAGTCAGTTTATCTTCTAAAAGGTCAGAGAAACAGACTGCTATTCTTTCACTGCTTGTTTTGAAAGAATACAAAGCAGGCAGCACCTTAAAAAGTTTGTTCATATTAACACCTTAGCTAGCACATCTGGAACTCATTGGTACAAAAACATCTAACAATAAATAAATTTCATTTTTCACACAACCTGCAGTTTCTACAAGAAACACCTATCTCTGTATGTGATGGGCTTAGACAATCTAACAGCTTGCAGCTTGTGAGGGGCAGGAAGGAGGTCCTGGGCTCTGCTACTTCCATGCACTCTGGGCCTCAGACAAACTCCCTCGCACTGGTCTTCGGCTGCCTGATCCCCACAGCAAACACGTCAGCCGCACAAAAGGTACAAAAAAAGGTGTAGAATTTTGGCACCAGTTTCACAAGACGAACTAGCTAACAAGTTTGTTTACCTATATGTATACCCCACGTCCATCCCTGTAAATAAATATGTATTTTGAAGTTTATTATTTATTTTGAAACCAGTAACAGCCTTCATTAAAGTACCAACACTAATAAAATGAAGCGCGTAAATGGTATCTGTGGTATAAAGGCTCAGAACTTAGCTACTGCAGAAAACAGTTACCATTCTCAGACACATGCTGATCTCAGGGACATCTTTCCTAACCCTTAATCCCAAAATCTTGACAAAACCCAGATTGATACAAACTAAAATGTACAACTGAGATTTTTTTTTTCATTTAGGCTGACAAACTTGATATTCCTAAGGGGCCTCAGAAAGAAACCATACTGTTGCACACATAAGAGAATTCAGTGTTTTACAGTGGATCTAATTCCATTTTCCTAATTATGAAAAGAAATCCATGATCTCAGATGCTCTTTTTGGCATTAAACTAATAAAAACAAAAAGTATTTTCTGACAAAAAAAAATGTTTTTTTTTATTATTTAATGTAGCAGAGTAGGTTATTTAGAGGAAGAAAAACACACAGTCCCAATGTACTGTCAGTTGTCACTGCTGACAGCCCAGCATCACAAAACCAGAGCAGATGGAGCTGTGCTGGAGCACTGCAGATCCCATGCAATCCCCTCAGTGCCAGCATCGGATCACGTTGTGCGGGGCCTTCACCAACCGAATGGTGAAAGTCCTCCTGGCAACCTGTTCCAGTGCTTAATCACTCCCATTGAGGAGATTTTTTCCTTATCCTCAGCAGGAGTTTCCCTGACTGTAACCATTCCCTCCTGCCCTGCACCTGGGAGGCCCGGCTCCTTCTTCCCTCTGAGCAACGCCCTCCACGTGGCTGGGGACTGGGAGCTGCCCCCTCTGCCGCGTCCTCTCCAGCCCGAGCGGCACCAGCTCCACCGGGCCTTCCTCACGGCACGCGCTCCAGCCCCTGCCACCCTGGCCCTCCAGTTTGTCCTCTCTTGTGCAGGGAGGCAAGCACCAGGCTTGGCACTGCAGGAGCAGCCTCAACAACAAGGAGAGGGGAATAACACCAATACGTCATGAATGAGAAAGCTGGAAAAGAGACCAAGAGTTAGGAATCCCCCTCACTAAGCCGTAAGTTCCTTGGGCAATTTCCACAGCATCAGAACCACAAATCCTGAGCTGAGGAGGCAGAATGCTGAAGCAGTGAACTGTAAATATGACTAGCCACATCACTATGCAAACATACATGAGAACTACACCATCGTCACAGTAAGAAAGCACCAAATTCTCTCTTCCTTGAGCTACCCCTTCCAGGGTTGCAAAATCAGCCTGGAATTCCATGGGCTGTCTCATGTCCTCTACCCTTTAAGGAGGAAGTCTCACCATCCACCAAGAAATTCCCACAACACAGAAATGACCTGTTGAGTAGGAAGAGGACAGGGATGTGCAGCATAACAGCAAGCTTGAAGGGCTCTTCATTTGGGGGCTGAAGCAGGTCAATTATTTGACAAACGACTACACAGAGCAAGTGATAGAGAACACTAAAAAACAATCTAACACTTAATAGCACACGAATGATCAAACCTATAATATTTTTCAGATTAAAAATTCTCCCTATGTACCAAGAACAAAACAATGTATTTGTCATAAATAACAGATTCCCTTCCTATAAATACAGGATAAAAATCCACCAATCAAAATTTTTAATGAAAAAAGATTTTTTAATGAAAAGTTCATCGTTTTGATACAAAGTAAACAAAATATTTTTTAAAGACTCTTAAAGGCTCCTACTAAATAATAAATGCAGCACTCAAAAGTTTAAAACTAGTAATACGTCTTTACAAGTTTCATTTTTTAGTTCTTTTTACCAATTAAAAACTAATGAAGACCGAATCACACAATCATAAGACAGAAATCCAAACAAAAAATCCACTAATCAGCACACAAAGACTAATCCAAATGAGTACATTTTAAAAAAGGAAAAAGCTGTTCACACTATTTTCAGTATGTGAAAGAATACACTGCCCCAACACTGTTCAAAACAAGAAAATTGCTGGAGAGCTATATTCAAAGTTGAAAATTAACATTTAATGAAACCTGATGACATTACAATTTCAAGAAAAACATACCATTTAACAAGTAAGTGCTAGATCAGTCATGACGTATCAGATATCAGACAGATGTCAGGACTCAGGGGAGTATTAGTATTACATCCATACAGCCTAAAAAAAAAGCTATTGAAGTCTTCAACATTCAAAAAGAAATTAAAAACAACAATAGGTGAACGTGCAGAGCAGCAGAAGGGAAAAAGCACCTGGTAGCAGGAATCTAGAAATAAAGTAGGAGACCTTACTGGAAAACTACAGGTTGACTATATAACAGAGAACAAGTCATTTGAATTTATTTCACAGTTTCCTATATTTCAGTAGAAAGTCTAGTTTACAGCTATAAAATCTTTCAGTCAACAGTAGAAAATTTCACTCAGCATCATTTTAAGGGCACATTCATTTATCTATCTTAAATATTTCCCTTACCAGTCTTATCACCCTGATACGTTACAGCATGTATACTATTAATCATGACACTCTACTACAAATACAGCAAACTCTTCGTTACATAGGTCAGAGCAATAGAACCGTGTAAAAGTATTTGGTAGTAGAAAAGTAGCACTCTTCTAGCATATAAAGTTATCTTGTACAACCTTGTTATCACCACACAAGGTTTTGGTTTTTGTTTTATTTTTGGGTCTGTAAAAGAACAATATCTTATCTTTCACGTGAGAAGCAAGAAAAAAAAAAAAAAAAGCTATACTTAAAAAAAATTATACCACAGTGCACCTTCATATCCAACAGGAAAATTTCCAAAACCTGCAAGCATACAGAGTGCTTGAATAAAATATTGTATGTGAAATAAAAAAAACAAGCCGTCCGTGCCACAAACACACAGCAAGAGCTGAAGGTGGTCAAAATTACCAAATCGTTTTTAATACACTTTGAATATTCACTAGACAATGCAGTAACTGAGAGTCACTTGACAGCAGTGTTGCAAGATTTATTTAATAATCCCTTACAAAACCTCCTGACTTATTTTCTTAAACAGTTCTTAGTTTTATGTTTTGGGGTTTAAGTGTCTTTAAATGATGAAACAACTTAATCCACATCGCTCTAATAAGACTTCCTCTTCTCTGTATTTAATTACTCTGTACTAAGTAGTCAGACAAGAGACTGAAAGGGCAGTTACTATTTAGTTTGCACAAAACCAATTCAGAATATATTTCACAACAAAAAAAAAGTGAAAAAAAAAAGTGCCCAAAACAGGACAGAAAGGGACCACCTGAACTGCATGGTACACACACACACATAGATGAGGACAGTATCATTGGGACAGCTCTTCATACATCTTCTAGAAAACAAGTATGACCAGGTGCCTCTCTGAAGTGTCCATACACTAACACCCATTATGTGGGAATCAGAAGAGGAACTCGAGATCTGTGTGCATTTGCAGGGCAGCGTTCTCCTGGGACCACACAGATGTGGTGGGACAGCTCACACAGCTAAAGCGCTGCCCCAGATGGACACAGGCTCTTTATGAAGGACAGTCTGGGAAAGCAGGGAGTGGGAGTTACCATTTATATAAGGGAGCAGGAGGAGTGCGCAGACACTGATGATGGTAACGCTACAGCGGACGTCTGCTGCAGACTGCTTGATCAGGAAAAAGTGGAAAATGAGGCCTTCTCCAGACAAGAGGTGAGAGTCTCGCATTCCCATGGCCTAGTCTTCATTGGAGACATAATCCCACCCCCCCCAAAATCTGCTGGAAGGGCATCACAGTAAGGCACAGGCAATCCCACGCATTTCGGGAACACACTGATGAAAATTTCCTGGCACACAAGACTAAGGAGCTAAGGAAGGGAAATGTGCTGCTGCTTGACCTGATACTTGAAGAACGGGCCAGGGATGATGTGAAGATTCAGCTGTGGCTGAAGTGAACACAGAGCTCAGAACCCTGAGAGAAGGAAACAAGGGGCAGAGCACTTAGTGACAAAGGACAGGCAAAAGTCTGGAGGTACTCAGTGTTCTTCACTTTGGTCTTCAATTTTAGTCACTGCCTTCAGCTATCAGTCTCCTTCTCTGGAAATACCATCAAGGCATCCAGATGCAATCCTGTGTAACGTGCTCTAGGTGTCCCTGCTAGACTAAATGATCTGCACAGTCCCTTCCAACCTCAATATTCTGTGATTCTGCAATCCAAGATCCCTGAGATGAAGGAATACATACTCTGCTAGGGAATACTGAACAAACAGGATATAAACAAGACCATAGGCCCTGATGCAGTGTACCCATGAGCACTGAGGGAGTTGGCCAATGATAGCACAAGGCCACTGTCAATAACCTAACAAGGGTCACTACGAGTAGGGCACCTTCCTCTGGTCCCTTCAAACCCCAACCATTCCAAAATTCTGTGAAATAGGAGGAGAGGCTGAGGGAGCTAGGACTGCTCAGCTTGGAGAAGGCTCAGGGGAATCTTATCAACATGTATAAATAACTGATGGGATGGTATGAAGAGGACACAACTAGACCTTCATCAGTTGTGCTCACTGAAACAATGTACAGCAAGAACACAGAGTAGCCCTTGGGTGATTTTTGTGGTGGTGGTGGTAGTGGCGATTTTTTTGTTTGTTTTTTTAATGAAAAACAACACTATTTACTCTGAGGGTAGTTGAACATTGGAACAGGATGCCCAGAGAGGTTGTGGAGTCTCTACTCTTGGAGAAATTTAACACCCAACTGGACCCAGTCCTGAACAACCTGATGTAGTTAAGGGTGTTTAAGTGAGTAGCTTAGTCTAAGTGATCTTCAAATCTATCTTCCAACTTCAGTGATTCACTAATTTCGGAAAAGTGTTTTTTGACTCCAGGCCTTGTCTTCAGCTGTAGGAAGACAGTATCAGCAGCTATACAAATGACAGCTACAGGCAGATCAGGCTCAGACTCCCCTCACTCAGTGTTAGAGCCAAATTCACATCCCTAACACAGTGCTCACGTTCAGTGTGGTTTGGCAGTACTCTGCTAACACAAGCTTTCCGAAGTAAAGTATAAACATGTATCCATCCCTTCTGCATCACCTTCATCTAATTTTATTGGAACTAGGTTATTAACCCAAGTGTAATCTTTCTCAAATTTATGGTTTCAATAATCATTTGCAGCATGTACTGTTACAACATATAATCAAACGTATATATAGGGAAGGAAGGTGGTGACAGAGGGAAAAAAAGCAGCTTGATATTGATCTGAGAGCCAGGAATTCCTGCGTCATAGAAAGATATAATATCAATGACTAGCTGCAGTTAATAAAGCAGTGGCTTTCAGGCTTCACATGAAATTTCATAAATATAACAGAAAAGCCTTTTCTTCATATCACAGCTAGTTTTCACGAACCTGAAGTATTTTGCCATGGTGGGCACTGTTACTTGACTACATCTTACTTCAGGTTACAAAAGAACCTACCTACCCCAACAGAAGAGTAGAGAAAATGAAACATATTCACAGCTAACTACACAGAGCAGCAGAAGGATCACATTTTGAAGCACAAATTCAACAGCAGTTAGAAACCCTAAGAGCAGCACTTTTCTTAAGGAAGCATTAGTATGGTCTTACCGTTTCCCCCCCCACCATTACTTAGGCAGTACATTTAATCATCTACTGTGCTGTTCCTAGGTGAGATTTCCCTGCCCTTTGAACACAAGGCTTATACAAGCTTTATTTCACAAAGGTTAGTATCTTGGCTTCAGAAAGTTGCAGAAAACATGAAAGGAGTATTTATCTTCAAATAGGTAGACTTTTTTATTAACAGAGACACTAAATAAATATGACTGTACTCCGTACCATGAATCCTCATGAAAAGATGTTCAGGAATGTACATCTTTGACATAAAACTTAGTTTACAAATTTACAAATTGTACTTTGTTGAGAGCAAGCAGCCTTTACCATCTGCTCTTGGAGAAATTTCAAGTTACAGATGCTGAAAAAGTGGTCCTTTTTCTTTCCAGATTTCCTTTAATGAGAAGCCTAACACTCCCCCCTTTACCCTTACCCTCCTCCAGAAAAGTTACTAGCAGAGGAGCTATTTTAGGACGGAAGAGATAATTTTTTTTTTTTTACAAATATTTTCATACATATTTAGTTTTAAAATGCTGTTATTTTGCAACATTTCCGGTGTTTTAATTGTACCTCTTCATATTAGCAGCATGTCAGATTTTAGATAATATTCATGAGTTTGCATTATAAAAAGAAACAACATAAAATGTGTGTAGTCTTTTTATACTGATGTTCTAAGAAAACACTTATTATCTGAGGTATTTGTGTTGAAAGCTGGTACTGAATCCTCAACAGCAAGGGTTACTGAAGGTATGATGCAAGTTATTTACTTTTATTCCAGAAGGTAAGAGAAAGCAGTCAGCTTTATTTTAAGAACAATACAACAGGCGAAACTCATTTTCTTAAAAAGTAAAGGCTTTTTCCAAGCCCAGTTTATCAGCAGCACCAATCCAAGATCACTGACCCAAAGCCCAAAGTCAAAGAGAACCTTTTGGTGGAAGGATTTAGGTCAGTTATTTTATGAAGTAACATAGTAAGTTGAAGTCCTTATTCATTTGCTTCATTATTTTAAATTGTGATTTTCTTTTTGCAACTATAAGAAAATGTTATTAACATGAGCCATCACAAAAATGTTTGCTTACCCATACACTTTCAGCAACTTCTAAAATCTTAGTACTTCTAATCTTCTAAACTCTCAAGCACTACAAATCAGTACTTAACAGTTTAATAACAACAATAATCATCTAAAAAGTAGTATTCTGGAATGTAACTATTTCAAACAATATGATGGACCTCCTGGAAATTGGATGGAACTGAAAGTGCAAAATAGTTTAACAGAACAGTAAAGTTTCTACCACTGCTGTGTAATAGCAACACACAAAAATGCAGTGTAAAAACGGCCTTGACCAAAGTAAAAACATCCCAAGAAGGTTTTAGTAAAAGGACAAGAATTAATTGGAAGAGCTTTCTGTATTAAGTCATTCTAAAATAGAACTACCCTGATTCAACTCTCAAACAAGAAAAAAGCTTTAGAGGAAAAAACAAACAAACAAACAAACAAACAACAACAACAACAAAAAAAAAAAAACACACACACACCAGCTTCAGGGGATAAAGAAGCAGGGAGGGATGGGGGACACAACCCACACTGCTCCTTCCAGATTGAAGCATTTTGTAATTCTCATTTGAGTCCACACTGCTCCTTCCAGATTGAAGCATTTTGTAATTCTCATTTGAGTCCATACTGCTCCTTCCAGATTGAAGCATTTTGTAATTCTCATTTGAGAATATATTTCTGTAATCCCTGCTTTCTCACTCACAAATGTAAGGAAGGCTAACAGAGCCTTTCAAACTCACCGTCTTTTGGGGCTAAAGCAGCAAAGAGAAATTTGTCAAGACAGATTATCTAAGTGGGGGAAGCCACCACAGTATTAACTGAACTGAACTTTGTGGGAGTCAAGTCACTCCCACAAATCCTGTTCTCTAATCATACACATAATGCCTTCCCCTCAACTCATTAATGGCTTGAATCTCAAGGAGGAAGAAGAGAGAGAGAGAGAGAGAGAGAGAGAGAGAAAAAAAAATCACCACACTTTAAAACATTATGATTCATGTTGCTGGACTACTCATAAGAGTGGCATTTGTACTTCACTCCCCTCAGAGCAAAAAGAGCATAATAAACACATAAAATGTAGCTTCCAAACTCCAGGTTCCCATTGCAGGCTAAAAGGAGGCCTAGAGAAGAGCATTACATAGGTCGCTGTATCCCCCACAGCTCAAGTTACCCCCGCTCAGCCATGGGAAGATTAACACATAGGGCAACAGAAGAGAAACAACCTTTTTCCCAAACAAATTTACACCAGGTGAAGTGTGAAAACCAAGCTCACCGAAGGAAAAAAAAAAAATCTGCAATATAAGTTTAGTAGTTAACAACTCTAGCCTGTACACACCTCGCTGAGTAACCGTGCACAGTTGCCGCTGTCTCTGCCCTATCACCTTTAGGAAATCAGGCTGAGTCACAGACCAGCAGTTACAAGGGCAGACACCGCCTTGGCCACTGACGTGTTTTAACTTTTTGGACAGTTTCTAAAACAGCACAAGCCAAGAAGGGGGATGGTTGTGGGAACAGGGAGAATAGTTGGTCTGCCCCCCTGACCAATGCAGCCAAACTACTCTGTAGTCACTTCATTTCACAGTCCTCTAGATAAGCGATTAACTTTTTTACCTTCTTGATAACTGATCTAAAGCACTGCTGAAGGAGAGAAGTTGCTTATCGCCAAGCACAGCTTCGCCCTTCAATATTTTCCGCCACCAGCGCACCACTGAGTCCCGATGAAGTGCCTTCGGAGTATAGGAAAGAGGGAATTCAGGAAGGCAGCCAGCTCCTCCAGAGCAGGCTAAGAGCTCCAGTATCCCTCCCATAGAAGCGGGGCAGAGTTTCCCACTAGCATAGGGATTTACTTTCTTCACTGCTGCAGTACTTCCAAGATCATCAGGGCTTGGAATCAGGAATAAAGTCTTGACATTTAAGCAGTCCACCAAATGAAGTAATGCGGGAAACAGTTCAACAGACAAGAAAGTACTTGCACAATTGTCAACAAGCAGGAAAGAAATACAAGAACTACAACAGTGTATTTCAGTTAGAGGCACAAGTCAGGCAGTCACCTTGTCACCTTCTCCCCCATCAGCTGGAAAGCGATAGGAGGAGTAAGACAGGGCAAATATCAGAGCCAAATACTAGGGCTTTCATTTTAACTAATCAAAACCAGGGGAGAATAGGAGCCAAATGGGAAAGCCCACAAGAATGGGCATCACTAGCATGTTCTCCCAGCTTCAGTTATTTGCAAATCCATAACTCATTATGCTACAAGGGTACTTAGCAACTCTCACTGTACTCCTCTGCCAAAACTTATCCAGGTTGTTCTTCTATACTCACTTAGCTTCCAAAATACCCTGGCAAAGAGCTACAAGTTAGTTAATTGATATATAAAGGGCCATTTTGTTTTGCCTTTTCTGACTCCATCATATTCACGTGACGCTCCCAAGCTCTTGCACTGGAACAGGAAAAGCTGATGCACACAGAACAGAATCAGACCTCAACTCATCTCTCCCCCTCCTCAACCTCCTGTCTACAAAGTCACAGCTTCCTTAACTGTTCTCCATACAGAAACTATTCGTCTCTCTTCTCTGAGACTTTTCTGGTTCTGCTACGTTATTTCTGAAATGATGAAAGGGGAGAAAGGAGAAGAGGACCTTCAAGCTCTTAAGCACACTACAGATTTATACATGGAAACAGGACACAGGATATTGTCTTCCATTTACAAATAACGCCCCGCACTTAAATTTGCTTTTCTGGCCACTACTGGGCATTATATTGCCGCCTCCTAGAACTACCCATCACAGCACTAGGATTTGATCCACAAACTCTGAGCTAACCATCTCCTGTTAGCATTAAACAAGTGACATAAAAATAGTCTTCTCCTCTCTTCACACAGGTATTACTTGATAGTAGTTGGTATGAAATGAAAATTCAGTGTGCATAAGTGTCAAGCATCAAAAGGTCCTTCTGCATTTCCACACAGACAATTCTTCACTAACTTCCTGCTGCACCACAGCAAAAAAGAAATCCATGGTCTGTGCAAGTAGAAAAATGAAATGCCATTTAGCACCCTAAAACAGCAGAAAGCTATCAGACCTGTTTAGCTATACAGCTGAATCATACTCTCAGCCACAATGTTAAGCAGAGAAAAAGGTATTCTAAGTCACCAATAAAGGAGTCATAAAAAAAGAACACCTATAGGGCATGGGCTGTAAAATGCTACCAGCATTGGCACGTATCCATTATACAACGTCAGATTTCCTAACACTTGAATACTTAAAAACCTCAGTACCACAAGCAGAGCTACAAGGATCATTCTGATCAGATATGAAGTATTTTTTAAAAAAAGTAACAATAACTGTTTAAAGAAACAAAATGCTAACCGAAAATATGCATCAAACCTGTTGCAAGATTACCTTCTTGACATTGGGGTCAGAGCACAGGCTTAAC
>JAWLRI010000942.1:549104-580749 GCA_034781795.1 Crypturellus tataupa | reverse complement strand
GCAGCTTCATTATTTTTCCGCCTTTTTTCCCAATACATAGCATCTTTCTTTTCATCTGGAATGAATTCTCGCTTTCTTCGGCAAGCTGAAGATTTGCTTTTTCCAGTACTTGCTTCAGTAAGTAGTATGTCTTCATTTGTAGACAAATCTTCAGACACTTCTGATAAAGTAGACTTCAGTACCATGATTTTGTCCACATTGCTACTTGTTTCAACAGGTCCGTGTTCCTTTTTGAGGGTCTGCATTTTCCTCAGCTGCATCAGAGACTATTTGCAGTAGATCTGCAAAGAGCAATACAGCAAACTATTTCCCCAGTACTTCTCACGCCACAACAACAACTTGATAAATACAGTAATTTTAAATCCACACACATTCTTCCTTGTGTTTCATAATCTTAAAAAGAAGGGTCTAGATCCACTTTGTTTGTCAGAAGCAATGAGGATCTTCTAAATAACCTGTAATAAATAGAGAACTGAATTATTACTTAGGAATTCTGGTTTGCAACTTTCAAAATTAGCTTTCAATAAAAACCTTACACTAGTGTTTGTTTCATTAAACCTGCTGTAATATTAAAGATGATCAACACTGCAACAACTGACACTCTATGCTTTATGATACCTAGGTAGCAGATGGGCTTCCAAAACAAATACAATATGATCTAAGGAAAAGCAATAAAGAAAAATATTTGGGGTTTGATCTGACAATACTGTTGTCATATGACTTTCCGTGATATCACTGATCAACTTGAACTTCTAACACTTAACACTGCAGAACACCAGGCATGCTGATGAACAGACTGGAAAGTATCTTGTTCTTCTAAATTAAAATATCTCTTCTGAAAACAGCTGTGGTGTGCGACTTAGAAATGCTATATATTTGGGTCCTCCACAGATTAAAAATAACCTTGACTGGTTTAGAGAAGCTAGAGAGCTTTCTATTGTCTTAAAATAGCACTGCTATCCACTAAAGCTATTATAGGATACAAAAACAGTAATTAAATCTGTAACACATACTTGAAGTTTTAAAATACCTCATTGATCCATCATATGAAATTAATAAATATACACATAATTCTGACAAACACTATTCTAACTTAAGAAATATAAAAGCTGAGAGCAAAAATAAAGGATTATGTACTTTTTACACAAAAAATACTTTATTTGCATAGCATTATTTGAATCTTATCTGGGACACAGATTCTCCATACTTCATTTCTACACTCAGTCATGTTTCTGGTAAACAACTGTTAGTCAGCCCTAAAAAAGTGATTATCGTACTACAAGTCAACAATTATTCTTTCCTGTATAAGAAAAAAGAGGCTGCAGATTAATGTCAGTATTTATTAGGGATGTTTTACATTGACTGATGAAGCTGATTTTGAACATTATCAGCTGTGCAAGTTATAAAAGAATTAGTGAATTGTATTTTGCCAATTTCTCTTGCCTTTTCCAGACTGCAAAGAGGCATGAGTGATGTAACAACAATTAAGCAGGGTCATAAAGACTCGAGTTTCAAGCTGGGTTCTGTTCCATCAAACCATGCCAACTCTTCTGTCATGAAGAATTAACACATTTAGTAGAACAGCTATGTAGAATTTCCTAAAATCCATAGTTAATTACTGACATGTAACTATTTGTCTTCAATAACACAGTCTTAATGGAAAATACAGTTAGAAGCCAGCCACACCAAAGACACTATCTAACATTTTACTGCAAAAGCAGCACCACAAATTGCCATGTTTGTAAAGCAGAAACATAAACCTAATATACAAGCAATTACATAGTTAGATCCTGATCCAAAACTCAAACTGGAGTCAAAGGGAATTTTCCGTCAAGTTAAATAGGAGTCTAATCATGCTTAAAAAAAAAAAAAAAAAAAAAAAAAAAAAAGCCTCACAACAAAGCAACATGGGTTTCTCCAAAAATCCTGTATAATTTGATTTGCTGAAGAAATTGTAATCACTTTGTCCCTTTCAGTTCTACATGCCATCACTGACTTTAATTAATGTGCATACCCTTTTTATTATAATGAAATCTAATAATTAAAAAAAAATACAAAAAGAAAGCATTGAACATGGATTTTAATGTTACTTTCATTGAGTTAGGAAGATTGAAATGCAGGTAAAATATTTAAATTCATTTGGTAGTCTTGTGCTATATAGACAAAAAACAAATAGGTCACCTGGTCTATGGCATTTGTTGCACATTAAGTGTCTGCAACGTGACTTTACATTACAAGAAAGAAGTTACCATGCATTAGGATTGCAGAGATAATGTCTTGATATATTTCAATCATGGTATTTATTTGTATCATTAAGAACTTCTAGGATTTCGAGGAAATGCATCCACTCTCTATAGCACACTGAGGGAAGCAGTATGACATGCATTGAGCATCTAAGAAACCATCACTTTTCCCTTAGTGTACATCTCAGCCAGCTCTCACTGAAGTCAAAAGGGATCAAACAGTTTCTAGGGGATTTTGAAAGGCCTTACCAATGAAGAGATCAATCACATTTTACAATACTAGACAGCTAAACTCAAAATTAAATAATTTATATTGACTCCTATAGGTATGCATAGGTCATTATTTTATGTGCTATATATCCTAGAACACATACAGTTATGTGAAAATTTGGAGTGTTTCTTTTTCATTACAAATGGTAAGATTTGTGCATGTTTTTAAAAGACAAGCCACACAGGTGTATGCAGGCACACATTGCTGCCCCCAGCCCAACCATTTTAAAACATATAGGTGAGCTTTTTGTTTTGCTTTGTTTGCATTTTTCTTTACATTCCAGTCTTCCATTTCCAGTATGGAAGCAACACACCTCGTCTTAGGTAAGACCATTTCAAGATAGAAACTTTGAGCTCATATTTATCTGTACAGTCTCTAATTTGGTGTTCATCCAACCCTACAAAGTCAGGAAAAGCATACTAATGATAGTAACTAATAATAATAAATAGTGAAATGGTTTGGGTTTCGGGTTTTTGTTTTTCTAAATGCATGTAGATTGTGAGCATAGCTCATCAGTGTGACTCAACGCTGCAAGTTCACATTTGCAGTCAAATGCTGTTGTTGAGCTTAAAAATCCAACAATTTGCAGAGTTCACGTCCCATGCTCCATGGGTCTTCTCCAGGTTGGGGCATTCCAGGGCACAATCTGCTTACTTTAGCACTGATAATTCTTGTTTTGGCCAGTCTCCCTCCTGTACACACTGTCCCTGACACAAGACTCAACGTGGAATAGGTAGCATGTAAGTCTAAAGCAAACTTAAGTGTGTATCAAAACAATGGTATTTTTGCATGCAGTACTCAACTTTGCTCTCTGCCAGAGTCCAACAGTGGAGCAGTTAAGAAAGAAATATGTCACATGTTTTGTGTCAGTCTTACTGGTTTGCTATTTATGTACTTAGTTCTAATGCCATCACTTTAGTCATCTAACAAAACAACAATAAAGCTCTATCTCTTTCCACATCTTCCCTGAACACTTTTATCATGGTAACCAAAATTGTTGCTTTACAAACAGGAGTCAAAGCCATAGTTTGTTAATAGCTCTCCATGTGGATCAGTCCCACACTAAGTCAGTACACAAATTAAATTCCATCTGATGATAATGCCAAAATGCCTTCAATAAAAACAGCCATTTCACTTCACTTGCATTTTTTAGTTCCAGTGGAAAAACATCAGTATTTACACATAAATTAATGAACTGTAATGATTCCTCTGACTGTATTTCAAATTCCAATATTTTCCCTTATGATTAATTTTTCAATTGCTTTATCACTCCCTCATAAGGAATTATAAAACCAACATTTAATATGCCTTACATTAGTCACCGTTAAAGATATTTTAGGTGGTGGGGAGGGGAGAAAAAGGGCTAGTTGGTTGATGTTAATGGCATTGAGTGCCAATTCAACAATATAATAATACTCGACTCTATTAACTTAATTACAGGCTGGGGTTTGCCATTGGCTTCAGTAGAAGCAGAACACAATCCCAGATTCAAGAATTAAAGAGATTATTCTATAGAATCCATACCATTGAAGTGACAAATTATGTATGCAGAAATAATAAAAAGTTAATTTACCCATGGACTTCAAAAAAAACTTAAGTGCTGTGATAGTGTCAAAACAGTACAGGAAGGATCTGATCCTGGGGACTTATGAATTCACACTATAAATCTTGAAAGTACCAAAAGGTTTAAGGGCCAGGACACAGTCTTGCCTCTCTTTGTTCTTTGTAATTAAATTATGTAAGTCAGTTCTGCTTTAGAATATGCATACAGGTCTCCTCATATACATTCACACTTTGTACAGAGTAACTTCCTATTATCATACTTATCACAATGATTCACATCATCACCAAGCTTAACTTTTCAAAACATTTGCTATAGCAAGATAATTAATTATTTAATGCTATTGCTCAAACATTTTGATAGTCATTCTACCAAACTAAACAAAAACCCATTCTAAGCATAGATGTTCACAGTCACCATTTTTGTAAAGTGAAATGTCTACAAAAATTCACTATCTTTCAAAAATGGAAAATATATTTCAAAATGAAACTTCACATTAAAAAAAAAAAAAAAACAAACAAACAAACAAAAAGAAACCACATCTTTACTACTGGCATTTTAGTAAATAACAACTCAGGCCAACTATGTGGCAAAGTACAAGTAAAACGATAAAAGTTCAAATTGACACATGTGCCCACACACATTTTTTGTAGTAGTTTTCTATGTTTTGCACAGGTATCATTACTTATGAAATTGCTAACATCCTGTCAAGGTTAATTTTATAAATCTTTCCACATACTAGAAGAGCTAATGTAGAACCTGTTGATATATACCCCCAAATGACTAGCTTACACTCCAAACATTTAAAAACTAAGGAATGTTTTGCTTTTTCTACTTTAAAAGCATTTAAAATATTTGCTATCTGAAGACCTTCATGAGGTATGGAATTAACACAAACTGTACATGCAGAAGAAGAAAAGTTAGTCTGAGTCTAGTTGACAGATACACAGGCTAACTAAGCACTGCTTAAAACATTTTGGAGATACTCTGCCACTACTACCTTTCAAAAATAAAATTATACTATCAAATTCTGGACTTTTCGGGGCCTTAATAATTTGTAAATCCTCTCCACTTTAGGTTGTGGCCTGGGCCAGCCTCCACTGACAGAATTCAATACACTCTTGCCTTATCTGTAGCACATTAGTAAAATTCCACTTGATTGTTGAAGAAAAGTTATGATGCCAGTAGAAGATTGAACCATGCCACTGGAAGAGTGATAGTAGCCATAGCACAGGCAAGAGTTAGGGTCTAGGCAATGCAGAATAAATGAAATTCAGACTTTCTGGAAACCTGAGGGAACTGGATTTTTTACCATGACAGGTTATCCAAGGTCACAGGGAGGAATAGCATTTTCAGTAAGAGCCTTGCCACGAATTACTGCTACAGAATTAATATCCATTCAGACCATGAGTCCATTACAACAGCACACAGCAGCACAGATCTATTGCTCCCTTTCCTTACAACTTAATGGGCATCTGAACTGCTTACGGTTCCAGGATCAACATGCAATTAGGTCAGTGGAACAGGGATGATGATAGCTTTGTACAACATGACCCATTTCTGATAAAAGACTGTTTTTTCTTTGTCTTATTGAAGGAAAATCATAGGAGGTGGTCCACATTTCTTTTGAATATCAAGAATTACTTGACTACTATGACCATTTTTAATTAAAATATATAAAACAGAACAAATTTGTTGTGGCACTTAAAACACCACTGCAATTTCATATTACCAGGATCCAAGCTGTACCCAGAAAGCTAATGTTATGTGTGATTTTTGTGAAATACTTTCACTGTGATGAAAACTTGTCTCCCAAAGATAAATTACACTTCTTTTAAGAATTAACCAAACATAACTGTTAGAAATAGCTGTTGCTCAAGAGGGTCAGTCAAGGTTGATAGGTGCAAATTTGACCTATATTTTGCTTAAGAAGTAGCATCAGATCTGATCACTTCTCTCCAAATAAAATATATTGCTGTTCTTTTTGTTTGCTTGAAAGGGAAGGCAGAGGGGCTCAGATGGGAGAAAAGAAGAGGGAAAACAAAAAGAGACAGAGAGAGAGAAACAAACATTGCTGCTCAAAGCACTCAGGGGAAAAAATGAAAGAAGAAAAGGAAACCTTAGTGTTTAGTTATATTTAAATAAAATGGCATGATTTATATCTGTCACATCACTTGCTGATTCTTATAATAAATTCCCAACAGCAATAATAGTTTCTTCAGTTACAGTACTCTGACAACACTCTTCTCGCTTCAATAGCTACTTGACAGTAGGAAAAACTAGATTTCACAAAACCACAACTTTACTATTAACAATGTTCTGTAAATAAAGCCTTGCAAAATTCTAATACTAAGACCATTAGTTTTACTGCTTTCCCCTAATTAAGGGTCATAAAATAAAAATACTAAAAAAGGTTAATTGTTCTGACAACAAATAGCTTTTTAATAGTGAGCTGCAGTCTTACAAATGCCAAGCACTGACCAGACCTCCAGCTAATCTAAATTTATATAGCTCTATTAAAGGGCAGTACAATTATGTCAATTAATCCCGGCTGATGCTATAAACATATATCTTACATAAGAACTGAAGGGCAAATACGTTAAATTAAACATTGCCTGTAGAGTCTTGATCTCCACCACTCACTGTGAATGAAACTGAGAAGTGGCAAATCTTTGGCACTCCACTGCAGCAGGACAGTCCAGGTGGAAGGGAAATTGTGCACGAGGCCCCATTATCTTTACTGAGAGCCCAAGTGTTGGGTTCCATTCATGAAAGGATGTCTGGCTGGAGTGACACCTGTAGCTGTGAAGCCATCTCAGTGGCAAAACCTGATTAATTACTCAAGAAATTTTGGTATAGAAGTGAAAAACAAGCTAAAATATGGCAACATTCCAATAGAAAAAAAAATCTAAAATAACTGTGACCAAATTCAGTCTCAGAGAATTCTAATTTGAACCTGGATCAATTCAGTACATAAATCAGAAAACAAACAAACAAACAACATCAGAAAAAAAAAAAAAACCTATTTAATAATGTCTTACCACTAATCCATTCCAGGTACAACTTTTAAAAACAGGAAGTTTTCAGGAGCATTGATTCTACCACATTTTGAATGAAACGCATGTCCTTGTTTACACAATCTAATGTTCACCACAGGTAATAACTTTATCAATATCTTGTTTTTAAAAACGCATTTTTTCACACATTAAGACTAAAATCAACTGTCATTTTCCCTGAGAAAAAACTGCAGGAATTGGCCATCTATTTGCATTTTTTTTCTATTACATATCCTAAGCACATTTATATCTCATAACTGGCTGTAATGATCATGGCAAGGTCACCTAGAAGAGTCAATTAAGCTGATGAGTCAGATACATTGCTTAACAGTGTGTAATAAGCCTCAAACAGAGGATTTTATTGTTCACATTATTGCATCAGAGTGATGTTATAACAGCAGCAAGATTGCTGTCTGGAAAAAGAAACTATTGCATAAATGTAGTTTGCATAACTATTTGTTAAAATAAGTCAATTTAAGATGAGGTAAAGAGTTTTCTTTTTTAATGAGTTTTATTTCAAGATAAAGGATTGAAAATAAATCAACACTCTACTGATATCTTTTGTAGACTGCATTACTTTTATTACAATAGAAAGAATGTCTGTGTGTTCTTCAAATTTCAGCCAGAGCAGGGCAAATGCTGTTCCTTCTTAGGATAAGATAAGCTGTGAGAAGGTCAAATAAGTTCGTATTACTCATGAGAAGACTGTTAGTTTTCTTAAACCTTTAAAATCACTTCCTTAAAAAAAAAAAAAAAAAAAAAAAAAAAAAAGCAGAATTTTAAGGTTTTGAAGTCAAAACCAGGAAGCTGGATATTTTAAAAGCTACCTAACAGTCCTTTGGAGAATAAAATGATTTAAAAATAGAAAATAAATAAAAATGGAAAGTGAAGGCAGATAATTCTGAAGAGTGTTAACACTTCAACAGTCAAATGAAGACATCTGTAATGTGAGAACTTTCATAATATCTGCTAGTGCCACTGATATTAAGAGCCTTTACTGAGTAATCCTGATTTTGCTGGTTTAAATCAAGTCTTTGGGCCCAAACCTGAAGCCTTACTCATTCAAATTTCCTATCAAAGTCAACATTTTGATTGATAAGGACTGTGAAGCTGATGTCCACAGCAGTATTTTGGACTAGGCTCTGGACTGAATTAATTACTGATGAGAGCAAAGATGATTCAAAGTAGCTTATGTAGAAAGGAGTGAACATAATGAAGCTGGGTGCAATCATACAAGTTACAAGGGCAAGGGGAAAAAAAACCCATCAGGTTGTTAGGTTTTAATACAGCAGTAACTTCACTATCAGACAGCTGTGCTCAACCTCAACAATTAGGTAATGTAAAAGTTTGTGCACATTATGAATTATTTCATGTTTTTAAATGTTTTACAGTTCCTGCCAACAGCAGTTATATGTGACATAACGCAGTGGCTGAAATGGTAGATTTTAACCTCGGAGGCTTCAGTCGCTAGGGCAGTGATTATTTTGGTTTAGCCTACCAGATACCTCGTTTTGGACACAAAAGAAACCACTTCATCTTTGAAGGAGAGTTACCACATGGAACTTTAAGGGCGGCCTCGCGGGCAGGCGAGGGCACTCGGCGACCCCCGCTCCTGCCCTCCGGTGCCGAGGCCGCTGGCCGGCCGCTCGTTAGGTGCGGAGCGCCGCACTCACCTGCGCGGAGGCCGCGCGCGGCGGAGGGGAAGGAGCAGGCAGACAGGGACACGTGTACGGACGTGTCCGGCGCCGGTGGAGCTCGAGTGCCTCGCGTCGTGTGTACGCACACACGCAGCGTATGAACTGTGTGCAAGCGATCTGGGAGAAGGGGTGGCTGTCCTAGTTAACCAGAGCTGCTTTCATCCAGCAGCAGAAATAAATACTTGGTGTCCCGGAGGCAGGAGGAAAGACGTCTCGGCACCCAGAGCTGCAGCTTCTCAACCGGCCGTGTCTGCAGAGTTTAAGGGAAGGTGCAGCTTGAGGCCCGTGACGCTGATTCAAATTCTCGCTAAAATTTCGTGTCTTTCCACAGATTTCAGTGGAGATATATATGATGCAGTTAAAAGCCCAGAGCCAGTTTTGAAGAGCTCTATCTATGTTAAACTGACATTTTCTTCCCCATAAATCACAGATTTAAAGACTGCTCTGTGGCTAGACCCAGCCACTGCTGCAGGTAACGTTTATTTAAAATACGTGTATGTTCCTGCAGTCCTGTTATTGGCAACCCCCAGGCTGCTTGGGTTGAGCGCCCTAAGCATTTGTCACCGACTCGTGCACTTGGCGAGTTGTTGGCCATTCAAAGCCCAGGCAAACTGTTATAATATAACCTAGCCCATATCTGCCAGGAGTCTGAAAAGACCCGAATTAAAGTCACTCGAGACTTTTAAAGGGTGGAGAAGGAGAACAGCTGTAGCACTTCTTCTGTTTAGATCCGGGCTTAGAAGCAAAGACTAGATTTGTAGCTAGCTGTGTAATATTCTCTGTACTGTAGCCATTTGTGTCAGCCTGCAAAAATATCATCAGAATTGTCTACGGATTTTAAATCAGTTCTTTATAACCATTACTTTTTTTTTTTTCCTAAGAGAGCCATGGTACTAACTTCAAATGTAAATTAGCATCATAATTAATATCCATGTAGGAAATTGTCAGATTTACAAGATGTCTCAGATTTAAACACAGGTAGACTGATAATTTTGTATATTGCAGATCTCTTTGTATTGCACAGCTACACTGACAAATCTACCATTTTTGTTTTTCTCAAATTTACAGTCTTTTTTTTTTATGTCTTTAGGCTTGAAAATAAAACAGGGAAATAAAAATATCACAGAGGTAAATGTGATCCTGGAATCACAATTTACTTAATGGCTAGGCTGAGGAAATCAATCTTATCATCAACTTTGAGAACATTTATATACTTGTTAAAAGAATATTTAAGCTACAAAATCTATATTAAAATATATGCTTTATTTTTCTTCTTCTTACACTTCTGCTATATTTTGAGGGTGTCAAGGCATTTTTAGGACTTCAATGTGTAAGGCTAGGTTACTGAAACTTACCATTTTAAACACAGTGACACAGTTAAAGCAGAAAAACTTATAAAAGGAGGCAAGCTTTCAGGAACTTACCCCCCGGATTCACAACACACAAAGCAAAACCTCGGAGCCTTGTACCCACCCTTAGAAGTGATTTAATAAAAGAGGTTGCAAAAGCAGAATTAGGGTAACAGAGAGCTGTAATTTCACTTTCTCACCTTCCAGTCTGAAGGTGTTGACACATACTCACTTAGCAGACAGCTGCAGCAGCTTAAAGTGTTAGCACCATCCTACTGTTTATTATCACTCCTTGCTAAAGAGTACTCTCCCCACAGGAGAGCCACTGAAGACATTTCTGGGCACATCTCAGCTGCTTTACTGCAAAGTCTAGCAACTTAATTTAAGCTGTGGAGGTAGGCAGGGTTAAGCCAGCACGTCAGTCCAGGAGCTGAGCTCTCCTCTGTTGTTCTCCTCTGCCATTTCAGCTGGGTCAGTGGTGACACAAATATGGGGCCTCATCTTCTTAAACTATACATTTACTAATAGTATCAATATATTGATATCTTGAGCATTTAGAAAGGCTAAATTATGGACATGAAAAAGCACTTGGGCAGGTAAGTGGGAATGGAAGAGTGGGACTTGTTAAATTATACAGAATGCTGTAGGCACCTGCCATGTGGTCCTGTTATTCAGCCCAGCTTATGTCTTTCTCTCACATGTACAACATGTGTTTAGACCTGTCACCTGTGTCCAACCTGCTGTGATGCAATTTGCTTCCCAAACAGTTATGTTCTGTATCTGCAATCTTTAAACTCACTTTCAAGGGGAAAGCTGCCTCCCGGAATTGAGGTGCCTCAAGCAGTGATGAGGTTCAGCCATGACTGTGAAAGGCAGCCCCAAAAGCCCTACCTGACTGACACGAGTCTAGAGAAAGAGAACATAAAGTGAAAGCAGGTTCCTCACAGGGCCTTTTAGATTAGATTAGTGTGGAGTATCAAGTAAGGTAGATCAGATAGCACTGCTGGGAGATACGAACAGACCTTGCGTATGGAGTGATAGAACTAAAGAAAGTCTGAGTAACTAGGTAGGGAGAGGCCTGAGTTTAACAGGGCCTGAATTTGGAAGTGAGAGGAAGAGTGAGTGGGAGGGGATGAGTCTCTAGGGACTAGCGTTTGCACTGACGCCGCTCTCAAAAATTGTCACTCCTGGGAGCTGTAGACATAATTACCATTCTGATAGCTTAGACTCCATCTGCTTAAATCTCACAGGCATGGTCTGCACTGGAAGGTTCAGGCTGAATTTAGACACCTTTGCTGTCTCCTCTGTGTCAGATGTAATTATTCCTCCTTCCCTTAAAATGCCTGTGAGCAGCACAGTAAGGGTCCTGGCTACTGACTTCCCAGTGCATGGCTAGTGCATAACCTGGCATCAGCCAGACTGTTTCCACCCTCCAGGGATGTCTGTGGGTGCTGCACATGAAAACAACTCCCACATCATCCCCACAGTGGGAGTTCCAAAAGTAGATGCTGGATGAAACACGTTTCATTAACTAGTGTTAACAGTATGACTTCTGCCTGCAATAATCATTGCTTTATAGACTTCTGCACTAGAATTCTAGTGGCACAGGCATGTATTTCCTGTCCAACTCTAGGATTATTCATTTTAGGAAGAATTGATGATGCCTTTCTTGGTAAGCCTACCATAATACTCCAGTCTCACTCTGTGGACATTCCTACATCATCTACATTCTGGCAACAGATATCACTCCTCTAGCTGCCGTGCATTGATCCTGCTCCCAAGTATCTGCTGAACTCTGACCGTAATGTCTCCTTTCTTTTCTTCCAATTCTGTATACCTCACGTGCCTCTGGATTCTGAAGTTTTTCAAGTGCTTCAATGCACTGGCAAGGGTAATTACAGCCCAACCTGCCACTGGACCTACAGTGAGAGAGGATTTTGGCATCCTGAAGCTACATTTCACCAGCATCAAGGTGCTATGTGAAGACCCTCTGGAAAGGCTAGCACCATTTGAGAGGATAGTGTATTCTGCAGAACTTAGCACACATATAAAGTCTTTACTAAAAATAATGAAGTCTAACTAAAGCTGTGGTGAGAAGCTGTCAAGTAGAGATGTGCATGGGAAGGGGCAGCCATCTGTAAGGAAGCTACCAGGAATTGACTTCTACGGCCTTATTTCCTATCGTGCGCCAGGGGAACAGCCCCTGCACCTGCCTGTTTGAAGAGACACTCCTTCATCTTTACAGGAACAGCATGAGAATGTAGAACTTACTACACAGGAGAGTAACTGTCTTCACTTTCATAACTCTTCATGTCCTGACCTGAAATGGGTACAGGGACGGCCTGGCTGTCTCCCCTGACACCAGCTGCAGGATGATTAGGGTAGGGGGGAGAGGTGGTTTTCCAGGCAGCATGGTTTTGTGTCATTTTTGCCAGAGGTGGGAAAGTTTTCAGTACTTGCCTTTCAGTACTTTCTAAAAGTACTGGTTTTTTGAAAATCTGTGCTGAATGCTGTTCTTGTTTGCTGGCCGTTTTCTCCTCAGAGGCAGAGCATCTGTGTGTGTACATGTGCATCCAACATCTTCCTTCCTTCCTTCCTTTCTTCCATGACACATGACATGGCAACGATACATGAGTGTGTCTGTGGACAGGCGAACAGCCAGAGTGTGGAGGTGGAAACAATGAACCGCATATTCTCAAAATATTTTTTAGGTTGGAGAGTGGCTACAGAGAGTAACGTTATTGCTTTGGTTATGTCTAGGATTTTGCCTTATCCTACTGGATTTTAGGAAGGAGGTAAACATTTGGCTTCTGTTGATTGCATCAGGATAATATTAAGTGGCTACTTCTGGAAGCCACCCAACAACCCTATGAGAAGTGGAATCTCAGCTGATGTGTTACCAGCTTTTTGGAGTAGTCATCTCAGATAACAATGTGCAGGTGTCCAGTGTCCAGTGCGGCTGCCTGTATTAGGCAGGATGCTGCTTCTCCTGTTGTCCACCTGAGAATGTCTGAGACACAAATTGAAGCCAGGAGAGAGAAGCTTTCCTGGCCAGCATCGGGGATCCATACCGAGCGGAAAGGAAGCAGCTCATAGACCTGTACTACCTTTCCCTCGGACAAGGTAGGTTGTTCATCCATGAGATACGTGCTTGCCTGTAGTCCCCTTGAACCAGAAGCAGAGGTGCTTTGTGAGGCTCCCAACAGGAGCCAAAACAGATTGATGGACACCTTTTCTGGGAAGAACCTTCCGTTCCCACCAGTGATCCCTGTTATTCAGGTTCTGGGTTTTGATATGTTTAGCGGGTCCATGATATTAATATTTCAGTTTTAACTTGGTACTCTGTAAAGAAATAGAGCATTGTTCAAGCCTGCAGGAATTTACCATCATTCCGGCCAGAGGGGGAAAAAAAATCAAGTATAATTCAGTGTGCCTAGGGGAATTAGTTGCACTGTAAAATTTGAGCAAAAGGATTATGACTAGGAGGAGCCCAACAGAATTCACTTTAATTTTAACTTGTGTCCTAGCAATAAAAAGCTACCAAAACACTCTGAAGCCATAAAAAAAGGAAAAGTTTTTTTTTTTTTTTTTTTTTTTTTTTCATATTTCACTCTTGGAAACTGTCACTGTGGAATAACAACTTGTTTCTGAAAATGCCATGCACATTGTTTACAGCAAAATTTCCTAATTTTGTAAAGGTCTAGGGAAGGAAAAAAACCCTCCCACCTCTTCTGCGTTCACTTAAGCTTTCCACATTCTTTCATTTGTTTTAAATTAGAGGAGCCAGAGCCTAACAGATAAAGTCATCAGCCTCAGTCCCGTTGAGCGTTTATTCAGTTTAGGTCAAACAATGTTAACTTGTTTTAGAAACCAGTGGGATTATCAGATGTGCAGCATTTTCCCTTGGGGAAAAAAAAAAAAAAAAAAAAAAAAAAAGAACGGTTTAGAGAAGTTCAACACAATAAATATCCCATCTATTTAAACAGAAAAGGTCTAAGTGCTCAAATAGTAGAGCAAAGTGAAATGGCGATTTGGGTTATCTTAGCTCCTCTCTTAAAATAACAGCTTTGTATTTGGTTCTGTGTTGTCTACTGAGAGGTGATAAATCAGCCCTATTTTGTAAAATGTTTAGTTTAACTACTTAACTGACAATTTAGCTGGAAGTAGCTGATGATGAATTGACAACAGTGTTATCACTCTGCTTGCTTTATCACATGATCAGCCGCTTGATTTGCTGATGAGTGAAACTGCTTTAGTGGCACAGAGGTGCTAACAGCCATCTCCTAAATTCAGGCTTCCCATCTTGCATTTCTTCCAACTATAGAGAATTTGCCTCTAAATGAACAAAATTTGACAGCTTTCTCCCCAGCCCTGCCACTAAACAGATCTTCCTCTATAGATAGGCCTAGATCAGGATAGTTTTCAGGAGATGAGTAAAAGACCACGAGTTAAAATAATACAGTTATATAATATGAAGTAAACATTTCCTAGACGCCTCCCTTCTCCAGTAATGCCGTGCTCTGCCTCACAGCAATGTCATTTGTTCTTTACCTACTTTGTCCGCTGTATCCAAGGAGCTTTTACTTTGCTTTCAGCTCATCAGATACCTTGTAGATACCAGGTTCTAGGTACTCAGCGCCTACCAGTTTCTGCATGCGACCTGCACATGCCACTACCAGTGCCAACCGTTTGCTACTCAGCTCACTTTTCACCAAAGAGAGAGACAAGAGATGCTCTGGGGGACCTTGCAGAAGCCATCTAAATGCCAGAAGGTTTTTAAACCTCTAAGCTGATTATTATTTATAAGAACTAGGCTCTGAAAGTGATACTACACTTTTTCTTTTCTTTTCTTTTCTTTTTCAGTGTTTTCCTCTCTTCCATCTTCCTGCTCTGGCACTAAAATAATGAAAATAATGAGAATACAAAATGGGAAGATAGTTTCCAGGAAAGCATGCTTTCCTGCTACAACCTGCCCCCCTCACCCCACACCCCCACAAAAAAAAAAAAAAAAAAAAAAAAAAAAAAAAAAAAAAACGTGGGGCACTTTGGATTGTATTTCCATCGATATAGTGTGGATTGTGCAAAATAGGCTGGATTAGAATGTGTTTGATATTCTTACAGGGCTAAAAAGTCACCACAGCTTTATAGAAGATATGTTAGAAGTTCCTCATAAAGTTATATCCTACTTCCAGATAATGGCTTGTCTAAGAATACTGCTTTCAAGCAGAAGAAAATGCTAGACTTCATTTTCTTTCAGGGTTTTCCAAACTCTTGAACAGATGTCCAGTGCTACTGAAGATGCTGAACCAGAGTTAGATATATTATCTCATGAGCGATTTTGCTCCAGTTTAAGGACTAACAGAGACAATAGTGAGACTAGGAGTAGCTGGAGTTGATTTGAGTTTCCACGTTTCATCTGCCTATTAAAAAAAAAAAAATGTCATGGAAAGCCAGCCATGTAAATTATTGTAACTAATAAACAGAGATGCTCATTATTTTCTGTAAACAAGCTATGTTGACTGCCATGCAAACTATAGTGTATAAATAAATGTGCTTTTGAATTGAGTGATAAAAGCCTTAGATACAACGTGTTTCTAGTGCAGCTAAATTAATTGTTAGTGCCCTATACCAGTTTGTCCTTGTTAGGCAATGGACTTAGAAATGCAAATCTAGTCAAAATACAATCCAGAAGTCTCATCAGCAGTAACAAAATGCTTTGAGAAGTCAAAACGAAAGTAATGAACTAAGAAACACAGCCATACTAACAGAATGTTTGCAGCCAGTCCTCTGCCGAGACACCCTCAGATGTTCTTTTCAGAGCTGCTTTCCCAGAAGAAAGCAAGAGCCAAATGTTTTAACTCATTAGATATCCTCCAACTCTGGTGTGCAGCGCTGTGCGATTTCATCGGCACCACACTCCAAACGGCTCCATGTGGATCCAAAGTATGTCTACACAGACAGAGGTCATTTGCAGGATTAGAGCAAGCACTGCAAGAGAGGCAAAGGGAAATAGTCCAAGGTAATTGAATTCTCAAGGCAGTCCTTAAGCTCTAAGCAAAATGCAAAACAAACTCTGAGCATAGTAATGCAAAGCATTTTTTCCCCCAAAAGCTAAGAATAAGGCTTAAGCTTTTTAATGCAGAAATAGTAATCATTCCTTTTAATCAGGTGTGGATTGACTATTGGATTTGAGGATAGCACAAGTGTCCAAGTGAGGGCCCAAACACAATGTAACTTCCAGAAAGGTAATTAAACTAAATACTGAGCCTGATTAATATAAAACAGAAATCCAAATGGAAGGGGCTTGTGCTTAATACACTGACCTGACTATTTCTGTTCTGCATGTTAACACTCATTTCCATCTCTGTAGTATCGGCAGCAGGTCCCATTTTATTCCCTTTGAGTTTTTGTCAAGACTTCTTTTTTGGAGACATCATTAAGTTTTAGAAAAATCTTGATACGGTCCAGAGAACCAGCAGACTGGCAGAAATGCTGACTTTTCACCAGCTAGCATTTATCAAACTTTCCTGTTCACCAACTATTTTGTTGAAATTGTCTTTACAGCTTCTGTGCTTACTTAATATGCTTTCCTTTAATTAATGTTTTTACTTTATAAGGAAATGGTTGCTAAAACACTGGCAGCACAATATATTTCTTAAAATTCAATAATGTTGACTTTTGAACCGTTTGATACCTCAAAAACACTAAAGAGTTAAAGAAAAATAAACATTACTGCAACTTTGGGCATTTCAAAACAGAGGTAAATACAGCTGTGCATAACTCAAGTCCCTTCCTAGCAGTGAGCTGCTTCAGAGATGGGGAAGAGCTACGAGGAAACACTTCAGCCCTCATCGTCTGGCTTTTTTTCCTGCAAGATATTTTTTTGACTCCAGCTCGGAGGATTAGGCTCTTCTTGATCAGGACAAAAATCGGTTTTATAAGCACAGAGCTGAGGTCAGAGTGAGGCATGCTGCTGGTGTTGGTGGGAAAGGATGGTCCCCCTTACTGACCGTGTACCTCCAGCAGCCCCCACCTCAGCTGCACTTGAACTCGATGGTTATTGCAGACTGCTGCGCCAAGCCATCCCCTTCGCACTTGTGAATCAAGTTGGACTTTTTTTCACACAATTTTTCAAAACTGGAGAATAATGGGCCAGTTTCTTTGGCACTTCACCTTCTATGATGCTCTGCATGGAAAAAGGGTGTAGAAACACCCGATCCAGGCTGAATATACCTGCTACTGGGGCAACTGATGTTTCTGGGCAAGGGGGTTGTGCTAAATCCATGCTGCGGCTCCTTGCAGCATCTCGTGTAGCTGCACAAGACAAAACAAGCATGAGGCACTTTTTTCTGTATAAAGTTGTTTCTACGGAATTACTGTTGAGTAACTCCAAGTGCAGGAGTTAAGGAGCTGAAAAGTAGTTATGTTACAAACCTCACTTGCTCTCTGGCAAATAGGGATCCTAATAACACAAACTTCCAACATCCCGAAGTTTTTGGCATGCCCAGTGCTCTCTAGTCAAGGTGTCTTTTCTAGACACCAAGGTATTAAGGACCCTTGACTTTACCCATTTATAATGTATTCATTTCATCGAAGATAATAATCATCCAGGCTCTCTCAAAGGCGAATGAAGAGAGGCAAAAGCTGACAGAACACAGGTCACTATTTCAAGAGGGGCTGCACCATTTTTTTAGCATTCCTGTTTCTCTTCACTAAGTTATGGGAGAGCCTCCACTGCTGTAACTGTAACGAAACATAATTATTGATTTCCTTTTTGTCCAGGTTTGTATTGTGAGGGTTACAATACAGTAACACTTTATTCCTACATATAAACCAGCATGCCTTTGATGAGTAGAGGGGAATTGCTGTGCAATTCTGCTCTATATAATTGCCTGTGTACAAATATTATTTGTACACATGCAAAAAGAAATAAGCATGGTATGAGTTAGCATTAAGGCTACCATCCAAATGAGTGGAGAGAATTCTCTGTAGTTAGCATTGCTATTAATCAAGTACATTAACTGCAACATTTAACTGGCTATTTCCTTATTCTTTAACTTATCACTTTGTGAATTGAAATGCTGTTTTGCGGAGTGAGAACAACAGCATGACTGTACACTACAGAGTCGGCACTGCTGGAGATTTGCTTTGAGTAAGAAAAGGGTTCTTATCCTAAGCAAAAGCACCAGGACTAACATTCTCAAATCTTCTGTGGAAGAAGATACTGATACTAGTTTCATTCTGTCTGTTACAAAACTTAGTATATCTGTTGTAGAGGTTATCAGGAACTGATACTGGAACTGAGGGCTGAGACTGAAGTCTCAAGACTTCAGGAAAGGAACTGAGACTGAAACAATATTCCTACTTGTTATCATTTTAACTGATATTGATGTTCTGTCCATTTAATAGTAATACACATTTGGGCAGTTGTGTCCACAAGCATTAGAGATCATAAGAAAATCTTCTGCACGACTAATCTATGACTAAGTCCAGAGAAAACAGAAATGTTCAGATCTGTATATAACTACCCTCCACAGATGTGAGGTTAAGTATTATGTCCTATATACCAGACACAGGAACTGAATTCAGTTCTCATATTTTCGCAGTATACAAGGGTTATATTTTTTCCTACTCTTTGGAGATCTTTTCTAGATGTCAGCACAGTAGAAGGATTTGCAGTACAGATATTTTCTAAAGTATTTTGTAGGAAGAAATGACTAAAGCCTTATCTTGCTCACTGCTGGACAAAAGACTAGTGAAAGATCTGTCTCTTCCATATAACTGAATCAGGATCCAAAGCCTCCTACAACAGATTATTTTTCAGTCCCTGTGGCTGTAGAGGCAGCCTTCAGAATGTGACTTGAACCTGGACCAGTGCAATTACTGTCCTGACGCTGCCAGCAAACAGCATGAACAATAACTTTGTTATCCAAGAGCTGCCACGTTTATCGCAGCTGGGATGCTAATTTAGAAAGCAAATACAACTTGGTTAGCATTCTAACAGTGTGTCTACCACCCTGGCGCAGTGGGGCGGAGGGTACACCAGAGGTCAAAGGTGCTGTTGACTGCACTTGGGGATTAAAGGGGCAGAAGTTTTGAGGTCTCCCAGGTTGCCTCTGACAGATAGACGGGAGATGCCGGTGTGATCAGAAATGGGTTTAGTATTGTGAGCATTAATATGGCAGAAACTACGATTCGGGGGCCCACCTAATACAGCACCAAACACGCAGAAAGGTTGGGCAGTAAAGAGTCTTTCGGTAGAAACGCTTGTGTTTTGAAGTGAGGCAGAGGTTTCAGCCCCTCGGCGAGGCCGTCGGGCTCGCGCGGGAGCAAGGGCTGCCAGAGAAGTCACACAGACCAGCTCGTCTTGTCACGCTCTGGTGCTAGCTGGAGTGTCAGACCTAGGGGTTTCTTTTATGGATCTGTTTGGGTACAGTCACCTGTAAAGCACTGAGAGTCTTAGATGGTGGTGTATAGAGTAGTCTGCTAAGGTGTCCCCCTGCATGCTCATTATGAACTTCAGTTTTTCATACTTTTCCTTGTCTGGATATTTGTCCTTCCCTGGACAAACATAAGAGCCAATTTCTAATGAGCTAACTGGTCATATACCCGCTAACTGCAGCCAAGCTAGCACTGCTTGCAGGTATTTACTTCATTCGCTGTGTAACAGGATGCAAGTACACGGCTCCATACTTATTTCAGTCTAAAAGCATGCAAGTGTTCAGTGCTGAAGCAGAAGTGCATCTCCAAAGCTCTACCTCCAAAGTAGTTCTGTTATGAAGATCTATTCCTAAACTAGCACATAGATGTCACTTAGAGACAGGTTGTAATGGGAAACATTTGCTTTTTGGCTAGATTAGTGCATTTAAATGGATCGATGATGAGATGCAGCTGCAGGGTGGAGGCTCTTTAAAAGCTGCACCTCTCCTTGCCAAGTATAATGAAATACGGATGATTTCCAGCTAACTTATTGTTGATCTTTATGTGAGGGAAATTTTGCAACATGAGTATTTGATACTGTAAGTCTGCACTGTGGAAAATCAAAAGAGGTATACAGGAATTATAAGGGAAGAAATAAATGCTGACAAAATAAGTAAATGTGAACCGAGCTGGAGAGAGTCAAGATGAGTAGGAAATTAGAAATGTTAAAAGTTTTTTTAGTGAAAAGAGATGAAAATAATAGAAAATATATCGAGAAGTGATCGATAAAACAGCAGTCAGAATAACCCTGATAAAAAGAAGAAAATTATTGGGAGAATAGTTTGTGAAGCTATACAAATTAAGAGTTAAGAAGGTTGCTCTGATTATGAACAGCAAAGTCTATGTGACTCTAGTCACACTTGCATTACGTACCTAAACTTACATGTTCAGGTATATAAGAAAAGCCGACCCTGTAAGTAATTCAGATCAAACTTCTTGCATGCTAAGTAATTTTCCTTTTCCTTTCTATTTTCCTCTTTTTTTTTCTCTTTCTCTCTCTCTTTCTCTCTCTCTCTCTTTCTCTCTTTCTTGTTTCTTCTTTTCCTTTTCTTTTTTTTTCTCTCTCTATATCAACAACAGCCATTATCAGTTTATTTATTTTGTCTCTGATTGTGAGATGGGAAAATCTCTGGTATCTCAGGCATCTGATTGCAGGCCAACAATACTTCAAAAAATAAAGCTTTTTGCCAGCGAAGAAATAGAACACCCCACTTAGAGTTATCCAGCTGAAAAAGGAATAACACGAGAAGCCCACTGACCTGTTGTCCTCCTCTGCAAACTGTAGAAAATGAAAACAGTTGTAGAAATAAGTCAAATATTTTGTATCAGATCCTTAAGTTTACAGAAATGTATGTGTATAATTTTGGGCAAAAAGAATTCCTTAAAATATGATCCCTTTTGTGTTCGGTTTTCTTTAGAGCTTCAAGTTAAAAAAAAAATACATTTCCATAGAATTCAGCTAGTAGGAAATGCCTTAATGTGTAGAGGAGAAGAAAAAAACTGTGTGGACTAACTGCTTCTAATTGGATAACCCATAGCTTTACATAACAAAAGGCCTGAGAAGTGTTAATGGATGAAAGCCACTTCTCTGCCGCTTCTCTGAATTTGCCTCTTCACTTTCTTGCTTCTTTTAGTGTTTCCACAACTATATAAAAATATTTTTTTACAATATATTGGTGTAGCTGAACCATGGGGGTTTGCTATACATGAAACCATAAAGGAATCATTTTATTGGCCTCTTGTTTTTGAGATCTGCAAACTTGGTCTCAGTTTTCTGTATTTCAGCGCTTTATCTAGTCTAATTTTAAATGACTCAAGAGATGGGGTTTCCACAACTTCCCATGGGAAATTAGTCCATGGTCTGATAGACACGGCCAGGATATTTTCGTGATGTTCAACCTTCACTGGTTTTTCTTTGTTCAGTTTAATCTCATTACTCCCAGTTATTCCCTATTGGTCAAGGCTACGCAACCAGCCCCTGTCTTCTCTGTTTACCCCCTCATACAGCTGGACACAGTTGTTCTCAGTAAAATCTGATAGGCTTGATTATAGATTATTCAATTTTCCAAATGCAGTGATAGAACAAAAATATGAGTAAATGGTAGTTTAAGTTAGTTTTAACTTCTGTTCACTAAACCTAGTTGAGCTCTTTTAAGATACAGTGACTGGTGACCCCACATAAACCTACCATCTCTTTCCTATCCACACTGTAAAAACTATGGGACTACATGTTATAGACAGTAGAAATAACAGAAGCGAGAAACCAAAATCAGTTATCTATAATAGGACACAAATGCTACAGTGTGGCACAGAATATGGTTTAGTGGATTGGCATTAAAAAGATTACCAAAAATATCTTGATGTGGGTACTGCTTTGACTCAGCTTAGAAAATCACCAGACAGAAGCAGGGAAATTAGTGCCAAAGAGACAAGCCAACATTTTAACTTGGATATGACATATGACAGATCTGAAGTAGAAAGACTGGTGAATCATAATCATGAAGAAGGTTGTTGACATTTTATTTGTGGCAAGATTTCTCAGGTAAAGCAAGGAGAGGGAAGAGGAGACTGGAAACAGTTATTCCTTGAATCTGTACAAAATGCTGGAGAGAGAATGAAGACAACCCCCTAACTTGTAAGAACGATTAAAGACCCAAGAGGAGAAATGGACTCATGGAAGCCAAATGAAAGCGCAAAGAGTAACCTGATCAAACCTGTAGGAAGGTAGGAGGAGACAAATCAAAGGAGAGAAGAGTGGTATTAGCTAGAGGGAAATCAGTAGAGGCATTTATGAGGCAACTGGGCTTTCTGAAAGCTTGAGTTAAAATGCAGCATAAATAGAACAGTCTGTTCCTTGTTGGCCTTAATCATAAGAAAACTGCTGACAGAGAGACATGTTTATTCTTCCTCCTTCCTCAACAAGGTCTTATCTTTAAAATAACAGAGTTTTAGAGGTAACATTTTAGTTTTTTTATTTTTTTAATACTGTAAAATGAAAAATTACCTCCAATTCTAAATTTTACAATAATCATGACCTAAGAACACTGACACTGACAATAGAGCAGGGAAGAGCTAGGTCAGAACCAAAGGAGAGATCTTATAAAGAGCAACTGTAGATGTGCTCAAAGTACAGACCCACGGAAAAGAGGAGAAAGCGCACAGGGACAGAAAACGGAGGTCAGCTATAGGTTTCTTAAGATAGAAGAGACTAAAATACTCTTGGGATGTGTTGCTCCCTGCACCTGCAAATATGCTGTTTGTTCTTTCACAGTGAATCCAGAGGCAGCAAGAGAAAATTACTTTTATCAGGGATAATGACTATAATTCTGTGGCACTGACATTATCAAGGGCTGCTGAAGCTGCATGTGCACAAGCTCTGCACACTTGTCCTTTGAGCACAGCTGAAAAATGTAAAGAACATTCAGATACCAAGTAGAACAAAAAAACATTCATGTGGGTTCAGGCATGTACACCCATGGGAAACTGCACTGTATCCCAGCCTGTCCAGATTGCACTGAAGTGGGGAAAAAAAAAGAAAAAAAAAGATTTTCTAGTATATTTACATGAGCTAAATGTATAAACTTATAGTTTTTATTTGATAGGCTAGTAAGCTAGTAATAGAAAATGGATAAACTCCTCTGGAGACAACGAAATCTACTTTCATTTGGCTCTATTCAGATACTGTCAAATAGAGTTCCTAGTTACAGGCATCCAAGTCCAGAGATATATTTTAAATGTTTATGTTCAGAATTTGAATTTTTAGATATTTAAAGTAGATATCCTCTCTTGCAATGAATACCTATGTCTAATGTATGTTTATACATTATGTTTGTATAATGTAATTTTGTAATTTTCTCTACAGTCACTTGCTTTTGCTTTTTTTTTAACCTTTTTATCACTCTAGCTCCCTCTTTTCAATGTCTTTTCTTTCTCATTCTCTGTCATTTATTTCCCTTTTTTCTGTCAGTCTTTCTCTGTGCTTCTTTTATTCTTTTGCTAGTCTTCCCTTCCTACACTACTCATAACTATAGAGGAGGACCCCCAATAAACCTGGTTTCCATCCTTTTACTCTCCAGTAATGCAGTTATCAGTCAATCTTTTATCTTTTGGGAGGGAAGTGCACAAAGAGAAGAATGCAGATATTTGCTGGAGCCAAGATTATATCTAAAAGTGCTCAGCTAGGCAACTTCTGCTCTCCTTCCAAAAAGGAAGCTTCAGCAGCTGTAGTCATGTAGTTTGTTATTAGTTCAAAGTAAAGGTGAGGTTACATGACATAGCTGAGCCAGTTTCAGGGCTTTCTTCCCTGCTTCCCTCTCCTTACCCAGCATCTTAGTTTTGCTGTGCACTTCTCTGATCAGATGATAAACCAGGTCATCTTGCTAATCCTGCAGGAAACAGTGCATTTTCTGCTGGACGAGTCAATTCAGCTGCCCCCCTACATATTTGTACCAGAGCCATCTTGTGAGATGGTCGAAGGAGTGGAGCCTGGAAGTGGTGGTGAAGGTTCCCCTGTCAAGGTCACTGGTCATGAGTGATGAATCCAGCCAAACAGTAGAGTTACACCCTGAGCATCATCTGGGGAACTGTTTGCTCGTACCTACCTTGCTGACAGCTACAGAAGGGGTAACAAGAATAATGTCACAGACGATATGGCCCATGTCACTGCAGACTACGTGGATGGGTGTCAAGGTTAGTATTCACGCATTTATACAACTTGCCCTCCTATGGCACACTGGCCTTGGAACGGGCTGAAGTGCTTGGTGGGCCAGCACTCCAGTTTTCAGGTAGGAAATGAAGAAAGGCTGGAAAATAGCAAATAAGATCTCAGGTTTGAGCTTTCTGAGAATGATAATAAATATGGGGTTATGCTGATGGGTAAGGTGTAAGGAGCTTTTAAACACCGACTTAGTAGTCCAAATATGTCATTTTCATTTCATTTGGCAAATAACAGTGCAAATATAAAAATATTGCATAGGCTAAAATCTAGTAATCTTTTAAAAGTCTTCATTTTTGCAGTGACTCCACCTAACCCATTTGTCTGGATATTAGACAATACAGTCCAAATTGGCTGGACTGTAATGGTGTGGTATGCAATTTCACTTAGTTATCCTTTTTAAGGATCAGCCTTCAAATCAAAAGATAAGAGAAATGTCAGGACAGAAACCAAGAGCCTGTGGTTCACATGATGTCTCGTACTTTGTTTTTTTAACTGAAATTTGTGAAATGAGAACCACCTGCCCCTGGTAGTAATGAAACATCTCTGACTGGAAAGGTCTAATAGCTATTTCAGCAGTGCCTAGAAAAAAATGAAAAAAAAAAGGAAAAAAAAAAAAAAGTGACAATAAAGAAATTCTGCCAGAAGCTTCAGTCCTGCGAGACCAGAAAGGAAGTACAACAGATCCTACAGAGCCTGGGCGTCCAGTAGAAGAAAGCCACTTCCAATAAAGACCAAAAAATTAAAACTACAGAAGACAGCAAAAGGAATGCAGCGAGGAAGAAAAGGGGCAGTATTACGAAGGGGCGAGGGTGCAGCAATCAGAGTTCGATCTGGCAGTTAATATACCAGGCTAGGAATTTTGCAGCCAAACCAGTCTGCAAGGGGCTGTTTCTACAGCAGGGACCAGTCACCTCAACTTGAGCGGGCTGGAGTTCTGTACAGCGTTTCACCACTGGAAGCAGTGCAAAACAGTGAGAAGTGTCAGGACTGCGGCCCCTACAGCAGCTTGTTTTCATTTGTCTTGGCACTCTCCCTAATATCTTGAAAGGAGAGCTGATACATCCCCCTAAAGTCAGGGCTGTAGCTTCTCAATCTCCAGACAGAATATCTAGTCCTGTGTACTTGCCCACATCACAAATTTATGTTCTGGAAGTCCGCTGAGAAATGTTTGCAAAGAGCCAACTTGTAACCTTCTTATCTAGGGTAGTACTTTATTCTTGGATGCCACTGCATTTCCCTGTCCTCTTGATTTGATGAACTTGCACTTTTTTTTTTTTCCTTTTCCAAGAGTAGCAATAGAAAGGAAGATGATGTCCAGAAAGGATGAGCGATGGGATCTGGCCTCGAATGACATGCAACGCTCGGGGGGGAGGTGCTGAAAACACACAACTGCTACTTTCAGTTTTAGTTGTGGTGGAATTGAAAGAAATGTGGACTCGTAGCACATGAAAGCTCAGATGGACTGGCCTGGCACCAATGCGGCCTGCGTTTCATTTAGACATCCATCACACCGACCTCTAGTAAGTGGGGGTCAGGAAACAAAGCCGGGGCCGGCGGGTGTTTGCTCGGGTGTTTGCTGACCGGCTGTTTCAAGGAATGCTGGAAGAATGTGCCAAGAGTCTGGCTTTGTCAGGAAAGAAAAGTTCTGCTTTTTGAAAAGACTGACAGACCTTTAGAAAAACACAAAAGTGGGCAGATAACTGGGTGAGGGACACGCAAACCAGTGGCAGCCGGCAGGCAGATGCAGGATTTTCTCTAGAAGTTTCTCCACATTCAGAAGTGGTAGGAAAGGCCCGGGATTGTAACCCTAAATTGCCTTTTTAGGTGCGAAACTAGCACAGGGGGCGGGAGCACGGTCAGGGTTAGGGCACCTCGGCACCTGCCCCACAAGGCCCATGCCGGGGCCTTCTCGGTCCGGACGGCCAGAGGGACAGACGCGGGGCCGAGGGGCGGCTGGGGGTCCCCGCACGGCCATGTTCCGGCACGCGGGGGACGCGCCGCCAGGCCGGGCCCAACACCGAGGCCCAGGGTCTGTTAGCAGCTATTGGCTGTTAGTTATGTTATGAGTAAGTAGATTATTACTCACTGAGTCACTGCATTTCCTTACATACCAAAACTATCTGAAGGAAGGAAAGAGTCCCTTCCCCTACAGTTGTTACCGTAGGGTTTAGGTGTCCTGGTATTGTAATTTTGATTAAACCTAAATATGAAAAACATGTACTTACCTGGTTTTCAAAATACTTTCCGTCCCCATAATTACCTCACCTGGAGCTGCGGATTGGTACGGGCTGTAGTCAGAAATGACATTTTTGGCCTGCAATCCCATAAACAAGAGGCGTCATGAGTACACGTTGCTGGCACAGGCTGGAGGTCGGAGCCGCAGACAGCGAGAAAACCGGTTCCGGACAGGAGCTGTGAGCGGCGGCAATGGGCAGCACGAGCACCCGGCGGGAGGCTACGGGTGTTTGAAGAAGTTAATTTGATGGCAATTTTTTTTAGAGCGTGTTCTCAGCGAAGAGCTAACTCCTACGTCTTTGCAGTTTTAAATGTAATCCCATCTGCTCTGACAGGAGTGAGAGCTGAGCTCGGAAAATACTAGGAGACCTCAGCAAAACGCTGGGAGCGGCGTCGGCAGCTCCCACCGGAGCCTCGGAGCGCCGCGTGAGCGTGGGCCTCCGGCTGTGCCCGGTCGGGCTGCGGTGCATCCGAGCCGGGGGCGCTTCCTGCTCGCCTTCCCTGCAGCGATGCGCAACGTGTAATAACGGCGTTTTAGCCATTCCAGCGCTTCTGTTGGAGACACGTTTCTTGGCAAACGAAAGCAGATGAAGCAGGAGGGCTCCGTGAGGGTGATGGCTGCTTTCAGATGACAGAGACGTGGTGACTTCAGGCAGAGAAGGGTCTGGCCTGTAGGAACCTCGTGGAAAAAGGTGCCAGAACTGCTGAACGGATGAGCCACAAAGCACAAAAAAAGCAGTTGTGCTCTGTGATGGCTTTTAAGATTCGTAAGTGTGAATTCTCTTGATTTTTCCTATGGGCTTTGGGAAGTCTGCCTGCTGCTGGAGAACAGCTATGACAAACACTGCTCTGTTCGGTGAAGACTTGCCATAATGGTCATGACTCCAGGAGGACCACGTTGGTGGGTGAATGCTTGGCAGGGCTTACCGGGAACAGTATGAATGTATTCCCATAGCACTTCGTAATATATTAAATTCTTCACAAAAATTTTAAATTTCAAACTTAACCTGGTAGCATGCCTCTGGTTAGATGCCATTATGTGAGCAGCCTAAAGGATTGTTTGGAACAGCAACATTCACACTGAAATATAATGTTCTCACCATCCATCTACCTATACTAACTGAAAATCATGGCTTTGATCACGCGTGTGTGAGCTCAGTTGGGCATCTGCACGGTTCTGTTCAGTTAGAGCATCTTTCTCAGTAGGAATGGAGACAGCATGAAGTTGTTTTGCTATTCAAATACACAGAACGTGCATTCCTTATTGTTCCTGAGTAGCTTCACCTATAATTTTCCACAACTATTTTTACATCACAAAATACTGTTGTCCTTCTGCACAAAATTATTTAAATGTCTCAGAGACTGCCAAAGATAAAGCAGTGTAAATAGCTTAAGGAATGGAAAATAACATCAGTTAGTCTGTGCCTGGCTGAAGAATTTGAATCATCCTGAGGCAGTGCCATGACGTACCTTGACTTCCTTCTTTTTTCGCACAGGAAATGTGTTCTTATATTTGCCTCCTTTTCCATAAATAGATGGAACATAATCAGGAAAACACTCACGAGCTTTGGCCCTTAGTTTGTGACCTGCGCTGGGAAAATATTGAAATGTCTTGCTGCATATTTTGGCTGGGCTGCTGCGAGATATGGTGGAGCCCCGGCGGATCCAAATGCGTGTCAGACCTGACCTGGATAAACCCCTTCTATTCCTGTCCCACTAGCGCGGCTAGAAATGCTGCGGCCAGGCGGGATGTGTGCTGGGCTCATTTGCGTGTCAATAGCCGGATTCCTGGTGCAGCTCCCGCAGTTGGTTCAGAGCCGGGCTGTTGTCCCGGCGCTGGGAACAAGCGGGACATTTGGCCAGGCTGGTGGGGACACAGTGTTCTCTCTGTGCGCTTCACCAGCCACTTAGCCTCTCCACTGTGATTCTTCGGGACACAAATTAGAGGGTTTTTCTTGCCTTAAATTATGTATTCTTTTCCTAAAAGCTGTCACAAGGGAGGTCAAGAACTGTCACCCGGATCAGCACTTTGGCTGTTCTTGGGGGTTGTCTTCTCTAAGGGTTATAAACTGCCCCCAGCTCTGAGAGCTCCACATTCCCACTCACCAGAGCATCCTTTGCCTTGAGCCCCGCGCTTGCAGAGCCTGTGGATTTGCTTCTGCCCAAAGCAGTCTAATTGGGAGAAACAAAAGTAACTAAGACCTGAGGAATAAGGTAAAGCCTGAGATGGGAAGTCCTAAAAGCATCCAAAAATAAGAGAGATTGCTAATAACAGCACTGGAATCTGTTCAAATGGGCTAAAATAGGTGTCAAATTTGGTTGGTTGCATTTAAGGCAATTCAGAGATTCAGACTCTCTTTTCAGAGTTGACTGCCTCAAAGCTTGGGCAGAGGAGTATTTGGAAGCTTAAATTGCCGGTTTACAGGTAAGAGCCTGAATACAGTTAATAACATCGTGTTATTATATGCAATGCCTTTTGGAGGAAGACAGCAATTTCAGCTTATTATGGTTTTCTTTCACATATAGTAAAAGAACAGGCTCAGGACCAAATTTTCTCTCAGCACAAAGCCTTCTATCTCCTTCAGCGGGTCCTATTTATCCAATTTTAATATCCTTTGTGCACGCTCTACAACAGTAGACTTATTCTCATCTATATTCTGCAGTCAGAGTTTTTAATGATACTTCATTTTTTTTTACCATCGTGACTTTTCTGGTCCTCATGTTACTGTTGAATGTTTTCCTGTATCTTATCTACCTTTTGTGTCAAGAAAGCTGTCTGCTTTTTGTCTCTCTGTGCAGCTGTTTATGCTGATCCTTTACTTCCAAAATTAAAATTTTGAGCACTTTCAGCCTATTCCAGATTTCCTAAGGAAACACTACTAATTCTCAGTAATTCTCATGAAAACCCAAACAAATAAATCAATTAAATAACACTTGTATGCATTGGAAAGACAAAGACATATTCATGCCCGAATCAAAGAATGACACAATTGTGCCTGTTTCTCCTCCTCTTTTTTTTTTTCTGTACTTTTTTTCCATTCAAAGTTCTATTATTTTAGTTTTCCCAATCTCTCCAGATTAGGCAAGAAATGTATTTTCAAAGGTGCATTATCACTGAAAGATACAGCTGGGCACCTGCCCAAACAGGAGAAATCCCCCAAATTCTTCTTGGATGTCAAACTACCTTTGGAAATCTGGCCCTGAAAGTTTCAGCTCAAGGGCTTATCTTTCCTGGAGAACAACAAACATTTGTGCCATGAAAGCTAGGAAAGTGGCAAAATTTGGTTAAAAGACAACAGTGAAAAATAGAACATGATATATAAATAGGGTGTAAGTGATCAAACTGGAGAAAAGCAATCTGAAACAGAAAAACACTTTTAATAACTTGGGAAAACTGCAAATAACTGAGGAAAGACATCGCAAGAAAACTTCTGGCAATATTTCCTAATCATTTTAGCTAAATTCCAGTGTTTTCCTATGCAGCTTCAATAGTTATGCTGGTATAACATGCATAATCCGGCAATAGAGATTTCTCTTTTGTAGCCTTACGAATTAACAGTGTTGACAAATGCAGAAAACTTTACAAAGATTAGGACCATTGGATTTTGAAAAACGTATAGTAATGGTTTAATTTAATGACATTTTACACCATGATTAGAGACACATTTCTGGCCATTATCAGAGATTCGAGCAGGTCTAACGGAGAGCGCTGGAGCACAGGCACACAAATCACTTCTGCCTCTTTATGCTCTGGGAACAAATGGGGAATCTTTTAAGCCACTAAACTAAAGGTCAGTCTTTGAATGCTATCCAAACCTTTTTCTCTCTCCATAGTTTTACAAATAAAGTGCTGTCCTGCAAACTGCAGTGGTTTGTCAGTAGTTCGTGGCCTGGTGCAGCAGCAGCAGAGGTGACGTGCGACAGTGAAGTATTAAACTAACTCGTACAAAGTTTTTGTGGATTTGGAGCCCACTTTCTGTTCCAAGATAGTCATAATGGGGAAGGTTCAGGTGTTCCCGTGTGTTCGTGTGGAGATACAAGGAAGCCCAGCACACAGGACACCATCTCGTCCCCAGCGAGGAAGGAGTGTCAGCCAGTACCAAGTGACAAGGCACGGGGGCCAGAGCACAGATTATTTTTCCTTTTCTTAAATTATGATAACGGCAGGATACTGCTCTGTCCTTAAAAAAAAACCCATCTTTCTAGCACCACAAAATAAATCTACATCAGAGTTTATGGTGTGAGATGAGTGTTCTTGCAGCTGGCCTTGTGTCACGACTGCCTGCCTTGCTCCTCTGACTACCCTGGCAAACCCAGCAGTCATTCCCCAGCAGCCTGAGCCCGGTGTAACTCAGGACATGGAGTCACCCAGCTCTACGCAATTTACTTGCCAGAATAAAGGATATAGCATTAAATTAATACTTGTGAAAGGTTATGAAATTACGGAAAAAGTTTTTATTTTCCCTACATTTGCGTCTTCCTTTTTTTAAAGGATTGGGGAAGGAAGGGATTCTTCTGCTTTCACTATGAGGTTTCAAATATGGAAACAAGCACTGGAACAAGCGCTCGCTGAGGCGGAGCTGCCCTCTCCGGTACCTCGTGCTCTCCGCTGAGCGCAGAGCTGAGGTTTGGAAGACCGACCCTAGGCTGTATGTACACATACATGCTTCAACTGACGCATAGGTTGGATGTGCAAATCCCTCCAATCTAAGCAGGCAAAGACACTAGGATACCTCTCCCAGTGTGCTTAGATCTTGCATTCATCTCAGATCTTATGCATAGAATATCAAGCTTTGGTTTTTTTGGAAGATATTTATAAAGAAAAGGAGTTCCCAAACTGGTGGTTTTAGAAAAGGTAAAGATTCCTTTAGCTCTCGCTATGTTACCCTCTCTTTGTCTTTTCATAGAATCACAGAATGCCTAAGGTTGGAAGGGACCCCTAGAGGTCATCTAGTCCAACCCCCTGCACACGCAGGGCCACCTAGAGCATGTGGCACAGGGCTGCATCCAAGCGGGTCTTGAAGATCTCCAGGGAA
>JAWLRI010000942.1:504133-543580 GCA_034781795.1 Crypturellus tataupa | reverse complement strand
CGCGGGGAGAGCCCAAACCAGGGCAAAACGGCTCTGCCCACGCTGCCCTTCTGCCCCCCTTGGCGTACGTGTGTGATACCAGCTGCCCAGGATCACACTACTGATGGAACAAAATAAAATTTTAATGAAGAAGTAATTTACAGAACTACGCAGGGTCTTACACATTACCTCCTGAGAGCTGCAAACACTGTTCCACACACTTTATTACCAAAATGTCTCAGATGCTGAGCAACTAAAGCCGTAATCTTATGCAGACTCATGCACATACTAGCTATAAAGTGACTGGATGTGCTGTAGTTCAGTCCTATAACTCGTACACTTTAAGCTAAGCCTGAGCACAGATCTCCTGAGTGTGAAGCCTGGTGCTGGGTCAGCAACATATGAAAAGAATTAGACCATTTCCAAATTGTTCACTATGTGGCTAGAGAAAAACATAACCTCACACAACCTCATCAACACAAAAACAGGTTGGCAGAAAAAATAAAGATCTTCAAGGGAGAGTTATATTCATTTGTTAAAAATCTGTGGGTAAGAGGTATCTTGGAATTGCAAATTCAGCTAAGTGAGGAACAGACACAGTGTAAATCACTTTGGTGGTTTACAGGAGGGGCCTCCAATGTTCTAAAATATTCATCACAGTTCAGGTAGGTGAGAAAGTGGAAAATGCCTGTTTCATTTATAAATTATTACCTAAAAATATTTTAAAAAACTTTCATTTATACAGTAATTTTATTGCATTTTAATATGTTTAACATTAATGAACCTAGTAAAATATATACTTTAATTTGTTGGATTAAATTCCAAATATTAAAAAAAAATGTTGCACATGAAAATGATAGCTGTCATATGCTTTCCGGGTAGGGCAAGAAGAGGGGAAGTTATTTATAATATCATTGCTTAGCCATATGACTTCTCGATTTTTTTTTTCTATAAAAAATGTAAACCTTGAGAATAACTAGGTCAGAATTAAAAAGAACTAAAAAATAAGTTTAAATGAAATCCTACAACTCCTTCAAAGAGAAGTAATAAAGAAGGGAAGAAAAGGACTCTGTTTTCCCCGGGAAGACAAACTATTCACCTGCAATGGATAAAATTTAACTTTTCCTGAACTTTCTTATAAAGTTGGTATTTGCAGAAAACATCAGGCTATAATGAGACCAGGATTTCCAAACCACCCTTACAAAGATCATCCCATTGCATCCTATAAGCCCACTGACTCCTCAAATTTTACATTTCTAGTAGTTACTAAAATTACTAGAAAAACAAGTGATAGAGAATGGTAACTGTGATATGAAGAAGATTTTTCACAATACCACTTACAATCAGGTCTGTACCCATCGGGCCGAGATGTTCTTTTCACCAGCAAACTGTAATTAAAAACAACAAAAGAATTAAATCTAGATATTTATCTGAATAATATGCATAAAAAAATTTCCCTTTGTCAAAAAAAACCTTGAGCCACATTTCTCCTTCTGCTTTTCCTTGCAAAAATGGCAAGGAAGAGGTAGGTTAGTTCCCCTTCAAATGCCACCAGTGCCAGTCTCGGCATGGCAGGAGGGTCACTGCCACTGCAGGACAATGCAAGGACATTTCTGCTCCTCTCCTCTCTTCTGCCTATCCAGACAGGGCAGCTTTCTCTACTGAGCCATTTGGTCCAGTCAGCTAGTTCATTACTAAGTTTTCTGGTTGTTTTACTCACCTTGCTACTTTAATCATTTTGGGCTTGTATTTTTCAATGTTATTAAGCAGAACCTTCATGGTTCTTCCAGTTCCAACAATATCCTTACAAAACAAAGAAAAGACAGTAAACAAAACACAAAGCAAAAACAAAAAGAAGAAATTTGGATGACAACTGATCACTTCCACATTCTTATTTTGTGGAAATGATATTGCTTCTCCCACGGTATTGTGAGCCACATCCTAGAAAGGTTAGGACTGAGCTTGCATTCCTTGAAGCAAGCACTTTCTATTCAGAAAATAAACAGCTAAGGCCCTGTCCATTTTCTCTTGAAAAGAGTTATGTTTGTAGTATGCAAGTGTGCAGGTGTCAAGACTACAATATGCCAACATTTGTGCATCTTAAGTCAAATCTGTCCTATTTGTTACTTATTAGTCCAGTAAAAAAAAGAGTATTCTCTAGACCTGCTGCAAGGAACGCGATCTAAATCAGATAAATAAATATATGCTGACCCAATTGAGCATCACGTGGAACGCAGCTGTTGCTCATGGACTTTATAGATGCACAATTTCCATTAGCAAAACTTTACCTCTATTCCTCATCAATCAAATAGCTTTAACAAATTTTGCTGCAGACTTTTTTTTTATTTCTGGCACAGTAGTTAGTGTAAACAAACATGGAGCTCCTAGCAGTTATTACACTAACTACCCATCTCTGTGGCGGCTGATTTTCCCCTTCTACTACAGAAAGATATTCTAACATCTGTACATTTTCCTCATTACTCTGTCCCTCTTGCTGCTCCTGACTTATACAGATTGAGGCCTCAAATGCCAGGCAGATTCTGACACAACTTCTAAACATCTCAGTTGCTTTTCTACCATTTTTAAAGAGAATCACCTGTATTAATTAATCTTGCACTTTTTTTATTTGGCTTCTCTACGACCAAATGCTGTTGATTTGCATGAGCAACTTCTCTGTGGTGTTGCTGTACTGGGGGTACTGAGGGATGCAGAGCTGAGGAGTCGTGGTCAGACTTGTAACACAACGTTCTCGTCTTGCGTGCAAACAGCACAGGAGCTGTAAAGGGCTGTGTTGCTCTTTCAAAGAGGTCATAAAACTAGGAGGTTTAGGGCATCACTGCAGTTGATTCACTGCCCTCCAAGGAATAGAATAGCTTGCAGAAGAGAAGTTTGTGAAGCCATTAAAAGAACAAATCATGTGATGCAGTAACGAGGATTTGAGTACAAATTAGAGCCACACCAGCGAGGTTTGATTCGCTGTGCAATTTCAGATAGACTGAGAGGGCATTAAGTAAATCAACTCTTTACCCATTCCACTGCTTTCCAGTTCAGGAAGTCCAAACTCAATTGCAAACCAGCCTGTTTTAGAAACTGAATACACAAACATGACTCTGCTATGTGACTTTACTATCCAAGTACAGTATGATGGAAGTAGTCAACTTACCTCCACAATTAGAACATTCTGAAACAAAAAAAAAAAAAAAAGAAAAAAGAAAAAAGAAAAATGGTTATATGATACTCACAAACTAAAAGAAACAACATTTCAGAAAGGAAAATGAAGATAAATCTATGTTCATATGTACAGCAGGCTAATATACAAGGAACTTTGATTTGTGTGCCCTGAAAAAGAGCCAGGCAGAAATGCAACCCCTGCATTCAGGCACTCTGACTTAGTTCATCTCTCTCTAGATCTGTTGGGCAAGAATGGATATGGCTACAGATGATCCAAGAGGATTTGAAAGAAATCCAAATAGGATGAAATGCGCTTTACTGCAGTGTGACTTGAAGTGTCTCAGTGGTTTATTCACACACTATTCCCCATGATAATACAAGAATTCAGCAATAATATTTTTATTCTTAAATATGTTCCATTTTTTCACTACAACCCTCACAGAGTAAAGGATTATGGGCCATTTGTACCCCTTGTACAACTGATCCTCGGACTGTAAAGCATCCTTTTCTCTTCAAATAATTCTGCTGGAACCAGTAGTGTTCCTTGAAAATAAAGGCAGTGGCCAAGGTAAGAGCAGTGACATGAAGCCTCACAACTGATGTTTTTGCTGAAGTGGTTCATCACCGTTCCAGGCAGCACCATATCTCAGATGACATCTACTCTTCTATTAAAAACAATAATAAGAAGCACTGTTCTTATCAAAAGCAATAAGAATCTACTTATTAGTGGGCATTATCATATGTACATGCAAAAGGATCATGCTCTATTATGGTTATGCATGAAGACCTACTTTTTGAGATGGAACCTACAATAGCAAAAGGAAAGTTTTCTCGTATGTATATCCCTCTAGATACATACATAAAAATATATCTTACGTGCATGTTCACATTATAAGAGTGTCCTGAAAATTTTGAGACTAGTTTGACTTCCATGCAGTATTCACAGGACTAACTTACACTCCACTTCCTTTCTACCAAGCCTGTTGGCTTTACTGCCCACCTAATGTGGAGCTTGTCTAACTTCTTTTCAATCACAGAATCCCAAGGTTGAGAGTTCTGGGAAAGACTCAAACCACATGGAGAAGGAGGGTATGATGTGAGAGTGTGAACATAAACAAACCACCTTTGAGAATGTCATTAACTGTTTTTTTTTTCAATCTTCAAAATAGATATAATATACATTATCTACATGTATATTCATGCTGAAGTTCCTCCTACTGATCCCAGTGCTCAGTGGGGAGATGTGCCATGCTGTATGCAAACAACATGTTACCACACACTGTATTATTCCTCGATGCTCTAAAATGCCAAAACACTTGGTAAAGGTGTGGAGGGAGCTCCCAGGAGTTGTTCAGCAGATCTCAGCAATGGAGATATCCTTCAAAAAAGCCACTAAGTGAGACTGAGCCCTGATGGAATGTGCGTTAATCTTGGAGGGTGGCTCCTTTTTGCTACTTTCATAACAGGTTTCACGAGTGGTTTTCCAGCTTGGCATGCCTGACTTTCAACTGCTGACACAAACAGCTTTGGGATCTGAGAGACCTCATCCTGTGGAGGTAAAGAGCCAAAGCCCTCTTAGCAACAGAAGTCTAAAGAGTTCCTGCATCTAGAAACGTCTTCCTTCAAAAAAGAGTGGAAACATGTTAATTCTCTAGTTAAGATGAAAGACCTAAACCGTGTTCAGGAGAAGCCTACAACATGTTTACAGGGACACACTATCTTAAAAGAAACCAGGCAGAGGAGCTAGCCAAAAGGGCTGGGACCTCATCTCACTTCCTGGATGGAATCATAACGAGGAAAAACACTTTCTAAGATGAGGCCAAGCCACCTGGTCTCACTGGATCACCAGATGCAATCAGTGGAGAGCTGAAGATTATGCACAGGAGTAATGATTCAACAGTCCTCTTGAGAAACTTGCCCAGCATATATATACATACACATACATCCACATATGCAGGTATATATACATGTATATATGCATGTGTTTAAGTAGATATTTATACATGTATATATGAGTGAATGTATACGTATTTATATATGCACACACATTCTATGCATATGTTTAAAATGTTATGTGTGTGTGTGTGTGTGTGTGTGTGTGTGTGCAAGTGTATATAAAAAATACAGAGCAATCCACAGAAGCGCACAGAACTAAGGAAGAAGATGAATACTTTTAAGTTCTAGCAAATAATCCAGCATGACAGGGAGTGGACAGGACAACCCAACAGCATGAATATGTCCTCACTCATTCTGCCAGTTTAATGCAACTCTTGCTGTTCTCCATACTGTTGACAGGAAGTTTCCTCACAAAACAAAAGCAGATGTCTTCTAGCAAAAAGACCTATCCAGCAACTATAGCTTGAGACAGGACACACCAAAACTGACACAGCAGATGGCTGCAGAACCCTGTATCAGCAAGCTGTACCAGGGTGTAGCGAGGACTAGTTGCTCCACAGGGGAGCCAGGAGCTGAGAGCAGTACCACAGCTGGCAAGGTAGGGAGCTCTCCAGTCAGGGCCCAGCCTCATAACAGCTAAGTGAGGAGACCCAGAGATGGCAGCCAGGCTCAGCCAAGAGTCCAGATGATCAGTCAGCCTTGTGGTGAGGAAGGTCTGAGGTCAAGTCAGGAGGTCAGTCCTCAGGCCAGGGTCAGGGTCAGGTCAAAGGACCATAACCAGAGTTAGACATAGCCCAGTGATCACCAGGAAGGTCCACAGTGATGAGACCTGGTCTTGAGACTGACTGAGAATAAGGATTACAAACAGCTGAGAGAGAGACAACTTAGTAATTAACTTGTGAGTAAAAAATGTAGACATTAATAAAAAAAAATGGAGCTGAAGAGAAACCTTGAATGGTCATGAAGACTGTTCTCCTGGCCCCTTAAACTAGCCCTGGCTGATATCTGATTTACCTGTTCTTGAACCTAATTAGGACATCAGAACCTCCTCAGGCAACATGTTTCAGTGCTTCGTTGTCTAAGAGCAAGAATACGGTTAGAAAGTTTCTGTTGATATTCAACCTGAGTTTGTTTTGCAGAAGATATAGAAAAAAACTTATTTTCTTCTTTTTAGCTTCTTCAGTATTTTAAGACATATATTTTCTCAACTTTCTCATTTTCAAATTAAACAAACCCTATTCATTCAACATTTCCTCACAAGTTATATTTCTCTTTCTATTTCTTTCTTTTTCTTCTCTGGAATATGTCCAGTTGGTCAGAATCCTTCTACAGTTGTGGTGCCTCAGATTGAGAGAAGCTTTTTCATATATTGAGAAGAACAAAAGAATCTGTATGCCTTACATCCTCTTTATATATTCCAATACAGTGCCTATTTTGTAAAGGTACGCTGTTGACTCATGTTGAACTTGTGATCCACCTGTCATTTCCAGTCCAGAACCATTGCTTAGTCAGTCCTTCCTCACTTTGTGTTTATGCAAAAGATCACTTCTATATAAACACAGAAGTTTGTATTCATCTTTATTGTCATTACATGCCAAATTCATTCAAAGTATTACGTGCCTTGAGCCAAATTCTTAAAATAAATCTTAAAACCATAATCCTACCTTGTAGTATTGTTCCAGGTGGTAACATTAGCATTAAGTGCTACTTCCATCTTTTAAATCATGAATGAAATATTACATAGTCCCTGAAGAATATCCTTTAATGGATCTTTCCAGTTTGAGAGAGAAGCATAATTAACTTTCTTGAAAAGAGCTTTCCAACTAGTTATACATCCTTCTAATAAAAATTTAAACTAGTCTACATTTCCTTATTACAAATGACTTGAAGGGAAGAAGGTGAATGTGGATCCAGACATGACTGAAGGATTTGTCTGTTCATAAGAGTGATAGGATAAGATCTTGTATTGATTAGTTAACTTGGGAAGGAAGGACAGTGGTGGACTCTGACATTCTGTTATTCTTAACATTTCCTTCTCAGATTCTGGGAGTCAAAGAGATGTAAATAGGAGTTGTTGCACTAGTTATTTTGGTCCTTTGATAGTGCCTTTAATCAGCTTGTTGTCTAGCTCAGGAAGCACAGACACTCTATTTTGTATTATGCACATTCTCATTATTTCCAAAACATAAGCAAAGTTTCCCTGTGCTTTGGAGAGTGTAAGAACTTTGTACTGGAAAGCCTAAAACATTTAGGTAAGAAAACATTTTATATATACAAATAAGCAGGCAGCCTGATACTTGAGAATGACACATTAATCCCTCTTTGATTTGCCAGAGACTAAAGATAGCTTTTGATGTAACTGAAGGCATCCCAAATGGTTTGCCATTTTGCCCTCCCTGGTATCAAAAATGAGCTCCTATTAAATTACCATGTGTTTGTAATCTTCCTGTATTGCTACCACTACGAGAAGAGAGCCTATTGAAGCACACTGCTGGTAAAGCAAGTAGATAAAGTAGCAGAGAAATACACTGGGGAAAATAAAACTTCAGCACAGAGTATCCAAGACAAGGTCTTGTTTAGCTACAGCTGGCTGAAATGCTTATCATTGAGCAGATGCTTAGAAGATTAAAAACAAATGTAATTAATACAACAGGTTGATGTGTTTTCAGTATTGTCACCATCACCCTAAATGTACAGCTGGCTGCATCTAGCACAGCCCGGAAAAGGGCACTGAGATGGGCTAGATCTTACCTGGCTTCACCATAAAACCTCCTGTGAGCTGATGGGCAGGAGATTGGTGAAACTGTTTAGCTTTTGGTGACACCAAGTGACTGAGACCTCAACAAGAGATATGCCAAGGACACTGAACAAATCTTTTTCAAAGGCTGTGTGGTTGGGAGGCCTTTACCATACAGAGCAAGACTGATTTGTTCCTTCAGATACAGCTGTAGCAAGGAAACCAGAGGAGAAGAACAGTAATGCAGCCTTCTAGCATATGTTCAATATTCTCCATTTTGGAATCCTGGAGAACATCAAGTCCAGAAATCAAATAATGATTCTGACATATCTTCCAGTGAGAGACAGAGCGAATAGTCAACTTTTTAAAATATTTCCTGGGAAAGATTTTTTCTTGTCCAAATAAAAACAGTGCAGTGATTTTTTGCTCAAATAGACTGAGACACACTTTATATGGAGTGATTGCAAGAATAAGCCAAAGACTTCATTGCTGATGGATCAGAGGAACGTTTGGGAGCTGATGGGTAAGGACTACTGGGATTTATCCTCTCTAGGCTGATCCCAGGTAGCTGACGGGAAGGAGGCTGGTGCACTCTGTGCTCCAACCTTGCTTGTTAAATGCAGGAGGGGAGAGGGCTGTGGTGAACCTTTAAATTCTCCTGTTTTGAGTGATCAAGGTGAGCATTGGACACTGTGCATATGTGGTATTTGCACTGTGAAATAGATCTACACAAAAATATTTACCCTCATATCTTATTTTTGAAGTACAAGAAATGCTTTATAACCCCATGCTTCGGGACGTCTGGAAAAAGCAGGAGGTTTAGTACCATGTAAAACACAAAGAAGTAATTTTTAATTCTTGCATACCATATGAGTTAATTTGTCTTATGTTCAAAGACATACACACAAATAAATTATAGAAGATCATCGTTCCTTTCATGGGTGCACTTTTCACTTCTGTAGTAAGTATGAATAGCTCTATGAATTTAAAAAGCTTTAGTAATGCACTGAAACCTGCAGAAATTGAGAAATAGTTCTCTGAATTCTGCCATTCAAAGCTACATGAACCTGCACACTGCAAGTGGGTTGTTATTACAATACATGCAAGAAAAATCCTGTCTGTGATAAGCTGAAAAATGCTGGAGCAGTGAGTCAATACACTTCTATTGTTTACCTTCCCACAGGTCAATAATAAATGGAACAAAGTCAGCTAGTGAGAGCAAGTCTAGCAATGAGATCATGTGTGCCTCCTGCCTGACAGTAGTAAGTGCTATGGAAACTACTTTTCACCCTCCTGAAAAGAATAACTTTTTTTTCCTCCTGAATTTTGACTTTGTATTTCATTTAGAAGGCTAATTCAAAGGCAAAAATGCTATGCTGTGAAACAAGCATTTCAGTACTGGAGGCAAAGGCTGTCTTTGTATTCACGTACATAATAAATATTTTAACAAGGTAAAGCACGAAACTGTTGATTTAGAAAGGGGGAGTGTTTCTTGGAAAACAGCAACTGTACTCAAATAATTGAATAAACAACCATACTTAGCACAATACTACAGCTAACAGGACAGACACAGCCCATGCATGTAATGCAAGAAAGGTGGGCAAAGCAGCTCTTTTCTCCTTAAATGCCCTCATATAAAATCATCAGAATAACATGTACACATGTTAAAAATAAGTGCTAAGAAAAAGAGAGAGAGATAAGTGATAAGAAAAAGAGAGAATTTAAAACTGAGAAAGAATGATTTGAGCCCTGGAAAAAAACCCACCCTAGAGTGAAGTAAGCAGCAGGAAGTAATATCTTTTATTTAATTAACAGTCCGGTTCCCAGTGGGAGAACTTTTGCCACAAAAGATCTTTGACCTCTCAGCCTGCATCCTCACAGCAACCACAAAATACCTTCAACAGCTGATCCTGGGAACAAAAATTCAGAACCACTGTGTGTGCTAAAAATCATCCACTAAGTAAGATACTGGTTTTATGGCACTTTACGGTCTCTCCTCACAGCCTGCCTCCAACAGTGTTCCACAGCTATTTCTTGTTGTTCTCTTCTATCTCAGATAATTTGCTCTCTTTTTCTACCTCAGAGAAAATTCTTAACATTTTTGTCTCCCATGCTGGTAGTAGGGGAGGTGATCGCATAGGGCCATCATCCTTTTCTACTGATTACGACAGCAGGTTAAAATTAACAATTACTTTCACTTTGTGCTCAGCCTAAAGTTTGCTGATCCTGTTCAGACCAATAAAAGGATCTAGGATCTGCATGTTTGAAATTGCATCCTCCTTACTACAGTAAGCTAGTACTTTATTTTACAGTGAGCACCCCGTGTGTTACTTTGACCAAAAAAAAAAAAAAAAAAGTAACTACTTGTTCATGGGCAAATAAACAACCATATGGCACCAGAAATTTGGCAATAGTTCAAACTAGCAGGCAGACTAGCAAAAAAAACAAGTCAAGAGCTAAAGGCAAAAGCTATCCAAATTCAGAGAAGAAAATCAAGTTTGCCATTTTAGAAGTGATGACAGCTAACTATGGGTAAAACATGCCTGAAGTATGCAGCCTTCTCTGGTACCTGAACTCTTTAAAGAAAGACTTGAAAATACTCTGTGGCTCAAAAGACAAATTTTAGTAAAGAAGTGGGATTCCTTACTCCAAGTTACCTGGAAGTTCAGATTATAAAATGACTTCTGATATTAAAATATAAGAATCTTTAAATAAAGCACTGTTTATCTCAGGCCAAAGAACTGTACTGCAAAATAAACAAAAAAAAAATAGACCTAATATGGCAACATTTGCAAAGATTTTTGAGAAGCACTTCAAAAAGCAAGATTCACTTATGTTTTGAAAAGCTCATGGAAGGTAAGCAAATAGCAAGCTTAAAAGAAAAAAAAACTTTTTTACGGATAGCTAAATATGAAACTCATTGCTGTAGGATCTTGTAGGACTAAAAGCATAACTGGATTTGCAGAGGTGAGAAAGGCATGGATAAGAGTTCTAGCATTGGATCTGCTCAAAATGACAGTCCAGACATAAGTTTTATTATTTAGGCATTTAGGCTTTGGACTTTGCACTTGTTCTGTCTCACATATTCTTCCCCTAATAAAATTCCAGTTGGCTGCTGTTGAAGAGATTAGGCAAGCCTATACAAACACTTCATCCTATGGAGTACAGTAGTAATCACAGTCTTATGAATGAAGAAAAGATATGTGAATGGGGCTGCAAGGTCTCACTAGTGTCTTGAATTCCTTGCTGTCTTCTTCCTGGATAAGATTACTCTTGAACTCTCTGATAATACATATAACAAAGTGTTAGTTAAAAACCTTAAAAAGTATGCATGATTGCAAAGATGTTGGGAAAAAAAGTGTTTTCTTTTAATTAACCATTTCCATGAGTTAAGGCATTTAAAATATAAAAGATAAAAGAAGGATATAGCTCCTTCTTACCTATGTGTATTTCTTTTCCTGGGGGAGAGCACATTATCTTTTCTTTTTTATCAATTTCCATTCAGAAATCTGAATTTTCATGTAAGATTATTTCTAAAAATACTTTCTTATCATGTGTAGTCTGTATCTTCTGCAGGGTACACAATTTGATAATGCGATTGCTCCAGCTGAATTGTTAACCAATTACCAGCTTACTCATCACACCTACAGCCCTCGCTTTCTTAGTGCTGTGTTTGGGGAACCTCAGGTCCTACTGGTTAAACAAGATGTTTTAAGACAACATAAGCTTTGAAGAGGCCATGATATAGAGCTGAAGAATCATCAACAAACAACGGTTAAGCAGTAATGCATGATGTTTTGGTGAGGAGGTCTAAGGAAGGCTACAAGGATTGCTGTTAGAAATCATTTAGCAGTGCGCACATGAACAGAATCTACAGATGCTCACACCTCATCAGGACAGAAAATAATATGGAAAACATTTGAGAGATCAGAAGTGTAAATAGGAGGTTTTGACTGGATTCTAGAAAAGGTCACAAATAGCTGACTTTAATCTTTTCTGCTGGGCTGATCCACAGCTAATATCATTCCCGCAAGGCCACCTAATTTCTCTGAAAGATGCTATTATTTGAGACATGGAATTGGGTCAGTGCAGGCTGCTGCTGAGCACCACTGTGTTAGTGTGTTAAGAGCCTATGGACCTATGTACATAGGTGCCGAGTACTTGCTGTCAGTTCAGACTAGCTGGGTATCTCAAAAAGTCAGCAGTGGGTCACCTAATGGAGGGGACGATGCTGTGCTGACATTAACTTTTTGTTCCTAGAGCATGGGGCTGAATGCTGTACCTACATGTTCTGCCTGCAGCAATTTCTACAGAAAGCTGCTGTTGTGCCATGATCAGGCTAGAGGCCACGCACGAATCACTGCCGCCATCCTCTCACTTAGATGGCAAAGGGTAATTGCCTGATAACTTGGAGCTGGAAGAGGATTTTTGACAAATGTGCAATCAGGAGAATTAAGAATTCATATAATGTAAAAACAGATAGGCAGTGGGTGAACAAAGTTCATGTGAAAAACAGGGTGGAAAGTCTGGAAAGTTTTCTGTGTGCTTTCCTTCCTCCAGAACAAAAAAGAATAAATAATTGAAAAGTAACAGTAGACCAGACTAGCTAAGAAGGAAGTGCAAATAAAAGTTTTTAACCTCAGAGAAGAACAAAAAATAGACTATCTTCTGCTGAGAAAAGAGTACTTAAAGTTGGTAACTGTCAGGAGTAAACACATTTAAAACCTAATTAATTCTGAAGAAAAAAGCAGAAAGGGAAAACTGACTAAAGATTCAGTAGAGGTACAGAAGACATAGAATGCTTTGAGATGCACAAAACCTATCAACCACTGAAAAGATGAAAAAGGCACTGGCTTAACATATGACAGGAATATGCTGGGATGTAAAGATGAATCGGGAACACAACTACTGCAGAAGTAAGAGAATAAAACTCCATGTTGCACAGCTACTCCATGGATCATTTATTAACTATTCAAATGCTAACATATTTAAGAGAATGATACAGTATGCTTGTTGGAACTTATGATGGGTAGAGGAAATGGCTGAATAAAATAAAAGAAATAGGACACATCGGTTTTGAAAAGAAAATGAGATTGAAACACATCCCGGAATTCTGTACTTGTCCTGCTTCCGGATATCAGATTACAATATTTTTTCCTTTCCCCTCAACAAAGATACAAACAACAAGTTCTTTCCAATATATTAAGAAAAAATATACACACATAAAAGAATAAGAGGTAAATAACAGTGATAATTCACAGCACTTGTACAGCTAGATCTATGGAGATTTCCACAGGTTTTAGAATATTTTTTGTTTTAATGCTACAAATACTTTAAAATGTGTTATAAATTATTACAGTATTATGCAATACTATGTATTCTTATAGGTTATATTATTTTTCTTTTGCCTTATCTACATGAATTGCCATAAACATCTGACATTGTCTTTAGCTTTCTTAATTACCTCCCTATTTTCAAATGTTCTATTGAGGTATCAAAGAGATATTTTTCCTCCTGAAGAGCTATTATCATTAACAGTTTATTTTTAATTTGCTTTTAAATTGTTTTGCTTTCTTAAAGCTTTTCCAGAAAGAAACACTGCCAGAGAACAGCATGTTCATGAAGCCAGTCAGCAATCAATTTTCTATAAAAGGGGAGGGAGATAACTGTTAAGAAATGTATAAAGTCTTATTTTTTTTCTATTTAATATTCACAAAGATTTTAGAACAGCTGATGTTCCAGATATTATTACTTACTGAATATTACTTATGAATATTACTTTAAGATCAAAACCTCAGTATCTTTTATCTGCAGTTTTCAAGGGTTTTAGCTATTTATGTTTCTGAATCTGACAGAAAGTTAATGGAATTTACATTCTGGGTCTATGCAAGCACTTCTGAAAACATCTTCCATGATCATTAGGTTAATAGGTTTTAACCTGGCATATTAACTTTTGACATAATTACAACCCTTCATTAATAAGAATTCCAAGCAGGCAGAAGTGTCCATTTCACTCAGAAGCAGGGAATTTGAGTTCTACCAGCAAGTCTTCCACTAATATACCCAGCAACTTTAAAATGGTTACTAAAGTCAGCAGTTTCAAAAGCAACAGATAAACTAAAGCATTAAAAAAAAAAAAAAGCCTTCAAGGAAAGATTTACATTGACTGTAGGAGGCTCTGAATCAGTCTGCAAATGGTTGATTAGCAAACTGTGCTGAATGCTTGTACTAATTGCTTAAGTCAACAACAGATGGAGGAATTGACATCTGTGAACATAAGGCCACTCCTTCATATATCCAACTTTAGATGTATAAGTAGGAACACTTGAGCTCAAGTTTTGCATGTCAGGTTTTCAATTATTAAAATGAAGCTGGAGGAAACCCTGTTTCCACTTATTACAGTGCTGTTTCATCAGCTCTAGGTGTCTGTGTCACAGAAACATGGCACATCCGCAGCCCCGAGAGCCCTGCCAGTCTCAGCCCTCGCTTCCGCCTCGCTCCAGCCTCTCCTCAGCCAGCTCCTGTCCCTGCATGACTCCCCATTGGTGACAGCTTTCAGCCCCAGACTTTCCCCTTCACACTCATGCTTGGTGCCAGCCACCCAACACTCCTAGGCTGTATTCCCATTCTGTTCTCTCCACAAATATTTTCTAGCCTTAAAACAAATCTCATGCCCCTGCTCCCCACCTGGGAACAGGAGGACAGGGTCGATAAGCAAAAGGTCACCAAGGTTTTCAGTATAAGAAAACAATGCCTTAGAAAGAACTACTCTGGTTGAAAGTGTCTTTCTCTCTTCTATGCATATGTACACATGAGCACACAGGAGTCCTGAGACAAGATGTAAGTAATTGAAACCAGGACCTAATTGTATGCCTGGTGAGATAGATCTATTTAAGAAAATCTGGCATTGAGAGATGGGGAAGAAGAGTTGAGGCTGCAGTGTGAGAAAGGACCAGACTATGTGGGAAAGAGAAATGTTAGGTAATGTTAAGAGGTGCACTGCCAGCTCTGCCTATGAAGCAGAGAAACATTCAAAAACATTGTAGAAAAACAGGTAGCTCTAGTGCTTGAATATTAGAAGGGAGCAAATGATAAGTATTACACAAGAACACGATAAATGCTTTAGTGATCATCTGGAAAAGAACCCACCCAGTCAAATTTGGAAGTGCTAATTGAGGACATATGTGTCACTAAAATTGCTTGAGCATGATAGTACTATGTGGTTGCATCAATGCCTATTTAATATTAATTAAATATTTTAAATTATTTTTTCCTTTTCTAAAGCATGCTATAGTACAACAAAAAATGAGCTTGCTGGTGCTGTATTTGAGAGCTGTGAAGGAACTGATGCTGCTTAGTGCCAGCTAATCACAGAATAACTGCACGTCCAGTACAAATAGCAGAATAAGTATTATCGCCCTAATGCATAAGTGAATATCCATTTCTGGACATTTTCCACATAGACCATTTGCCTAATGAAATCAGTCTTTCTTCCTCTTCAAGTTCTGCTTTGTATCAACCTGCTTGGACTAAATAGTCTTTTCATTGCACCAGGCCTCTCCCTCCTTCAATACCACAATGTGCAGTCACAGTGCAAAACATGTTGAGCCTCACAGACTGCCTGATGCTGAAATAAAGTATTTCATTGCATTAGCTGTATGACAGGGCCCACAACTGAACTTTAAACAGTTAAGCAAAATTGTATTAGACTGCTCAATTGTTGGAGAGGGATATTCAAAGTGCACTTTGTTTGCTTGCAGCACTGCAAACAGAAAAAATAAGACTTCAAGCTCGAAGGGAGGATTCTGGCACAAATTTTACTATACAACATCCCTGGTAGTACCTATCACTATTTGGGAAATCTCTGCACTAGCATGGATGGCTACATCTGACTTTTTTAGGCATCTGCAATGTGAAAGAATGGCATTACAGTAATTGGAGATGAATATATCACTTTGATTCCAAAAATTAATAAAAATATACAGCCACATAGATAAATCATTTATGGAAGTATTAGTATCTGACTTTGAAAATGACAGTTCATGTGCAAAATGACAGTTTTTCTCAGTTACTCTTAGTGGGTGTATTTTCTTTCTTAAATTTAAAATTAACAAACCTTCCCAGTCAGCTTTGAAAGATCATCTCCTCCTATCATCTGCATATCTTGCATAGACTGATCATTCTGAAAAAAAAGGAAAGACAAAATTTTGAACTGAATAAAATAGAAGTATAAACACATTAACATTTACTTCTTTGATCTTTTACAGTCTCAGTTAGCAATAAATTATAATTTTCGGTACCAGTGTATGACAGAAACATATTTATTTTTATATAAATTATGTTCCTTGCTATTTCTTAATAGAACAAGTGTTGAGCAACATATTTGTCCCTTTCACAGTGGAAAAACAGGAGCAGACATGTTTCTTTTTTTGGAACAGTCTTTATAAACTCAGGTAAAATACGCCTACCTGTGCTACTTATTCTAAGGACTAGCAGTTATTTTAGAAGAAATTCGCTTAAGTTTTTTTCTGGAAAAAAATTGGCAAAAAATATCAGTTGTTATCAACAAAAGATTCAGTGTGCATGTCTGTACAATTTCAAGGGCTTTGGCTTTTGTTTTTTCAGCTAACTCAAAGACAAAATTCTTAAAGTCAATTCAATAAAACATGACACAGTCAGTCAGGCCGAACTGATCTCAGCAACTTAATACATTTCCCTTTTTCTGATAGAAAAGATTAAGAAAAAAAAGTAAAACATTCTCTTTTGATAAATTTGTTTTACAGAAATTTCTATTGTAAAGTATTTCTGATGAAAAATTCTCTGCTGTGTCTAGTTCAAATTCATTAGCATCAGCAAAGATAAGATCACATAAAGGAGGCATATGGAAACCCTACTGTGAACAGAAGACAGGGAGGTCTAAAGGAAGGTCCCAAATTAAAAAAGAAAAAAAAAAAAAGAAAAGTCATGGTCAGGAAGTGTGAACGCTCCAGAGAAAGCAAGAGCAAAAGTAATAAATGCAGTTAATGGAATTTTTGCAAAATCGGTGCATGTGCAAATCTAATCTCCCTATCCACAGGGAGACTGGGTTAATCCAATTTTAATAATAGCTGCAATACCTTAATGGGACACTGTAGTTTACTAATAGCATCAGAGAGCTTTGGCTTGATCGAAACCCACCACGTATGCAACGTCTGAGTACTTTGTTTTTATGTTATAACTAAATCCAGTGCTCTGAGGTGAAACACGTTTCCCCGGTAAGCGGCAGGGCAGCAGCGCTCACACAGCAGGGGAGGAGGTACTGGTGGGCTGCGGGGTGTCCCCCTCGCGCTCGTCAGCGGCGGCGATGGCAGGGCCACGAGCGGCCCACGACGCGGTGCAGGCCGCGCGCCGCGGCCCGGCTGCCCTTCGCCACGAAACCCTCGCTAGGGCTCGCGGTCGCTGCCAGGCACTTTGCAGCCGCTCCATCGGAAGCCACGTGGCGGCCCTGGGAATGCTCCCCGAGGAGGAGGATTGCCTGGATTAACGCAGCCTTTCTCAGCCGCTCTGTAGGTTGTACGCAGTGTTGCCCAGCTGGAAGTTTGCAGCACACACGTCCAGCACACACTCTTCCGTGCCCAGGAAGCGCTGGCACCCCGGCTTTGGAAGAGGCCTTTGGCAGCTGTTGCCTTAAAAGCCAACTTCAGGGCTGCCTCCACGTTTCCGCGCTGGATCCAGGAGCTTGAGATCCTCTTCACGCCGCTCCGATTCGTTTCCTGGGAAACGGGGCTGCCGCCGGAACGGAGGCTGCATCCGGCATGCCTCCCAGTAGGAGCCTCGGCGTTTGTTTCATTTGTGTAACGAGCAGTGGGGAAAAAAATGCAAGCAACTCATTCCTCAAGATTGCTTTAAAACTAACCAAGAAGTGGAGACAGAGAGTATTTTAAGATTAGGTTTAACAGCATAAGCCCTTTGTTGCAGAGTAAGCCGGGTCACTCTTCAAAAGACAGGGAAAGACTCAGGTCAGCGCTCGTGTGAGCCTGTAGAAAGCGCGGAGGTTGTTTGCCGTGTCTATCGGGGCATGTGTAACCAAGGTGGCGACAAAAGGCTTTTCCTTTTCCACATAAGATGGAACTGCAGTAACCAGAAAAAAAAAAAAAAAAACACAGTACGCAGGGATTGCTACCGAAGGAGCAGTTTGCCCTGGGTTGCTAGTTGAAAAGAGGGAAAGAAAAGATAACAGTGAGGTGCAGGGATTAATGAATGTGATTTTTTTTTTTTTAATTAAAAAAACTCTCTTTCGGGAGACTCGCAGCAGCGCCGTTTCCTTTGCGCTTGGCATTTCTGGCCGCAGCTGAAAGGGAGGAAGACGCTCACCCGGCATCTTCGCTGCTGGCGGCGGCCGTGGCGGCGGCGCGAGCACAAAGGCCATGGAGAGCAGGGGATTAGGGCGGCCCACGAGGCCGCGCGCCGCCGCGCTGCGCCCTGCCGCCTCCGCCACCGCTGCTGCCGCCGCCGCACACAATTATGTAAATCCCTCCGCTCCGGTCGGGCGAGGCCTCTGTCGCCCGCAGTAGCGCGAGCCGGGGCCCCGGCCACGCCGCGTTCGGGGGGGGACCCAAGGGAACCGGCTCGCGTCGCAGCGCGGAGCCACCGCGGGCCACAGCACGAATCCGAGCGCGGATTCTGACGCCGTTGCTGTAAGCATCTCCCCATCCGCGAGCCGACTCGCGAGGCTCGGCAGCACAGGGCGGCGTTAGTCATCGCCGCGTTCACGTATCGCCGGCGACTTCGCACGCTACGGCTGCCATAGCAACCTCCCTGTGCCTTCCCCCCGCCCCGATTCCTCAATTTATAACCTCAAAATAACATCGCGCTAAATGTTAAGTACGAAGTGCAGTAGATGTCAGAAAGAAAAAAATAATTGAAAAAAATGATTCATTCAGAACTTCTTACTGCCGATTCAGAATCGTTTGCTGAATTTTCACAGTCTTAGTCACTCGGGTTTCTTTCTTTCTCTGGGAGATGCTCCACAGATTGACAGCACAAAACCAACACGACCGAGTCTCTGGGATTTATCCTAGCCACAAAGGCACAAATCAGAGCTTTCCTTTCACTCCCTAAAGGCTCCTCAACACTCTCTAACATCCCTATATCTTACCAACATTATTTTTGCAGGCAAATGCTTACGACTAAAATAATGTCCCAGACGCATTAGAAGAACAGTGCGTTTTGATTTTTGCACCACAAAATGTATTGTAGCTGTTTCCAAAGAATCACGATACCTCTCACACTATCCCTTCTTGTCATCCCAAACTGTAGTAAATACCTACATTTTTGATTTTTTTCTCCATAAATTCGTGCTTTGCAAGGATAACTTTTATTTTTGCTACTGTAACATGTTCTGCCCTTTTTCATTTGTTCATCTTCATTTTATAATCGTATTTCATGCAGACCTTGTCAATACGCATCTTAAAATTCAAGGAGATCATAATGAATGGAAACGAGAACATTGCTGCTTCTACCTTCACTCCTCACAGCACATATGATAATGCTCTGTTTGACTTTCTGTGTGGACTGGAACTATAGATATTTAAATTCCATCTATACTAAGTCATGTCTTTTGAACTGGGTGGGGCACAGAAATATTACATCTCTTCTACATCTCCTGAGATCAACACTTGGACATAGTTCAAGTTACAAGTGAAATGAGTTGGGTGGTCTTAGGAAAATTTATTATAAACAGAATTGCTCATCTGAAAATCGCACCAAACTGTGAACATCTGTTACTTTTCTAAAGGAACAGAGTCTGGAGCACATTAATTTTGGGCTCAGGGAAACAAAGATTTGCTAATAATAGCGAAAAAAAAGCAGTTCTAACGAAACAATTTAAATGTACTGCTAAATTATAAAATGCAGACACTAAGACATTATCACACATCTATTTAATGTGGCCTGCACAGTTCATAGGAAGTCTCTTGAAAGAAAACATGGTTACCCCTTTACTCCCCCAATTGTTCAGGTTCCTAAGGGAGAAGGAGCCGGTCGCTCGCCCCACGGCCCTGCTTTGTGCTCGGCCCAGCAGGGCATTCCCGTGCGGAGCGCGCTGCAGCCTCGTCTTATCTCCCACACAACTACAACCGCACACACTTGCAAAAGGTGATTTATTCTAACCAGAGACAGGTTTCTATGACAGGTAAATCATCTATTTCACTACAGAGAAAATCTATAGCAAATAACTTGACTATTTTCCATTAGTAACATCCTGAACTATCCAATTAGATTCAGTCTCACATAAACCTTTCACGTAATTCCTCTAAATTCCACCTCAAGATATTTGGTTTGCGTATTTACTCAAAGGTTTAAATTTAATCTAGTAGAAAGATATTTGAGGAGATTCAAAACGTACAATCAATCTAATATTTCTTCTTGCTTATGTCAAAAATGAATATTTGCAACCAGTCTTTGCAGATTCAGCAGTAGTTTTACAGCAATCACACACTGGTTTTGCAGCTATATATGTTAGTTGTATGTAACATCACACTGGAAGATTAACAGAGTTTGCAGTCTAAATGTTTAGATACAAAAAAGTAAATTTACCTATAGGACCTACCCAGTGAATAATGAAAACCCTTAGATTTTTATATGTGGCAGGAGTTTATGATCATCAAGAATGGAGCCTTAATGATCCTCTCTAAAATAAGAACTTGAGTTTGACACTAGATAGCAATGGATTAAAAAAAAAAAAGTGCCTCTCAAGACGATCCAAACAGCCGTATTTTGAGGCAACAAAGTGGATGGCATTAATGTCAAAGAAGAGAAGATGACATTAGCCAAGGTAATGAATGAGGATGATTTGAACAAAATTCTTGGCAGTTCATATAGTAAGGAAAAACTGAGACTTTGAACCATTACATGGACAAAATTGAGGCATGAAATAGGTATATGATTTCAGAGACATAGCTGTGCCAAAGGCAATGTTAAATGTTAAATTTGAAAATGAAAATGACAAAAAAACAAGCAGAGCTCACTATGCTAGCACACAAATTAACATACATTACCATTACTTTTTTCAGTTAAGAAAAAACATAGTTCTCAGATGAAAAAGGAAACAGAAATGACAAGAAATTACTTTTTAGTTAATATCCTTCAAGCATGAAACCACAAAGCAATGTCTCTTACACAACTTTTAAATAGAAAATTACTACTGCTGTGACTTAGCTACATCAAACTTATTCATAGTAGGACTGAGGTTTCTGCATTTAAAAAATAGCATTATAAAAATAATTGTAGGTGTTTGCTGAGTTTAGATTACTGTATCTAGAATCTTAGAAGTTTCTGCTTTGATATTATGTACTCTTCAATAATTATAATATCTTTTGCTTCATAACCATGCTCTATCATCTCTGTCAAGAACATAATAATTAAAATGGAAATTTTTATATTCTAGTTTGAATGTAGACACCCTACTACATGGGACTTACTCACTTTGCAGTCTGGCTCCTCAAGAGCCCTTGAATATATGAATATGATGATCTGAGAAATGTCAGTAGGAAATTTTTACAAACCACTTTTATTACTGGGTAAAATCAAATTGACATAAAAATATAGGCTATGAAATTACCGTCTATATAGCAGCAGAAGTAAGAACATCACTGGAGCAGTAGTATGTTGTACTTGGCAGCAACATATACCTGAGCTGATAATATTTTGAGTTTCTTCTCTAAAGAACAACAGCTACAAACAAAAGACCTCAAAAGCATAGGTAAAACATGGACTGCCATGGTCCTCAGGGCAAAAAGCTACAAGGACTAGGCAGTTTCTAGCAGCTTTAATAGGACAACTAGTATTGTTAAACTGGCAACTTGTGCAAAAGATGTGAATCTCTCTCCAGTAAAGCCTGGAAGGGCTTCCCTTCCTCACATCAAACGTGTTTTGAGGTGCGGGATGCAACCTTCAAGGCACACCCACATTCTTAATGATTAAGGGTGAAGTCACTGGTATGTCTGTAGGAGGTCCTTTGAATACCCTGCAAACAAGGTACCAACTCTGAAGCAGCTGGCAAACGCGTACGGTGGGAACTGTGGCATAGCTCACTGTCAGAACGGCATCTATCCCACAGGGACTCTTCAGCACCATCTGCCACTTGGTGCTAAAAGTACCTTTACACCCAAATACCAACTGTTTAATACATCTGTATTAAAGTTGAGCCTGCAATGTCCTGAGTGTCCTGGTAACTGCATCACTGACTGTGTCACTGTCACAGACAGCATAACCTGAGACAGTCAGTTCGAAACTGGTGTGGGTACATATCTGTACCAGCATACCAGTTACTTTGGTATACAATCTTTATATCTCTAGGGCTACATCTACAACATAATGAATTTGAAGTTTTCATTTATTTTCTATGCTTTTTCCTCCACATAGTTATTACTTAGCAAACAGAGGTTAGGAAGTACTTCAAATTCAGGAGAGCTTATTCAGCTCCAGGGAAGGCCCAAGTTCTGCAAGGAAGAGATGGGCTTTGTACAGCACAACAGCACAGCACAGCAATTCAGTCACTATAATTTAGCAGGGCTCTCCTCATTAGCTGACAGGTGGTAACACATGTACATGTTTCTTCAACACTAGAAAAGACAAATAGAGCCCTGAGCTTAAACAACTCTCAAGGCAAAAGTTATTAAACTTGGTAAATGAGATTTGTTCACACATTCAGTAATTTATTGCATACCAAGACTGCTTGCCTTCTCCTCATTTCATCCAAAGAAGGTAAGGCATCTTGCAATAGACATAAATATCTGAGAAGAAATCCAACTCTAATTGTAAAGAATCACTTTGTATAAATACAGTTAACTTTTCTCAACACAAATAAGGTGAAACAAGGAACAATTATTTATTCTGAATTTCTACTTAAAATACTCATGGAACTAGCTATAATAAGTGCAATTTCTTTAAACATACAGCCTGTTTAGTTAAGAGTGCCTTATCTGAAAACAGAAAAAGTACAGCCCTAAGCATGCCGTAACACTGAAGACAAGATTTATAGTGTTATTATCTTAATTAGCAATGTGCAAGACTGATTTTCTTTTGGTTTGCTTATTCTGCAATTATTTCAGCAACTGGCAATATTAAGCTGCAGTGTGTATTTAGATTTCAGTTGCACATCTGTATTTTATGATAGGAACTAGAATAATGCAAAATGGAACATTGTAATGGTTTTGTTGGTGAATGAATGAGCAAGGGAAAGAGACAGTGAATTTGGAGCCCCATGGCCTGGAATTTGCAGTGTACAACCCAAAATGGAAGCTGCAGGTACCCTGTTTTTTGCCAGCTCAGATGATTGTCTCTAACAGAAAAAAAAACACTATGTGAATATTCCTTTTTTACTGGAATATACAGGCAAAAAAATGTATCTCATCACTAAGAACAACTTTAAGAGCCAGGGAATTCTGTGCTCTAAGCAAAATATAGAAATCTAGGTATTCCAACTTTGACAAACAACTTAGACATTTCTTTGCTCTAGCACTTAATTATTTCAGCCTTCTTTCTTCTTTGCTTGTGCCATACTAAGCTCATCTGTTTGACCTTACAATTGCTTCCTACTAAAATCTATCTGGCAGTCAGTCAGTCAGTCCTCTTCTTCCTGAGCACTCCACAGGCTGACAGAGCTTAATGGGCTCAAAGATATTAAGTTCTTATCACTTTTATGAAAATAGGTATGAGGAGAAACAGATACCCCCTCCCATGGAGGGAAGCAATAAGTATAAGATCAGTCATCATTACAACCTGGAAAATCTACACTGAAATGAAATGTTAGGAACCTATCCATATGAAAGCTTTCCCCTTCCCAGTTAAGGCACTCCTAACTCTGGGGTAGTCTCTGACAGCTAACACAGGTGAACTCACATCATGCAAATAGTTAAATTATAAATTCAACCAGCCACACAAAGGGAATCCTTTTGAATACTTCAAATATCTGGATATTTTTCATATCATCCTACTCCTGAATAAAGGGGATGAAATGTCTTAGAGAGTTAATAGCTCTCTCTGTTAATTCCTCGCGAGTATTGCAACAAAGAGCACTTGGTGTAGAACTGGGGCTCGTGTTGCACACACACAGGCTGCTCCCAGTGGGCTGGGAGGCCACTCAGGAGACGTGCAGGACATATTGCACTAGCTGCTGCGTGCATGCAGGACCAGCGGGGCCAGCGTATTCTGGGAGCACTAGGTTCTAATCCATGTAAGGTTTCGGGCAGATAAAGCAGTAGCATCCAAAACAAAATCAAGATGCACGCTGATCTTCATAGAATCACTTCTACTAAGCTAATTTCTTCAATCTGAATATTCTGCATGTCCTTAAAACTAAATTTCTACTTTACCATTAGAAGATGCTCTATAGTGTTGGATTCTTAACAGAATTTTCCTCACTGAAAATTTACACACTGACGCAACAGTAACATACCAAAATACCTGCTATATCTGGAAGGAAGTAGGCTTGTTTTTTCCCCAGAGACAAGATCAAATAGCTTTATTTTGTTACATAATCTATCACATTTGAAAAGAAACTAATGGACTTTTTTTATTTTTCTTCTTGATAAAGTGGAATCACGTAGAATATCAATAACTAAGAGCATATTTGTTTGGGCCAAATATTTATGGTTGAAAATTGTTCATATTGTTTTATTTGGCTGGAGGCATATGTCCAACCCTATGCACATATTAATATATTCTATTGATATATTCAAATAAAGAAAAATTTATAAAAACATACATACATGATCTAGCCCCATCTTCTTGTAAAAAAAAGTCAATGTTCTAGGATAAGAAAGGGTGCTAACAATTGAATAGGTCTGTTCACTCAAAGTGAAATTCAGACCACATGGACACTTCTCTCTAGAGGCTGGAGGCAAACTCCCATCTCTGGATGGGAGAACTTACAGGCAAGAGAACAATTTAGGAAGTGTTACCCTGAGTGCTCATTGCCTGACCCTGGCAATGAACAATTTCTAGGATTTGGTGATAAAAGGAAAGCTGGAGAAGAATCTTCAAACTTGTCAAACAGCCACAGGCTGAGACAACAGATAGAAGGTGGAAGCAGATTCTCCAGAGACAAGATTGATAAAAACCTCAAACTCTTAATCCCTTCCAGCAATCTGGAGCCCAGTGCATCATTGACTCAGTGGCACTCCCTTCATATCACTGTAACACTCACTCCTGCAGCTAGTGATTACTAGGAAAATTTTGATAACAGACATATCTTTAGTGAATTTTCTTCCAAGGTTATTTTACAATATCTTTTTCTCTAACAAAATACTGTCATTTCCATTTATTAAATCTAAACTAAAAAGAATTTTATATTTACCACACAGATAAGGAATGCAGTAATTCAGTACATCTTGTTATTGTCATATGCCTGTAAAGTGTCATTTTTGCTTTATGCCTTACAGCATCCCCGGGGTGCGGCAGTGCCTGAACATCACACGTGCTATGATCTGTTTGAAGAAGCAGCATTTAAGAGATGCCAGGAGAACACAGTCATGGAATTCCTTGGGAAAATTAGAACCCTCGGGCTTCTTTTAATTAATTTTGCCCCATTCCAGATCTCAATTAAAAAAAAAAAAAAAAAAAAAAAAAAAGAAGAAAAAAAAGAAAAAAGGAAACCCACACACTAAATGATATTATTAGTATCCAAATAAGCGATCAAGGTGATATTTTAACCAATGCATAAACACATCACAGTACTCCCAAACTTTCCAGATCTTATCTGTGTAACAGAATTAGCAGCCATCCTATTTTGGATATTTCTGATGTAGACGGGCCTGTCTCCCTATCACTGTAAAAATCTGTGAAGCAGACTGAAAATGGGAGAGACTCACCGTGACATATAGCACTGCTGCAAATGTCATGAGTCAGTGATACTTTGCTGCATTCTTTGGCGGAATGTGAAATCAAATATTTTACTAAGACTGAAATTCAGATTTTTAGGCTTTGTAACAAACCACTGTTTTACAACAAATATTGTATCCTGGGGAACTTCAGAATCTAAATCCTTGAATAGATGACCTCTTGGATGCTTTTAATGAAATCCCTTGATGCTTTGAATCTGTTCTAAAACTGAGCAATTTTAGGAATATCTACAGTCCCAAATGTTAAGATGTTCCAGAAGTGAGGGTTGCTTAAAAATAAGCAATGGAGAAAACACACTAAAATAAGCTTAAGAAAGAAATAATTTCAGATCTAAAAGTCTATTTACAAATAGAAGCTATATCTTCTGTAAAATACTATAATCTCAAACATCTATTTCAACCTTGAAAACATTTTTCAAGTGAAAACATTACAGCTAGTTAGAAAAATGTGACCCAGAGGGAGAAAAAATTCAACACAAAGAATAGAGGAAACTTCTCACGGACATAGCATTAGATCTAAAGTCCAGAAGAACAGAGTATCAACCAATATTACACAGTTAAAACTGTACTTTTTTAAGTTAAAAAAAGGGGGAGGAAGGGAGGATTCCACAGCTAAATATCACGAACAAGTATGAAGAGGGGCAAAGAAGGCAATACTGAACTAGAGGAGAAAAGAAAAAGGAAAAATATCTTAATGAGGCAAGTAACTACTTGCTTTATGCCCCGTAAATATCTTAAAACAATAGTTAGCCAATGCAAAAGAGCTTTCATGCAACTCCACCACTCTGCCTCCATGGCCACATCTGCTCTCGTTCTGTCCCCATGGCAATCCGGCTGCTTCCTACTCAGCTCTCGCCTGGCTGCTCTGTTTGGTTCTCCCAAATCTTTCATGTGAGTCACTAAAACACTTACTCATATTTAAAAAAAAATCCCTATGAATTCAGATGGTGTTAACATATTTAAGTGGTGTGTAGGTGTATTATCTGATGCATATAGACACACAGAACACCTCTCCATGAGTAAGTTTTACATTACAGATAAACTTGATAAACTGACAGCATGAGAGGCTTGCTATGACCTTTCTTGAACTATGCCCACAAATTAACGCCTACTTATATTATCAGTAACACTTCAAGCCTTGAAGCAGTGTCCAACAGGAAAATACTAAATGCCTTAATTAAATTAACTTAAATCAGAAACACTTTTTTTAGAGGCTCAAGACAGCCTTGAGCAAGCGATGAATTTAAGTCTTATGAAACTGCAACCAAGTCAAGCAGAAGCATTAGATCCATAGGAAGGAATCACAGAATCACAGAATGGTTGAGATTGGAAGGGACCTCTAGAGATCACCTAGTCGAATCTCCTTGTTCCAGTAGGGACATCCAGAGCACGGGGCACAGGGCGGGTTTGAAGATCTCCAGAGAAGGAGACTCCACAACCTCTCTGGGCAGCCTGTGCCAGGGCTCTGTCACCCTCACAGGAAAGAAGTTCTTCCTCACGTGGAGGTGGAACTTCCTGTGTTTCAACTTGCACTCATCACTCCTTGCCCTGTCACTGGCCACAATTGGGAAGAGTTTGGTCCCATCCTCCTTACTTTCACCCCTCAGGTACTTGTTGATCAGATCCCCTCCCAATCTTCTCTTCTCTAGACTAAACAGGTTGAGCTCGCTTAGTCTTTCTTCATACGATAGATGCTTCAGTACCTTAAATATCTTTGCAGCTCTAGATTCATATTCAAATTCAAATTCATTGAGATTCCTTCTACCAAGTAGGCTATAATTTCTGAATCATTCTTGGCTGTTCACTATCAAGGAACGTGGCTGGTCATCAGCAAAATAATAATAATAATTAATAATAATAATAATAAAAAAAAACAACCACCTGCTCAAGAGAAAGTCCATAACAACAGGAATTCTGACCAGGAACTCTGTTATCATAGCACACAGGCACCAAACAGTGTTGAGCTGGGCTATAGATATGTATCATTAAACCCAAGCAGTACCCATAGGTGTTTCTTTTGAGTGTTTCAATGAATGACAGCATGATAAAGTTATTTCTCTTTCTCAGCTCCAGACTACAATATATTGTTTTGAGATGCAAAGTTCATACTGATCTTAAAAAACCCAAGTCTCATACAGTAAAATTATACTGAATAGAAACACATTATTATGCAAAGCATAGATGTGTATTTTACACTCTTTTCCACTGTGATTACAGTCTGATACTTCACACTGTGGTGCTTTTTAAGATGTAAATAATGGCATTCTAGAAGTAAAGCTACAAGGCAGAAAAATATGTAATTTTTACTACATTTACCAAATGGCTTACAACTTATTCATTGTAAAATCTCTGTTTCCTTACTCCTACGGTAGAGAGATTTAGCAAAACTATTTACTGAAATGGCCTCAAATAGACAAAAACACTCAGATTTCTACTGAACAATGCTTGTTTTGTTGCTTGTTTTCAGAGGTTTGCAGCCCTAACAGTGCGGTTTATGCCAAGATTAATAATCAACAGTTGTAAATATATTTCAAACAACTGGAGGCTGAAGAGGAAACAGATCATGTCAATGTATTTGTTTGTGAATAGATATCAATGTAACCATTGTGCACGGACTATAATTCAGAGGTCACATTTTTTAAATTACTTATGTTCTGAAAAATATAAATAATGTATTCATTTAAAAGAGTTATATAATTTGGCTCAATATGCAATTCTCTACAAATTTCTGCTATGTGATTAGCAAGCAACATTCCTTTGAAGTTTATTCATATTTTTTTTTCAGGATAATTTTCAACAATATATTCCTGGCATCAGAAAATGAAAAATGCACTTCTAGAATCCACAAGTATTAGACTGAAAATACATCAATATCCTGTTAATAATCTGTACTCAAAATGGAATTTACCATTCTATTCCAATGAACAGAAGAGATACAATCTGAATATCACAGTTCATCTGCTATCCTCTTTTCAGATGTGTACAGCTACAGATAATACAGATATTGCTTGTTTTCTGGCATTTTAGTCCATACAAGAATAACAAAAGAAATCACAGGAGTCCTAAGAAAAAAGCAAAACTTAAGAGAAAAAAAATAAGAAAAAGCAAAACTATCCCAATCTTGCCAGTAGATTAATTTGCCATGATTTTCACTGCAAAAATATGCTCCTGAGATTCACCTGCCCTTCCTCCAAATTCTCTCTCCTTTTTTCTTTTTTTTTTTTGCTAATTTTGTGTGCATTGCAAGCAGCAGATTGCTATGGATAATGTTACGGGAATACTAGAATTTTCACAAGAACAAGTAACTATGCATAGAGAAAGCATTTTGGTCTGCCTAATAACAATATGTGTTTTTTTTTTTTCTCTCTGTCATACCTACCTCCAGTTTCAATCACAACTCTTTGCATAATTCAATTTTTAGCTTCCATCAAAGTCCACTAATGAATATTAATTCTCACCCATCTACTTTCTTTTCTACTGTTAGGTAGAACTGAGAACTCCTCAAGAAAGTCTACACCCTCCGTATAATTCTTCTGCTCCTCTGTTGAATTTTTCCAACTCCATTTTAAAAACTGAGCTTTGGTTTAAAGATCACACTTGCCTTGGAAAAGCACAAAGTAATGTTGCTGCAGCTTTTAGTAGGGCATTAGACCTGACAAGACAGAATGTCCTCTGCTGTCTCAAGGTCTAACTCAACTTTTATCTTTATTAGTTCGTCTTAAATGATCTTTTCCTCGTTTAACAAAGGGAAGCTCTTATTATTGTTCAACAACACTCTATTCCTCTGCATGAAAAAAAGAATATGCTTTACAGAGGAAACTGATACACATCACATTCACATTCACTTCATGCTCTATCAGCTTACACAAAGTCTAAGATTTGGGTGATCTCGTACTATGGTCTCCTAATAAAAGAGATTTCCTTCAACCCTTCCCTTTCTGCAAACCGTCTTCTTTCATTCTTTTGTTAACTCCCCGTTTCCCTCATCTTCAAATATTCTTTTTCATTTTCAAATTCTTCTGTGAACTTCTCAAGTTGTCATCTTCTATACAATTTCAGAGCTCTGATTCATTGTGGATGAGCAACCATTTAGGGAAAAAAAAATTCTTATGGTGAGAAATCAATATATTAAATTTTATTTTTCCAGTTTTAGATGCCAAAATCTCTTAAATTAATTCCATTGTACCTGACCTATGCTATATTAAAACCTAATTTCTTATAACTCTATATAAGAGGCTGTCAAATCCTGTCAGCTCTTACATTAGTGTTTCCACAATATATACTTTTTCCCCTAAATCCCAGATATAACTTCTCGACACTCTTACTGCACTCACCTGAGGACTCCTCTGGTGCTTCCTCATTTATTCACAAAACTTGCTGCCCTGCTGTTCACCAGTCCATTCAAAAAAGGAACCTCTTCTCCTTTCTGCCTCTTAAACTAAGCTGCTCTTCATTCAAATCACCATCTCTGGATATTGTTTTCCCCTTCATCTACTTCCTGACCCTTGCTCTTAAGTCTTCATGCTACTTTAATATCTGTTTTTTTCTTAAAAGTCACCTTTTATAACTATCACCTTGCATCTTTCTTCTAATTTGCCTCATGTGGCAGAAGCTTGAAAAGTCATCACACAGTCTCTAATGGAATCTTCACTTAATTAATCTCGTTATTTTCATTTTTCTGACAGTCATTCAAATATATAAAATTTACATCAGAGAAAGCATGTGACACAACCTGTAAATCTAGAAGAAATGGCGTTCCTCACAGAGCTTACTATATTTATATGGAGAATATCATTCCACATATTTTCCAACCGTGATAATATCGTTTTTACTGAGTAAGCATTTTTCAAAACATAACTTTGAAATGTAACCAACTGTCCCTTTGTAAATTGTATATTCCTTGATGCGTACATCCAGATATAAACTTTCTTTATAACTAGGCGGATCTATTTTTTATTTATTGATCTAAACTGGAGTCTATAAATTTCTACCTACAGGTATACATTTCTTAACTCTTTCTCTTCTGTACTATGTTACCATTCTAGCAAAAAAAAATTAAATAAATGGAAAAGACAATTCATATAAAGAGTATAAAGTCTAGAATCTATATGCCCAATTTTAAGCTATTTAAAATGAAAACAGATCTTAAGATTTTCTTTTATCAAATGTCTAAATTCTAGAATATGACAGATTTGAAAAATAAACAGCCCTGTAAAGCTGGACTAATTTGCAATTTCCTTTTACTTGAAAAACACGACAGATGAAAAATATGACATTTTTTGCTGAAACATCACAGTTAGTACGTACTTTCACTGATGCCAAGATCAGAATTTAGATCTTAATTACAGGTGACTTTTGCAACACAATTAAAGCAAGAAATCCCACTTTCAGTTACAACCTCTGAAAAATTGACTAACCTTTTGGTACTGAAGTTGTAAAGAGACAATTGAAAAATCTCACCGGTTTGAGCTGAAGTTAGTTGTTGGATTTAGACAGCCAGGGAAGAGAGGGAAGGAAGACATATCTGAAGGAAATATATTGAGAGCAGCAGGACTCCCTTTAGGAGAGAAACAGAGAACAGTTAGTAAAAGGAAGCAGGAGAAATTACATGAGAAGAACAGTGTCTGTAAAATGAGAAAGGGTAAAAAGAGAGAAAAATGGGTAGAAAATAACAGTAAGTCCTTAATAGAAAGTGGAACAGGAAGAGTAAAGTGAGAGAACAGGAAGAGCAAAGTGAGAGATGTAGAGAGGGTAGCGCTCCAAGAGTTCAGGTAGAGACTTACATCTCAGAATGTAAATGTTTGCCTGTGATTTAAGGTTAAAAACACGGGGAGAGGAACCCTATGATAGAATAAATTCACATGGGGTATTTGGGAGTCTCATATTGGCTGGGGTACAGTGTCACTCAAACAAATAAAAGCTGGCTACTCACTTAAATGTTCTTATCACAGCTATGCTGCACAGGGCTGATCTCAAATTTTAGAGAAATCGCTTTGCCTCCAGTTAGACAGAACACAACAAAATGATAACTCAAAACCCAAAGGATGACAGGGGGTCATAGTTTATTTAGTACTATTTTTACCTTTCACTTGTTGAATGAATTCAATGTTAATGTTACTTTAAATTTATACTGAAGAGTCACCCAGCTTATCAAGGCCTGGCAGGTATCAAAGACTGTTCAGTATTTCATATTCAGCACTAACTTAAGCACAGCTCTAGTCTCTAAATACACGAAATCTGTTTGGAAGAACTTACCAAGAAAGAAAAAAAAAGAGTATTTCTTATTTAAAAAACAGCTGCAAGGTAATTTCTGCTAGTGCTTTAATCCCCTGGTTCTGAGAGAAAATGAGAATATCCACAGCCATTAAATAGGCCAGGATTTAGTAATTACTCCAGCATAACAAAGTTCTCACTGCAGTTGCAGCTTCATGTAGTATACTTCTACTTAATTTCCTAAAAAATGATGAGGAGATTTCCACACTGTTTCAGTATACATCACCTGCCACTCATTGGTTATAAGCTAGTATTGCTGATAATATTTGGTTTGGCACCAAAGAAAATAACTTTACAACACTGGGATATCATACTGGATAAAAGACAACCCGATAGGAAAAGTATGTACCTTACCTAGAATGCAGGTGCAAAGTAAAAAACATTGTAAATAATTCTACCATAAGCAAAAAAATCAAGTACAATGTCCACACATCTACGTGTGAGACAAATGTGTATTTTACTTTATTAATTAGTTCATTTGTAATACTCCAGAACAGTTAGAAACAGTGTGATTGTCACACTGCACAAGTCCTTCACAGACCAGAGCAGTTCTCAGAAGAGAAATCCTAGGACCAAATCCCCATCAAGTGTCTATAAAAGGCTCTCATCCAGTTCTCTTCCGTAATGGAAAAAAAGGTTGGCTGGATTTGTGAAAGTGGCCATGAGCTTGGCAGCAAAATGCCAACCTGCCAAACTCTTCCTGTGGAAAGAAGTCAGTTATCACAGGAGCCACCAAACTCAGCAGGTTGCATACCTTATCATCACTAAATACACTTGGTGTGCTCCCTTAGCCATTTCTAGGAGAACGGACTTCTGGAAATGCTCCCTTCCCATACAGTGTGGAATAAAAGTCAGAAAATTAATTTATAGCTTATGCAAAGAAAACCTGTAACCAGTGTTTCTAAAAGGGGGCAATTCTCCGCACTATCATTGTCTCCAAATTAATCATTATTGCATATTTTCCTCTGAAGATAACAAAAACTCTTGACTTCTACCTCAGCACTGGATTTGGTTCAAAGTCTTATTTTACTTTACTATAAGGCACTATCATCATCTAGTGGTATATTCTGTTACTATGTAAACAACATCTTATGAAGAATGAAACATTTAATATAATTAGCATTAAACATTCACAATAAGACATAGATTTATCATCTTGCAGTTATGCTAAATGTAATTATGAGGGGAGATGAATGAAGTAACATGAAATAAACTGGATAGGACTACTAAGGATTTTGAGAAGAAACAACATGCAAACATTTTACATGATGGGAATGTTACTAATTTTCAAAAGCAAAGATATTAAATGAAAAATTCAGCTTGAATATGCCTCATATCATCATTCATGTTATTCATAAAGTATAAAGGGACATAAATACTTTGAAAAAATACTCATTTTTTTTTCTAAATTTCACATTGTATTTTTTAAAATATAAAAGATTTTTTTCCCACTGCCATTGGTCTACTATTATGAGAATACAAGCAGAATCTACATAAATAAGTTGTTAACTTACGTGGTAACTTTTCAGCCTAACAAAATCGACTTTCATGGAGATGAACCTTTCTGAATTTCTGCTTAGATTTTTAATGTGCTCCACAAGGTCAGCACAGAACTTGTAGCCACCTTTGAGTACACAGAGAACCACAATATCGTTGTCTCCAATGTCTTGCATAATATCTTTGGCCAATCGTTCTGTCCTGAAGTAAAAATTAAGGATAAAATAACATCAGATGCCGATCCTCCAAGTTCATAACATGCTTCCCCTTTGGTTACCAAGAAACACCAGAAAGTGTATTTAGCTTGTATTAGTATTAGCTCGCTTGACTTACAGTCTGCTCAAGTTTCTTAATTTGGTTTGAATGTAGTTTGGATCAAGTACACAGTGTAGGGTATAAGGAATGTAGGGTGCAAGAAAAAAGACATATGAATCAAACTGATGAACCTTAAATGCATTAATTCCTCAGTTACAGGAAAGGGAGTAACACTTCTCAACATACATGGTATCCATAAGTATGTCGGAGATGTTAGAGGCGTTTAAAGAAATCGACTCTTACACTTCACCTTGCAGGAAACATGAGTGCAAAGTATTTGTGCACAATTACAATTTGCTATGCCAGCTACTTTTATAAATTAAGTGAAAGAGAGAGGAGCAACATTAGAAATACCTCATATTGACATTTTGGAATATGACACCCCTACAATTTTGAATAAATGAATACTTTAAAGAAATAGAGCATCAATCAACTTTTTTTTGAGATTTAACATTATCATCATTTCACATCAGAGAAAAACAGTGCAATGAGCTTAAGTGTCTTGCTCAAGGTAACACACATGGCAATACTCAAGGTTTTGCTCAGATTAATCTGGAATGTAGGACTTCTGGATCGGTCTCTCAGTGTAGAGTTCCTGTATCTGTTTCTGTCTCTGACAGTTGTGCATTGCAAGAAGAATGTGACTGAACAAAACCAAAAGATTCACATATCTCCCATAGAAGGGGGACAGCCTTTTGGGGAAAATGAGCTTTTAAAATACCACATTCTTAAACATTCTCCCATCACTAGTGGTTTTCAGGGTTTTTGTTTGTTTGATTTTTTTTTTTTGAGTCAGTCTTCCCTTCCTGGCATACATCAAATATGACTTTTGATATACTGGATATAAAGCAAGTTTGATAGGAAACTGGAAAATGTCATCTGCTGTTTTGGGGAAAAACAGCTTAGGTGACAGTTTTTGGTGAACACTCTTTCTGGAATGTACTTTGATGTGTCTTTGAATGAGTTTAGTGCTTCAGTGAGGAACGTTTTGATAGGATACAATTTATTAAATGATCCTACGATTTATGCTATGTCTGTCACAATTTTTTTTTCTGTCCTTAAGTTGCTTTTTCTTTCCTGTTCTAATAAAGGAATGCATTTGCTTCTATATATGTACATAAAACTTCAAGGAAATCTACCTGGCCCAAATGTACCAGAGACGAATATACTCTTAAGGGAAAATAATACCCTTCTTTAAACTTCCATTTTCACAGTTTTGTAACACTCAAGTGAATTTTACAGAACAATCTTTGGATCAAAAGCATTGGGGTTTTTTTAGGTTTGAAAAACAGCAGATATAACTGGATCATCTTGTTTGACCTCAAATATATAAATCCTTTTGCTGTTGTAAGGATCAAGATTAGTAAACCAGTCTTTTATCATCTCAAGTTTGAGAATAATAGGATTTTTTTTTTTTTAAGAAATGAGGAAATATTCTTCTGGCAATTTTCATCTATTTATATCTTTTCTCAGATTATTTTAGGAGCTAAAATTTTGAAGAATTCCACAGACCACTTCTGCATTTTAAGAGAATGAACTACATAGCAGTTTCAATTTCTAAAGATTAAAAATGAATATATTTTTATATGTTGAATTGTTTAAATCCTACTGACAAGAGAATTTTCCAGTGTTGAGCCTTTCTCTTACATGATTTTTTTTTCATAATCACAGTGTATTCAACTCTCTTTCCTTTTTAAGCAGAACTGAACCAGTCCTTTCTGCTGAGGCAGGAGAAGACACTGGCATTGAATGCTCACTTCAAAAAATATTTACTGAATCCTACGAGAAATTAAGTTGTAACATATTTATTTAAAAAGAAGAATTAAGAGTCAGTTGACCCTAACCAGAAGAGATAAAAATTCAAGACAATGTTAAGTGAAATAGCAATGAAAGAAAACTTGTGTTTCAAAACAAATAGAGGAATCACTACTCTTCCTTATGACGGATGTTTACGATCTTCTTTCAAGGAGTTCCAACAGTTTCAGTACTTGCAACCGGCTGTTCAAATGTGGTAGGTAGAAAACCGCAGGCTGACAATGTCTCATGAAATTCAGATGTTTGCAATAAATACACTGTTAAAAAATACCATTTCCGTTTTGTAACCTTTTCAAAAGATATTTAACAGCATGTCAAAATAAAAACTGGGCACGAACACTGAGATGGACTACCATGAATATCAAAGCAGCATCAGATACACACTGAGAACAAACAGGAACTACTACAAGGTGGGGAAAGGGACTTTTTCTACAACCAACCACCTGCCAGACTTCACTTCTGGATCCAAACAGTCCATTCCACACTTCCCTCTTGTGCTCATCAGTTTAAAGGGCAGAAGCCAGGGGTGCAGTATGAAACCACTAGGTTATCCCATATTAATGATTTGTATTAGGGAGTTGCCAAAGTTGTTCATAATTGCATGCAATTTTTCTTGTTTTTATATTAAAAGTACAGCTAGTTAGGATGCAAATGAGCAACTCAAATATTATTAAGAAGAGAATAATTTGTATTTGTCCTTCCAACTTCAGATGTGCCCTTTGGTACACCTACATTCCAGGGCCAATTTCACTACATGACGATGATCTTTTCCTCTAAGACTCCATTCTCACTAGGTGTCCAGATCACAAATTAGCTGAGTAGAATTAGGCAAAGAGCTGCAAAGGTAACTATAATCCTAGCACTCCCTGAACTTCAAGTATTTTTGACTTTACCAATTAAATAAATAGAAGTATAATATTTTAATATATTTTATATATATCTTTTTTTTGATGACAAGCTCTACAAAAAAAAATCATAATTCTTATCAAAGTATTTACTTAGCAACACGGAAGCCACACATACCTGTCAACAATAATGCCATGAGGAATGAGGACATATTCCAGATCTCCATAGTAGTGCTGAGGGTAAGTGAACAAATCCAGACTATATCCTGGCCAGTTGTCTGAAATCTGAATCAAACCAAATCAAATAGTACTGTTAAGGCAACTTCTTGGTGTTGAACTGACATTAAAACTCACATTAAAGAAAAAAAAAAAAAAAAACAGTGTTCTGGTACAGTATATTGTCTGAATTAGTTGTATGACAGACACCTGTACACAGTCGCGCTCAAATGGTAAACTACAAAATTATGTCACCAGCAGTAGATACAGTCATAATTTACCGTAACAGTTTTCCTACTAATTATTTTGCTTCTCCATATATCACAGGAATCAAATATTACTAAAAAAAAAATCTAAAATCATTTTTTCCAGAAAAACACTGTAGTTTCTTTTCCATGGAATGTGGAAAATTTCACTTGAAATACAAACACCTAGGCATAAAGGGACAATATTTAATACTAAACTAGTGAAAAGTTTAAGTTTCCCGTTACTTTCAAACTTGAAATGCAAATGTAAGATTACCAGTAAGAAAAGACTCTCTAATGGGAAAGTCACCTAATGAGACTTAGATATGTTTCAGAGATACTTTAGTCTCATATAAATAAATGTTCTACACACAAGAGAGCACAAAGGGAAAATAAATAACATGATTCACCGATTGCATCTGTACAGGACAGTGGAAGACTATAGAACTTGTGAAATTTAGAAGTCACCAAGGCAAGTCTTTAAAAAATGTTCTCATTTCACCTTACTATAAGATAATCTCTAGTGCATTGACAGAAAAAATATATATAATTTACCAATTTAAGACATTAGGTTTTTATCTAGCAGTACACACAATTATAATCTTACCAAATACAAGAGGAAATTAGAGAGATTATGCTGGGAAAAAAAAAAAAAAAACAGCCAATGGGCAAAGGCTTCAGAGAGACTTGAGAAAGTTATGAAGATGTGAAGTATATTTCAAAGAAAAACAGCCAAAACAGCCTCCAAACCCACAACATTCACATACATGTCCATATGAAGAACAACATATACAAATTCACAAGACTCCTTGGAATCATTGTAGTTCAGAACAAAAAATAGGACTTAATAGGTTTTCTTTACAGTCATGGTCTTGAAGTAAAATGCTGGCTTTCTTCTTTCCACAGCTCAGGCCCATAAACATTGAATAGAGAAAGCCAAGCAATGAGACACTTGCTTTCGTGAAGCGCATTTTAATGGCATTCCTGCTCAACAGGGTCCTTAAGGAACTGTCACTGAATGAACCTATACTTACTATTTCATCTAGTAGGACAGTAAACATGTCCCAAAAATGACTAGGCTTACCCCAGAGAGTGGAAGTTGAGCTGTTCCTCCACACGTGCAGTCTCCTTGAAGCTAACTAGGGTTCCACCTAACACTGCACTAAAGCCAAGTCTAAGGGGTCAATATGGGGGGAGGCAGCACATTCATTGACCTCTACAGGTGCGTAGACTGCCAAGCTTTCCTAGCCCTGCCCAAGAGCTTCTGTACAAAAAAAAGGTTATTTGTTGAACTACTATGGCACATTTGCATGTTTCAGACACCACTGCAGTCAATGAAAGTGTTTCCATTGATTCCTTGGAACCAGACACACACACCGCTACTTGGTTACATTCCTCATTTCCATAGAAACAGGAGCTCGTACTTATCCACACTGGCGAGGCTCTAATCGGAAGCAAACCTTGCTCCAAAAACGCTGCCGGGGGAGGCCCGCAAGCCTCTCTACCCTGTCTTCCCACATTCAGTTTCAGTACCAAAGGGAGGCTGACACTTTTTAAATATTTTGTAGCAATGAACTCTCTGGCACGTCTTTTTTTTTTCAAAAGTATTTTAACATCTAAAGGAAATAAATTAAGATAGACTTTTAGTTGCATGAGTACTATTGACACATAGTAGTAACCCCTGTCAGTATTGCTTATTGAGACACGATTCTCATTACACCGGGTGCTTTTGAGCATGGAGTCGAAGACCAAACTAAATGAACTGAAGCTGCTTGAGAAATCATACAAACCAACAGCTTTTACTTAAGTTACAATGTTCTTTATGAAACAAGATTTGGATGAAATTTTAATTCTTATATCAATCTTTCTGGTTATCTTGAATAACAGAACATAATTTGCATTCCCTCAAAAGTATAAACTGCTCATTGGCATATGGCATATATTATTAAATTCACTGATGCCTTCCAATTTATTATTTTTCTAAAATCTATTCACACTTGGTCTTTCATTTAAACACACACCTACCAATCACGAGCCTTTGGAATCCTAATTTCCCCTCAAGCTATCCACCATGCCATGCTATAGGACGATTTTCAGGCAACTGTAAATTACAAAGAATATGCCATTGGTGAACCAGAAAGACCTGTGTGATTTTTCTCGGGTTATATAGCTAAGTATTCCCCTCCAAAAAAATCATCACTCCCAATTAAACTCAACTTCTGTTTACTTCTAGCTATAAGCACAGAATATATTAAGAAAATATTTGTGATGGTTTCAACAAAAAGAGAAAAAAAATAGTGTTTTACCTGGATAAATACATACACTAAGCATACTGGAATACAAACGTGCTTTAAAAAGTCATACAATAAAACAAGCAAGCAGTTTGAAGCTCAGATTTGGCATATTTAAGTAGCCAGAAGAAATTCAGTCTTAAGAGTTGATGTGAACGCCTACTTATAAAGGTATAAATAAATGGCATTTTCTTAAAGTGTCCCATTGAGGTGCCAAAGGGCGCTACGGGGAGACCATTCGGCCAAAGCGGGCGCCAAAGGACGCTGCGGGGAGACCATTCGGTC
>JAWLRI010000942.1:483487-502869 GCA_034781795.1 Crypturellus tataupa | reverse complement strand
TGAAGATCTCCAGAGAAGGAGACTGCACAGCCTCCCTGGGCAGCCTGTGCCAGGGCTCTGTCACCCTCACAGGAAAGTTCCTCACATGGAGATGGAACTTCCTGTGTTCCTGCCTTCCATGCTGGACGCCTGCTCATGGTGCCCCATGTCCCCACTGTGCTGGAGCTGGAGCTGGTGCTGGAGCTGGTGCTGGAGCTGGAGCTGGAGCTGGAGCTGGTGCTGGAGCTGGAGCAGGCTGCGGCTTCCCCCTTCCTCCTCCTGTTTCCCCTTCACCCTGCCAGCTCTTTAGAGGGAGCAAGTTCGGGAGGAGATTTCTTACCCTGCAATGATTCTGGTTCTGCAGAAGTTATTGGTGTCACTACTGCTTTGACAACCTCAAAGCCGAGAGCTTGCTTCTCTATTCTGGCCATTGTGTAGCTTTACATTTCCACTGAAGATGTTCAGAATTGATGGGTTTCATCCTTTTTTGTACCTTGTCTTTTGGTGAAAAATGCTAAATGCCTCAGACACTGTCATAAAATTGTAGCTGTTAGGAAAATTTCCCCTCCTTCCCCGCATTGTAGTTTACATGATTTTATTCAGTAAGTGTACAGCTAGTAGAATTCTGCTCCATCTGTATTAGGAATTATTAATAGGGGAAACAAACACCCAAAAGCAAGTAAATCGCCATTTAAATCTGGCCTAGTGCTATGGCGATGTGATAAATGCTTTTTCCTTACCAAGCAAAATCTGTTTGCTTTAATGTGTTAAGGGTTTAATCTTAAAAGAGCCATCACCATAACTGACAAGGTAACTGAAAGAAGAGAGGACCACATTTACAAAGTGACAGAGGCTGATTCCAGAGTATTTCTCTCTTGGAAGTGATCCCCGCACATAGAGGCTGAGGTGCTGTGGAAAGAGATTGTATCTGTTCACAGAGCTTTAAAAAGAGCTTGGTGAAAGGTGGCGAATTTGATAAAGCGCACACACAGATTGGTACAAACCTTCATCAACTAAATAAAAATATTTGTCAAATCTTCATAATAGGCAGAATCCCCAAATCATTTTGCATTTCTGGTGAATGTCAGTCTTTCTCATAACTATTCAGGAAGAAAGTGTGATATTCAGTCCAAACTTTGGGATCAAATGCCACTGATTTGCACAAACCAGCACTTTTGAAGACTTGAAGACTTTTCTTGAGTGAAGGTGTGCAGAAAGCCCATCCACAGCCCATTTATCCAGCAGCGAATGCAGTCCGATTCAGTTACCTCCATGTTACAGATAAAGTCCTGTTACATAAACATCATGGAACTGGTCTCTACAGTTTTAAAACCGCTTAGATTACAGTTACAATTTCAGATAAGCTTTGCCAACACTGTGTGCCTACTGGTTGCTTTTACTATTTGACTTTGTTGGATTGTTTTTACAGAATTTGTGTCTCCCTAAACACGTCCTTTGTAGGACCACAGAAATACAAAAGTGCGTCCTAACCGCACCACAGTTTGAAGATTTGGAAAAGATTATCATGAACAAGAGGCTAAAAAATAAATTCCTCTGGCATTGTGCTGATAAACTTAAACAGGAAATGTTTGTTCTTCCCGTCAAGGGTGGATAACTGCATTCTGTCAAGTCTGCCTTTTGGTATTCTCCCCTCCCAACAGTTTTGCAGGACTCACTTCAGAAGCATAATGAAGTGTCATGTCTCGATAATAATAATAATAATAAATGGAAATATGGAAATGAGAAACTAAATAAATTTAGCCAGGGTACAGTTTGAAGAGTAGTGCTGATACCAACAACCACCAGTTGAATCCACCAAACTGTTCTTCTGCATGTAGGGTTACTCATTGACATAACATAAAATGTAATACATCCTTTTAGCTTTGGTACAAATGAGAAAACAAACTGTGCTTCTGGAAAGCCAGAATTAATCTTATTTTTAGTGCATGATTGACATGAAACTGCTAAGGATTTTCCTTGTGGAGGTATATGTATGTATGAAAGCTTACACTGCCTTTTACACTACCACCTGGCATACAATGAATGGGTTTACAGTAGATTTTAAAAAACTTGTAAAAACTTTTTAAAAACTTAAAAGCATTTTTTTGGCTATAATTTTCAAGAGTTTGAAAACTTTTAAAAAATATAGCCAAAACATGATTAGCCTTAACTACGATAAAGGCTGTACAAATTCTGAAGAACCTTCCTGTTATTTTTGTTTACTTGTTTGTTTATAAACTAAAAATAGTAGGAAAAGAATAAACACTAAGATATGCAAGCATAGGAAATGATCAAAGAGGAAGAGAACAAAGAAGACCAGTGAACTCATACTAACAAGTAGGTCTGGACATGTAGCCAGAAAACATAAAGGAACAGATGGAAAAAGCAATACAGACAGAAGCAAAGTAGAACGATTTAAATGCAAATCCCTTATGAAAGGAATTATATCTTGAGCCTTACGCAGTTACACGTCTTTTCGCCTCTTATCCTGTTTCTGACAATCATAAAGCAGTATTTGCCCTTTCATAGCTACAATGTAAAGAAATAGCAAAGAATAGAAGGTTGGGGGCAAATGTGTATCAAGAAACTACGACAAAACCAGAAGTGTCATGGAGTTACCAGATAGATTTTGCAATGCCATTATAAATTCTTCTCCTAAGAAGTTACATGAAGGATTTGACAACTCAGTTTAGTATGTAGCAGATAGTGGATGTCTTGTCTTTACTGATTTCAAGTCAACACTAAGCACAAGCAAGAGCAGTGTGAAAATCCAGAGTATTTCAACAGGTATGGCTTACCTGGGCAGGAGCCTGCCAATTACGGGATGAAGAGCTCTTACTCTGCTTCTGCTTGTTGCTGCAGCTGTTATGCGAAAAGCAGAGCTGTAAACAATTTTATCATGTACAAACCTGCATTTTTTTTGGCTGCTACAAGGCAGGTGAATCCTGCTATTGTTGCAGGAAAAGCTGCTAACCTTTTTAGGCAAGATGATCAGTGAAGTGAATATAAAAAGTGCACCAGATAGAGTACTTCAAGGTATGCTGGAAGCAATTTCAAATTACAGCTTTCATGTAGGCCAGTTATTCTGCATTACCTGAGGCAGTTGCCCAGTCCAGAGAGTGACTCCTGAAGAGCAGGACCGCAGCAAAAAGACAGGCCAGAAACTTACAGACACCTGGCACAACATGTCCAACAACCTGTTCCCCGCTATACACACACTAAGGGAGACCTTGGGAGAGGCAGCCAACTGTTTATCGTAGGCAGATGTTATTATTTCCCCTTTACAACTACTGTAATACAGCAGCGCATGAACACCAGAATCCAACCTCTTTCCATGTTCAGTTTTGGCAGAATCAGAGAACATCTTTGGACATGGGAAAGTTCATCTTTCAAGCAATTGCAGCACCTGAGACCCACAAGTGAAATTCAGAATACTCAGCTACCACAGTCAGCCTTTACCAAGGCTGCAAGACTGACAGCAGATTTGAAAATGAAATGTGGTTCACATTAAGAAAAACAGTTGACATCTGACATGTCACTCTGTTTTTATATGATATTTACATCAGGATTAGACACTTCTTGAAGGAATTCTGGATTTTGACTTATTTGTTCCATGATAAGCATCTTTAATATAAAATTGCACTTTTGTTTATTATTCCTCTCATTGTATGAGACTAGAACAACTAGTAGCTTCACTTTGCAATTTCCTGTCTCCTGAAGATACAGCCTCTGCTTTTCAGGTTTATGCTATTAATATAATGTCTTTTTTTTTTTTTTTTACAGTTGAAATAAATGTAAATAAAAGTTTCCTTTTATCCTTTAATGCTAGAATAATGTTTATTTTCTTCATAGCATTATGGAAGTATCATCCCCACTAGCCAATGAGAACTATACATATTTGAATAATATAGCATCATTATCAAGAAAAGCTGTTCATGTTATACCCTGTGACAAATTCATCACTCACAGTCATGAAAAAAATAGTCAGAAAATTGTAAAATTCATTGAACTTTAAATTTAAAGTGTAAATTTGTTTTGTTTTTAAGGAAGTTATTCATTTGGCTTCCTTTCAACTTTTTTTTAAGTTACAGAAAATTTGAGCAAAATCTGCAAAACAGAGGAATTCTGCATGTTTCCAACAAGTAAGTGGATAACAGTTTATGGACTGATTTTTTTCTCTGCCAAAACAGCTCAGTCCTCTTTGATGCAATTTTGTATAATTCACAGCTTGCCCTGAGTAAACAGACCAGTACAAGGGTGTATTGAAAAGCAGCAGAATCTGGTCCAGCAAGTTCTCCCGTAGGGCTGCAATGTGAAATGTTCGTGGCCAGCCAAGTGCTGAACTCCTGCTGCACAGAGCGACCCGCTCCCCAAGAGTGCTGGAATGCTGCATTGGGACCGTTTTCCAATTTAATCATTCTGTGTACAAAACAGACCATTCCTTCTAAACAAATACCAAGATGTGGTTGCTGCTTCTTTGTTTAGCATGTGGCCCTAGGCACTGTGCACTACTGATTTTTTTTCCCTGTTGGTTCCTGAACTTTAATATGGTCCTCAAAGTAATAATGGAGCAGTCTAGCTTACGTTTACAACTGCTCTATGGATTAGACAGCAACCTGAATTGTCTATATCACACCTGACAAGATTAACCTAACAACACTGATTTCATAAATTTCGAGAGACCATTTTAGAAAACATTAAATTTAGAAATTCAGGCTATTATCTAGTACTTTCTGTGTTCAAAGCACAGCTTCTACTAACTTCAGGTACACATATCCTGTATCTATCACATATTTGTTCAAGAAGCCGAGAAATGAGAAATACAGTATTTATGACTAACAGCAAAAATCTAGATACAAGTCACTTACTACTGCATTTCAAAGAAATGTTGTGACAAAGATATGAGTAAGTCTTATTGCTCTAGGGAATTAGTTAAATGCCTTAGATCCCATTTCTCTTCTTAAATTCTTTATCCACTTCCCAACTACTAAAGCAAAGTTCCTGAGAAACAGATCCCTTTACTACCCAACTTCAGTTCACCACCTGTATGGCATGGTACTGATTTATACCCAGATTTTCATATTTATTGTTATTATGAGCATCTAGGAGCTCTGCTTATGAACAAAAATGTTATCACGTGCCAAACACTGTGCAAAGACAGAAGGTGCTTCAGATGTGCTTAGATTGGGAGTTAACACAAGAGAGGACCAATGGCTACAGACGCAAGAGAAATTTGAGGGAACAGCACAGGCCTGCTGCTCGGCTCTCGGCAAGTCTCCTCATAGCAAAACAACATTGAAGGGAGGATCTGAACACTAAGTCACCCCAGGGTTCACAAGTCTGTGTGAACTCCTCCACACTGTGCAGTCAGCATCAGGAAAAACATGGAATGAGGAGTTAACAACACTGGCTCCACGGACAGGTTGAGTGGAAAGAACTTCCTCCTTGCAGCTACATCAGGAAGAACAGTTAACACAAATGCAGTCTACTCGCTGGCTATGCCTGCTATCAGCAAGCATGTGTTACAGGTGATTTCTAAAATAATATGAAAAAAAGTTTTTTTTTTTTTACACATATCTATATGTAACTTGGTGAGCAGTCATGATGCTTTCTCTGTATATCCTTTAAACATAGTTAAGAGAAGACAACACAAACAAGAAATGCAACTCACCCTTTAATCCCAGTGTGCCACTGCTTAGCCTGGAGGACTGAGCTACTGAATTTATTCTGACTTTTGCTTACAAAACATTACATAACAGAAAAAGAAAGAAAAAAAAATCTGGGAGAGGCTGAAGGCAGAACTAAAAAAAATACAAGCTAGCAATTCAAGAGCCAGGTATACTTGACCCCACTACCTCGGACATCCTCCGCTCATAACCAGTCCTCCTCTGTCTGACCAGGCTAGAGACTCCTCTACTTGCGGGGCAGAAGGATCCTAATGAGCCGCAGGCTTCAGCAGCTGGCTCCCCGGCCGTGGGAAATGGCAGGCATCCCTAATTGTATGTTTTGCCACCCGTCTCTCCTATAATTATATTATTAATATTATAAGCATCATAAAACGGAGGATTAAAGCACCGACTTCAGTTTGTTTTTTATCTAGGACTCCCATTAATCTGCATATACGTGCAGTTTTCTTATCTGAAAGATGTCTTCTTCATTAGCACTGAAATTGTTAGATCTGTTGTTTTCCCTGAAACATATGCCAGCGAAAGGGCTAGATTTTAACTTTATGGCAGAGCGATTACAACAGCCAATTTTTAACAAAAATATACGGAGGGCTAGCACACATCCTCCTGTAAGAAAACCCCCATGCAGAGACTAATGAAAATGAAGTTTGTAAGAACTTTCTCCCACACTATTTCGCACACCAATTTTCTACCTTCCAAGTTTGTTGAGAGAAGAGAGACGGTGAGGAGTGCAGGCAGATCCCAGGAATCCACTGGGATTTGAGAGGAGTCACATGGAGGCCATGTGCCTGTAGGAGATCTGTGCTGCTCCTGGCCGCTCTATCCCAATGATACAATCAGGAACTACCTGCATTTGCGATGATGCCATAGCTGATTCCTCGCTTCCTGAATGTAAATAGTTCCATTCTGAAGGACAGCCAGGCAGATGTTTATCATAATTTCATGTTGCTATTTTTAAAAAATAGGTACACAGTTTTGTCATGCATAACTTACAACAGGAAATGGTTTCAGTTTGTGGCACCGTAGCTCTTGCTGAACAATAAGATATTTATACCCAGTTTAGTGTATGCTTTAGGATTGCTCTGCAACTTAATATTGACTATTTAACAGTGTCAGTTTGAGAAAATGATTATAAAGCACTGGAAGAATTTTGAGGATTTTCTTTTGCTATTTCATTGATTATTAGAAGCTAACCAGTGAATTTAGAGGATGTTGGAGTGGGTAATACTGTTTTTAGTCTGTGGATGGAGCTCCCATAATGAAGATTGGTTTTGTAGAATATGGCCCAAACTTTACTGGGGAAAGTTACAAGTTCTCACTCTACGTTAGTTAGTTCTGTTTTGCTGTTAGCACAATACACAATTCTGTTAAAATGTCACTTTTGTATTTGCAAGAATGTACTGACTTTGTGGACTAAATCCTGTTCCAACTAGCGATAGAATTATTGCCTATGTGTGAAGATGAAGCATCTGGAAATTATAATGTGAAGACGGCACGGGTAGAAAAATAAATAATGTTCATCTATCTATTGGTGTTCATCTATCTATTCTAAATGCCATTGTCTGCAAGAAAGCGAAGTGTTTTTTTACTCTCATGTCAGTATCCTTTTTACTCATCTATCCACTGTTTACAGTCAGTAGGAAGGTTCCTACTGGCATCAATAAGTTTGAATTGCATCATTTCAGAAGACAGCTCAGCTAGCTTTCTGAATGTACTTCCAAACTTCATCAAAACCTCTTGCAGCTTGCTATGAACTACAGTTAAAATGCTGCAATAGAGATGGGGAGACTGGAAATTTCCAATATTAAGATGATCTATTAATAAAATCAAAATTACAAAAGGCTTTTTAATGTTAAATTGAGATGTTCAGAAATTTCTGATATCTTATTTTAAAGAAACAAACAAACCAGCAAAGAAGAAGACAGTTTATTTTCCTTTTAACTACTGTAATTTCATTTTATTTGAAAACATTAGAGCAAAAGTTTTGTTCTCAGGTCTGCACCCTGGATCTCAGTCTGACCTGATTTCAGGAGAGCTCTAGGCACACAGATTAGCACTGTGAGGAACTGCAGATCTGAAAACTGGCCTATAAAAACAGTTTGAGTCTTGCTTCTGTTATGATTAGTATCCTTTGTGAATGAACAATTTTATCACAACAATTGAGTTTATTCCCCTACACGTTAGTTGATTCAGCATTTCTACACCTTCAATTAAAGGCACTTCATGAACATTATATTTATTTTGCCAATCTTCCCAGAAGGAGTTAAAGGATAAAAATATTCTTCCTGTGCTTGTATTTTCAATGTTTTTCATTATATACTTTCCATAACCAAAGTGTTGATAATTCTCTCATAAAATATGCATCAAAATAAAGCAGCATTATTCACACATGCCAAAAACAGCACGTGGCATGTGGCAGCAAAGCTGTCTGCAAACTGTTCCGCAAGCCTGTGCAAAAGCTGCAATAGTGCTTGTAAAGGCACCAGAGAAAATCTCTTCCACTAAACAAGTGCTCTGCATATACACACTCTCTCCTATTGCACTGCAGAACATTTGTATCCCTCCCTGTTTCATTCTGACAATTACATTACACACAGTAACTATTCTTGGAGAATTACAAATGTTTCATATTTTCCTACTTAAGTTTTTTTCAGTATCCAGTCAGTTAGTTCACTTAGTTTTGTCTGTTACATGGAAAAAGTGTTCCAAACACAAAAAAATGTACTTTTTATGATTAGGTTATGATATTCATAGAAAATTTAGCAGTTACTAAAAAATAAAAAAAAAAAATGGAAATCTTGTTTCTATTCTGAAAGTTAATAATTTTATTTGAAAAAAAGCTTTGTAAATGATACAGATGAGAATTTACTATGTGTAACAACTTCTGTAAGAAACTATATACTCGTATTAGCTGAATATTTTCTCTTTCTGAATAACCGAAGTTGTTCTAATGCATTGTAAGCATTCCTTCTTCTTTTTTTGTTGTTTCTTATGTTTTTTGGAAAGGCAGTGGTAGAGAAAGATAAAAGGAAGAAAGAGGCAACATTTGAAAAATATTCCCTACTCATTGTAAGCACTTACTTAATAATTCTTACTCGTTTGCAATGTAGATAACTTTGTGCTTTTCAATGACATCTATGTCATGCTCCAGTTGTTTCATCTGCGATTCCAGTTTTTCTTTATGCATCTTCTTGGGTATGGTGTCTATATCTACAGAAAGACACTGAAACTCATGATGAACCTCTTCCCAATTCTTTTTCAGACCCTAGAGCCATTACACGAAGAGAAAATATTAGAAAAACATACTTCATTAAGAACAATATACACAAGCTATGTTGATTCTTTTAACATTGACTTTGTCATTGAAATGCTAAAATAATAGATAAATATATAAGAAAATATGGAAAATGCTTAATCATCTTAACTAATTTGCTCCTCACTTTCTTCAAGAATGAGAAGAGAATGATGAAAACCTCAAATCCCAAGCATGCAAATATCAAACTGTTCAATATCTGAAACTTCCTCAGGAAAATTCCATGGGTGAACTTAATAAGCACATGTGCCAGAAGGAACTCATACAACAATCAGCAAATAATAGAATCCCCTAGTCATCAGTAGGAGAACATTTTTTTTCCAAAAAACTCCTTGCTTTTTTGGCTTTCAGTTGTTTCTCCAGGGAAGATCAAAAAGTATCTGCAAAAATTAAGGCCTAAAAATATTCTCCTGGGAACTTAAGTTCTTAACTCTCCTTTATAACAAAAAAAGATATTTTAATAACAAAATGCAATACTAATACAATGATTTTATGAAATATTATGATTTTCCTTCATCTCAATCTGCTGAACAGATGAATTGCCATTCTTTCTTTCTTAGTATAATCATTTTATTACTCTATACTAACATGTCCTTCTTCTCCACTATTACTAACCACCTTTTCTCCCAGAATACTGACTAGTTCTTTACAAAGGAAAGGAAAAAGCTCCCTGCAAATGCCGACTAAGCAAAACATCCATTTTAATAGGAACTAATATTTTACTGATTCAAAGCAGACTATTTGTTGCATAACAGTTCGTGCTTTGTGTATTCATACTGAGCCCTGACAAAGTATTTTGCCTGCAATTGTTATTCCAATAATCTTCATATGCAATTTTCTAAATAAATTCAACCCCCTCACCTTAATATATGAATCTAAGAGCAATATTTATTTACTGTTTTATGATGCTATTTGTCTTTGCAAACAAAAGCTGTAAAGTACTCAAAGGTTGTTCCTAGTATTAAGGAGCATTTGTAAAGTTACTCTTTACAAACATATAGCCATGAAAACAAATAAATTCTCATTCTCTACTTTTTTGATAATTCTTCTCTGTTTACATTAATAAAAGTTGGCTTGGAAACCACTGAAACCACTGAAAAAAAAAATTGAAAACACATTAGAACTTCTACTCATCACAATTTACTCTGTCCCTGCAGAGTGGAGAGATCAAAAGCAAATTGTGACTCCTCTAGTCCAAAGCTCCCTCACAGCTGTTTCAACAGCTATGTAATATGTTGACTGTTATTGCTATGGGCTAAATCATAAGCTGAATGTCTAACTCTATATAAGGAATTCTAATACATGCTGGATCAGTGAGAAATATGTACTGCATTTATCAACATTCGCTTTTCCTTTCATAAAATCACTACCAACATAAGCATAACTGAGAGATATTTCAAAAATGTTGGCACAAATAATTTCTGCTTATTTTTGTAAGTTCATAAGGCATGATTTTGACATGGCATGATTGTGATGTATTTTTAAAAATAAGATGCACATGTGTGCACTTGCACAGACAATTCTTTTAAAAGACAGGAATTCCCATATGTCTACATTGAGCACTGGGTAGAAGCCACATACCCTGGGGACACTAGTTCCTCCTGACATTATAACAGTATAAATAATGTGAAGAATGAGAGAACATTTTGCAAAAAAAAAAAAAAAAATACAATACTGAGTTAATAAAAAGAATCTAAAATTTTTAATCAACAAAGATGACATTTCTTCTCACTCTTGTATTTGAAAAGTATAAAACACCATTTTACCAGACAGCACACAGAACTGTGAGCAGCTGAACTCATGTGCCATGCTTCACATGTATTTCAGCTGCAAACTTAGTTTGCTGAACCACCAGCTTCTCCCTTGCCTTTCCCATGACATCATCATCACCCTTCGGTTGTTTCTCACATTGCTGCCACTGCAGTATCCTCATCTCTCTCCCCTACTCCTTCCTAGACTTTGGGGTTTTTTTTCCACTGGCACATTATTGTGCTGGCTATTTTGGATCTATCCTTTTCCTCATGAATCTTTGCAAGTGAGTTAGACATTGTTTTGTCTCTAGATATTTTGCTGACCTTTTGTGGGAATGCAGTATTTTGGAGATGTATGCCAGAAAGAGAAGAACTACTAACTAGCAACTAACTAGTACAGTTGTTCTAGACACACTGCATTCCCATATCTGCTAATTTGCTAAAAATGGTTGCTAAGATCAACAGTTATTAAGGGACAGACTGACAAACAGACATCACTATTTTCATAGGAAACTTAGTTAAAAAAATGCTTAGTTAAAAAGTGGTCATGAGAAATTGCAGGTAAGAAGTGGATTACATAAAGATATGCTTATAAACACATAATTACATCAGATGCAGGTCTCTAAAGTAAACTGTATTTGTAGAGTATAACTACAAAATACAGTTGGTATCAAAAATAAAGTATTTGACCACTTGAATAACTGGTTCATGCTGAGAAATAGTGCCTATCTTCTCATCTCTCTTCATACAGTATTAATTTAACACAGTTGATGCAGGGTCCCTTTTGCCATTTGTTTCTGACATCCCAGACCAGCAGCCTGTCTATCTTTGCTCATAGAGCAGTACAGTACTTTGTTTCAAATTTCAGCTTATTTTTTTTCTTACTATACTTTTAAAAATGTTTTCTACTTCTTTACTACTTTATGCTATTGGTTCTCTTTGCAAGATCTTGTTTAGTCTGTACTGTATGGAAGTCTGTGCAAAACAGCTAGACAAAATACTATTTTTATTCATAATTTCACACATACATTAAAATTGAATTCTATTTTCCATTTTTTGCCATACCTAACACATGCCACAGCATGACTTTATGCTTTAGCAAGTGAAGTCACGATGAAGTTAGATACTGTCAATAAATGTCATGGTGTTATGTATCAGGAAAACATAAGATGCGATTTGTGTTTTCCTATGATTCAGAAGAACAGAGACAGATCCGTCTCTGCATCCATACAGCTGTTTCTTTGAACCCTTTCAAAGCTTCACTGCATTTCCAAGCGGGTGAAGAGGATATGAATCTAACAGAACTGAAGTACTTCTAAGGCTGGTCCTTAACTATTGTGAGACCATCTCCCTTCAGCTCAATTTACAACTGTTCTATAGCTCCATCTAGTGAAAAAGCAGCCAGTCCATTTGTCTCGCTTAAAAATCTAGTATACCCTTTGTACAGATTTACATTACCTTATTAATCTTCTACATATGTTACTAAATATACTAAATCAAAATAGGTACCTGCAGAAGACTGTCCCTTTCTTCATCAGACAACCGTTTCATGGCTCTTTTTTTGAGAGATTCCAAGGCATATGCCTCATGTTCCTTCTGAGCTCTCTTCATTTCTTCATTTCTCTGTGTTACATATTTTGGTACAATACCATAATCCTGTAAGGGTAAGGAAAAAGTCCACATATGTTTTCAAAAACAAACCAAAGACATACTTTTTGTATATAATATATTATATTTACAAGGATAGTTTGAAAAGGAATTTTTTGCTATAGAGCTATAAAATCTTAAATTGCTGTGTTCTCAGAAGTATCAAACACTATTCTCCCTGTAGTCTCATCAAAAAGCATGAAGAATTTCCACCAATTTTAACACCTCAAAACACAAGAGAAAACAGAAAACAAAACACCTGTTTATAAGAATTGATGGTACAGTGAGGAGTTTGAAACCTGCTAATGACAGTGAACTATTTTACATTTGTAGATGGTATCAACTTCTACCTTTGGAAATACATGTTCCTTATTTCTGCTAAAACACTGTATGCCATAAAGAGAATCAGAACTACTAACTAGCAACTGGTAATTGTATTTGCTCTAGTCACACATCCTTTATCTCCTATGGGGCTTCCATTTTGGAAATACAGGTCTAAATCCTGACAGTGAGGCAGGCTGCCAAGCAATCATTCAGCAGGCAGTTGGTTCTAGTTGGTGTCTCACTCTTTCTTCCTGATCTCTGAGACATGAGAGGAGCTGATGTCCCGTGCCTGACACGGTGGTTACAGGTGGGACAGCTATTGATTAGTGGGAGCGTCGAGCAAGCTAAAGGAACCAAGCCCAGCTGTTTATCTCTCCATTAAATCCTCCTCATGCGACACATCTGCTTTTGCTTTAGTAGCAGCATTTTGGCAAACTGCTGCTGACAACATAAGCAAGTGAATACAAAGTAGAGTGCACCTTTACAACTGTAGTGCTTATGATGTCTCCTTGACAAATTTCAAGATTCTAAAGCAAACAATATCTAAAAATCTCAAAAAAAAACCTCATAAACGTTTCACAGAAGAATACAGTAGTGAACTGGAAAATATCTATTACTAGGGATATTTCAGTTATAATTCAATACCTTTTTTTTAATGTATTTTGGAACAAGTCCCGAAGTTTCAAGCAGGTGTTTGTCTCCTTGTCTTCTATCAACATAAATAGGCTGAGGCTTTTTAGCCAACCCCATGATAGCAGCCACAGCATTTGCATTTATAAAATTCTTTTTACTCTGAATTCCCATAAGTGGGTGATCTGTCCTCCGTGGCACCGTTAATGCAGGCATTTTCCTACTATCCTGTTCTTTCTTTCCTGTGAATTGAGCACATAAACACCCTCAGCAATAATCATAAAGAACTTCAGAGTTCCATATTATTACATTTCCCAGGAGGGAGAAATTATGTTCCAAATTACATAAAAAATAAAGACCAACTGTATCTAAAGCATAAAAATTCACTGGGGATGTACTCTAATGAAAACTAGTATGTTTGTTGGACATAATGGAACTTAACTTAGGAAATATTGCATTCTTTTAGGTGGGCTTCCTATATAATATGCTGCTCATTACTTCTTAAGCGCAGGATTCCTTTCAGATGTGATTAAAACTACTTTTACCAGAGATGCTCTTAAAGAATTATTCATAATCCTTTCTCAGAGAACAAAGAGACCCTTCATTTTCTGTGTATTTTTTTTTTCTGAGGTTTCAACAGAAAGTCAGTAGTCTCCTGTTCAGGTGAGCTATGAAGGACAATCCATTTCTTGTGCATTTCCCAGTAGACCTACCTTGAATTGCCCTTATCAAAGATAACTTAGAAGAAGCTGCAGTAGTTTGATTCAGGTTGTCTAAGCTGATGCTCTCATTCTTTGGCAGAAAATAAGTCTGAAATACCACATATGACAGAGCTTTTCCTACAATTGATGATTTCCTGACAGTAAAGACATGAACCAGTTCTTTCCTGGTTTTTGTTTTTACAGCCTATTGGTTTACCATACTGTATCCTTGTAGACTTAAATCTCTATTTCTTTCAGGATCTCTTTTTGGAACCAAGACCTCTGAAGCCCCTGTGAACACTGGCTCAATCTTGCTGTTTTGGGAACTACCATTTCTTGTGGAGCCAGCAACTGGGTTAGACCGAATGCAGGAGGGCAGTAACAAAACAAGATTAGCTGAATGTTGGGGTACGCCTCTTCTAAAGAAGTGGTGATTGGTCACTCCACAAAAAGATACTCTGAATTTCAGTGAAAAACAATATCAAACTTTGTTTCTGTTCTGTCCCTGCAACCTACTTTCTAACTAGATGGATCAAATCCAGTTTTGCTGATGGTACAGATAGCATAAACAAAATACCATAATCCAACAGAGACAATTAGTAACTTTCCACTGCTAGTTATGAAAGCATGTTCACATGCCTTGAAAGGACAGATGCTTTAAAAGAAGTGATTAAGCAGCATAAGCTTTCTGAGATATGCAGGAAACTCCATCCAACGAAGATTCAAGAACTTTCCAAGTTTGTGATAGAATTACTTTTCAAGATGTATTAGGATCTAATGGCACTGTAATAACAAGTCTGTATGGAAGTTATCATAGAATCATAGAATGCCTAAGGTTGGAAGTTATGACGTGGCAAGGTCATTTTAAAGTCCTAGCACAATGACTCCTAACGCAAAAACCAAAGCGTGCGTTAGGATGAAGCCCTGAATCAATAACTTGATGTGTGAACGATGTGAACTGCTTGTTTGAGAAAAATGTCAGAGCACTGAATCTAAAAATATGGCCATTTAAAAGTAGGTAACTGACGTTATGGTAAAAGTAAATAAAAAGGGATCTTATGGACTGCTCAAAGTTACTGGTGAATCAATCTTCTTTACTAAATCCATCTGAAATTTTATTGTAGTAATTTAACAAGTACTTGAGCTTGGAAGCATTAATGCTCAGTTGTCCCAAAGTACTACACTGTGGTATACTGAACACTATTTAGCTCTTCTGAAAAAAAAGTTAAGACTTTATTCAAAAACTACCCAAGATGCCTACAGGATCTCTGGGACCTAAGCTTCCTTCAGAGTTCTGATAATCCATATTGCTTGGGATTGCTTATTGCCTCCAAAATCTCACGGGATAGCCCATATTATTGATACCTGAGTTATCTGTATGTACCAGACAGATTGGTCTAAATTAAACAATTCTTCATTTAAATATTAGCAGGGTAGAACATATCATTAGCACATCTCAAATATCTAAATGGCTGCAGCCAAAAGAGATTTAATGATTTTTTTATTCATTTCAGCAAGCTTTGTATCACACAACAATAAAGGCTTCCCATATTTTCTAGTCACAGTATTTTCTAATCACATATATAATCTTCCTGTTGCTTGTTTCAGTATTTTAGATAATAAAACTCAGATAAAAAAAATTTCTACAGTAGAGAAATATCAAAGTATAAGATACAATAGAAACCCTCTTGGCATCCAAAAATGATTTTAAACTTTAATAAAAATCAGATTCTAAATAATTAACAATATTGTTTTCAATTTTAATATTACCATTTCTAAAATAACAAAAACATATTACATTTCATAGATTTTCTGTCAAAACTTACTCTCTGGTAGCTTGGGTTCCTTTGAATGTTTTTGCAGAAAGTTTTTTGGAGAGGGTACTTCAACTTTTGCTGGTCCAATTGTTTTCCACTGAGCTTTACTTTTCTCTATTTCACGTTTGATGGATGATCTAAAGGTTGATACATACCTTTGGTGTTAAAAATAGCCATAAAGAAGTTAAAGATCAGAAAGTTATTTCTGAATCCTGAAAAATCCTGCATTTTGGAGAAAAATATTCTTGAGTGTTGCTTACTAAAACTCTAAGAAACACAGATTTATTGTTTTCATGAGGTTATGCATTACATTCTTGGCTTTCTGACTTTTAAAATGATTTTTAATGAATATTTTAAAATATATTTACACAGGGGGCTATGCAACTTGTTCTAAAATGCACCCAAAATATAATGTTGTTTTGAATCTACAGGAAAATATAAATCACAAGCCAACTTCATTTGATTTTCTACATTTGGAAATTTGTGGTCTAGGAAAGATGCAACCATTAACGTATCTCAAACACGTTGCAAAAGATGGGACCATTCTAATCAGAAAGAAGAGTTCTGTATTGAACATTCATAGTTTCATTCCATAAGATGAAATATATTTTAAAGACATATAAAACATCCTGTTCAGAAAACATCAAAGCCTATGATGGAGAGTTGGACATAATGTTGAGGTTATTTCACTACTGTCCATTCTGTAATTGCCTCAACCCTCCTCTTGAACAATTTGCCCACAGGTTAATATAAGAGATGAGATTAGAGAGGTGACTGCTGTGAAACAGTACAGCAAATTCTATATAAGTCCTACAGGACACAAATCTGATCCTGAACTATTGTAAGTGGTGGTGGTTTTGCTACTAAATTGGGGCTAACACAGAAATCAAAGGGCTCGGGCATGGAAAGCTACCTGCACACACTACTGCTTTGGAGTAATGCCAAATAGTGCTGTAACTTCTGCTTTAATCAAAAATAGGCAAATATTTACTCCAAAAGAAGTCAAATGCTGCTGGTGAGCAGCATCTTGTATGGGAACTGGTCTCTCTCAGATGTTTTGCCAAAGGTGTCAGAAATCTTAGTGTTTCCTGAAGAGCTTCACCACATTTTCAGATAAGGAAAAGGAGCAAAAAAGCCCAAAAATGATTATATGCAACACAGCCTATATTACTGAAACAGGAGAAAATGAAGGAAGAAATGCTGGTCCAGCGAGTGGGAGTCATAATAGCAACGCTGACAAAAACATTTGCATATGAACTGCATATGTCACCTAGATGTGATTGTACTTGCTTGTAACATTAGCAAATGTAAAAGGACTTAATTTGAACTGTGGAACTTTTTTTCTTCTTGTGGTTTGCCCTCAAAAATCAGAAAGAGAATTATGTATATAAGATTTTATAAATAAGTCCACAAACGCCTCTACAAGTAATGAAGTCCTTGATTTTTCTTTTCTGGTAGTGTCATAGCTTGCTGCTACTGGATTAGACAGAAAAACACCGCATTCAAAACTACTGTCTTCCTGATCACTTGGCAGCTGTGGCATTGTGGTTGTACCGCAGGGAAAGGTAGGAATTTATTATGATTTTTATTTATTTTTGAGGAGTTAAATGTACTTGGGTTCACACACTCCTGAAATGAGAAAGTGAATGAGAAGGTAATGATTTAGGGAGTTTATTATGTACATAATAAAGACATTTAAAGATATCTTTTAAAGGTGTTGTCAGCTTTTGTAGCCAACTGTAGGCAATCCCCTTTCAATGAACAGATGTGGCATCTTTTCAAGGAATGTTGACACACGGGCAAGAAAGTAGAAAATGATGCTGCACACCAAAAATAAGAGCTAGAGGTCAGGAGGAGAACAGTCATAGAATTCATGATCTTAATCCATTCAACATTTGGCAAGGGAGAAAAGGCAAAATATTTATAGGAAGACAATTATTATTCCTTAGATCTCATCCTCTTGGGAGATAAATGCTGGGGATGCTGGCTTTGGTTCCATGAGTAGTACCAGTCAGGTGAGAGTAAAATATATCTATGATTTCACTTGAAAAAAATGATTCTTTATTTTGTACACAGTAGTAAAAAATGGTCAGGTCATGCTATTAGCCAGTTTTGAGCTGTTGTCACCAGCTGGATATTTGAAATACTCTGAACCAAAGCCAGAAGCAGAGTGAAAGAGGAGAAATGGGGAGATAGAAAATGATAGGGAAACAAATTTAGTAAGATTATATTCACCCTAGAGAATCCCTCTCCTAAACTGAACCTGATGGACTAATGCCATGCAGCATCCAAATGCCAGAATGGTACTAAGATGGGGAGGGATTTGATGTACTGCTTGCCTGGCTATACTGTCATTTCATTTTGCTCTGTCTGCCAGAATCATTCTTGATTCATATTGGAAACAAATAGCGTTCATTTTTTACATGGACAAGTTTCAGAATCTGGCATGTCTGAACGCCTTTTTCTGAAAAAGAATAACTATTTTTGTTCTAATGTCACTGGTATTCTCACCATTATTGAAGCTATTAGGATCTACTTAGAGCTTAGAACCTTATGAGCTAGGTTAACCCATCACTAAAAATGGCCAGGTGTAACACGTTTTTTCATACAAATTAGTAGGACCCAGAAAATGTTCACATATATGTTCACATAATCATCCAAAGGGGACTAGCATGAAGTTCGTAAAGGATTAATACTAGGTGGGCAGAAAGCACAAGCATTTTTTTTAAGGGGTGTGGACGGGCAGCAAAAGACACCATGTCACAAGTCATACTCCGTACAGGAGCGGGCACGTGACACTGAGAAAAATCCCTAAGGAAGAACCTTCCGGGCGCCCTCTGCTTCTCTGTGTGTGGGAAAATGCCGTCTTATCGCTGCTGCGTCAGTGTACAGGTTGGCATCAAGGATGGCATCATGGGAGCAGGCTGTGACCCCCTACCCGGTGGTGAGTGTGACTCATTAGCAGGAGCACCAATGAGGCAGACACCGGGTTCATTGTTACTGCACTTTATCGCCTGCCGCGTGACTCAGGAAGCCCCGCGCGGCGGCGGGGGCGGCGGCGCTCTCTGCACCCACCTGGGCGGCCTAGGCGGCCTCTCCTCCAGGCGCGGCAGCAGGTTGTAGATGCTCTCCGGCGCGGGCGGCGTCGCCGTCCTCCGGCGCGGGGGCCCTGGATGCAGAGCAGAGCAGAGCAGAGCAGAGCAGCCCGTCCTGCCCCCGCTCCCGCTCCCCTCCTCCCGCGCTCCCTCCCCGCCTCGCGCCCCTACCCAGCACGGGCGCCCAGGGCCCGGGGCAGGCGGGGGCCGACATGTTGTTGCCTCCGCGGTTGCCGGGGAAACCGGTTGCTTAGCAACACCCCCGGAGGGGCGGCACCTGCGCCCGCCCACTTCCGTCTCCCGCGGCAGAACGCCCGGGCCGCGGGCGCATGCGCAGCCGCTCCGAGCCGCGACGGCGGAGGTGCGGGGGGGAACCTGGCGGGCCGCGCATGCGCACGGCCCCTAGGTGAGCGCCCGGAGCCGAGCGGGGCGTGCCGC
>JAWLRI010000942.1:466220-483329 GCA_034781795.1 Crypturellus tataupa | reverse complement strand
GGGGGCGGCGGGCGCAGGCCGAGGGGAGGGGGGTGCGAGGGACGGAGCGGCAGCTGCGGCGCCTCCGGGCCGGCACTCTGCGGGTGTCCCCGCCGCGGCGCGGGGCCGCGGTGCTCCCTGCCCGCCTCTTCCTCTGCGGGCTTGTGCGGCGCCTTGCGGGCGCCTTGGGCCCGTAATAGAAGCAGTGCCCTGAGATGTGTCTCGTTCTCTTGCTCCTCTCCAGAAGCGGCCAGGAGCGAGCGTGGCGCCGTGCTGGCGGGGAGCCAGGCTCGCGGAGCGCCTCGGGGCGCTTCGGAGGCTCTGGGAGGTGTCGGGCGCCGTCGCGGAGGCGTCCGTGGCGCTCGGGATCCGCCGGCGCAGCGTGGGTGATCCTGCCCCGCCGCCCGGTGCGGTTGCGCCGAGCTGGGGCGCTTGCTGTCCTGCGGCTCCCTTCAGCACGCTTGTGGGGGCGTTTTCAGTCCATTGCCTCAGAACCTCGTGGGGTTTTTGTGCATTTTCAGAAACTTGGGCTGTGAGATGATCACGGGATGCTTGGAATTGCACGTTTTACTTCATTTCCGACCCCTCCCCCCCCCGCCTCCGTAGCAGCTTTGAGAAAAGCAAAAGTTATTGTGTGTCAAAAAGGCACAGGTAGTGCCCCCTTTCTCGCAGCTGGGGTCTTTGAGAGCTGTAAATGCTGCTGGCTTCTCTGCTTGCCGAGCTTGCCTCGGGTCACTGGGAACTAAGGGCACTAGACCTCCTGCCAGCCCTGGTGGTTATTAGAACACGTGGGTATTTTGTAACATCGCTGGTGCTGGGAGTCCCAGTGGGGGATAAGGATGCATTGTCCAAGCGTGTCCACTCTACTGCAGGTGCGGATGTGTAAGCTCCGGTTCAAGGAAGATAAAAAGGGGGACATCTTGACAGCATTGGCTGTAGCTAAACTGGCTTGGTTTGGTGGCGCAGCCTAGCCTGGTAAACTGTTACGTATAAAGTCTATTTTTTTTTTTTTTTTTAAGTTTTGCCAGCTGAATAAAAAACTAATTTCAAAAGCAATTGCATTAGTCTAGCTTGTGTGCACCTATACTTTATATGGGTACAAAATTGGATTACACTGACACAGATTAAACTGATTAAGTAGCTGGATGAAGACATTTTCTGTTTTTTTTTTTTTTTTTTCACCTCATTGACTCACGTGGTATCAAAAAGCACCATAGACTAGTTGTAACTTTATGTGTACGTAATAAGCCTATAAGCGGATAAATTGAAATGTAATTCCTTTAACATCTGTAATTTGGGGGAGGGCAAGTCCCCATAGCCTAGATTCCTAGCGCAGTCCAGGTGTTATGTCATGCAGCTCTGCAGCGTATTATTTAGTGCCTGCCCCGCAGCGTGGAGCTGTGGTGCTGCTAGGCATGTAGGCCACAAAGCTGAGTGTGGTGTAGGTGCCCTTACCTCATATGTAGGGTGTCAAGTGATTCCTCTTGGCAAGAAATAAAACTACTAAGATATTATTCCTTAATGTTTTGAGCCCTGAATGTAAACTTACATCTGCACCATCAGTAAAATACCTTTTACTGCCCCATACCCTTGTATACGCATTTCCTACTGAATATTATAACTGTGTTTCACAGATTTTGCTTTTTAAGTATATTGCTGCTACACCTGAGTATTCCCTTGTACCTTACAGAGACTGGAAGAAGCTACAGCTTGCTGTGTCTATTTTGGTTTTATCTGCAGTGTAATTGTAGCATGTGCATTATGGCACAGCACTGTGTGTGGCTTGCAATCAATGGGTAATAGAATTAAGTTTAGGGAGCTTATTCTTTGCAAACCATCTCCATGTAGAAATGAGTAAAAAGAGAGATTTAAATAATCAGAAGGAACTTTGGCTTTGCAACATATACCAGGGGTGAAAAAGACATCTAGGAACATGGAGCAGAATTTGGAGCAATGAGCTGGTGGAACTGGAACTGTTTTTTTTTTTTTTTTTTTTTAATGGCAACCTCTACATAACTAGAGCCTCTCTCCTTTTTGAAACTGTAGTACTGTAGTAATTTGATAATAGATGAGGCTATTTTCAGACTGCGAAAAGTAAGGTTTTAAAAGACTGCTGTGATAGCTGTAAGTATGGATAATTCATGAGTAGGTCTTTGGAAGATAAGGCAGTTCCTGTGTGGTGCTCACCTTCTTTCTACTGAATTTCTGCTCCTGCTCTCCATAGTTCTAAGAAGTATTTGGAACTGAAGACAGTCTGGAGAAAAGTTACAGGAATGACTGAAGGATTTTGAAGTTTTTTTTTTCTCTTCTTTTGTGTGGGTTTTTTGAGGGTCCTTCTTCTCACCCCTAAACATTACATCTAGTTCTTGTTCTGCAGTTCCTGTTGATAGTGATAATTTCCCTAGGGAAGAAAACAACATGTTGTTATTGAGAACTTCTTGCTTATCTCTGTTGGAGATCCTGTTCTAATGGTTTCTTTTGAGTATAGAGTGTTTTCATGATGTTTTCTTTCTTTCTCTCATTTTACACGTATTGCATCCAGTAAAGTTCCATTATAAGAGTGCTTCAAATATTTACTTGGTCTGCATATTTTTGGAAGAGAACTGGATGCAATTCTGCCAGCCTTGCTATTGTGCAACAGCCTGTGAGTTTTCTGTGTGTTTAAATGGCTCTTGTATTTGATTTCTAGAAAGAAAGTATAAGAAATCAAAGCTAAAAACATCTTAAGGGAAGGTGGGTGAATAAAGCTTTTGTTAACATTATGATTACAAGATGATAATTTAGTAAAGGTTCCTTATTTGTAAATATCTACATAAAAATGGTATATTATAGGTATAACCAACTGGATTTAAATGCCTACATACTTTGTTACTTGCAAATAGTATTGTAGCATTAAATCGGATGGGTCCTTGTTTACCCATTAAGAAATGGACCATATGAAGTCAAATTTGTCCATGGGAAGTGATCTGGAATTATGCAGGGGAGTAGAACAAATAACCTTTGGAAAAATATTTACTTTTTAGCATTGAGAAAGTCATAATTGGATTTGTGTTCTAATTCTGGCTGCTCTAACTTTGATATTCTTTGATTTTCTTCTTGCTGTTTGCTAATGGACTAATTTTTCTCCTTTTTTTTTAAAGCAGTTGAGTGGATTGTCACGTTGACTTGAAAACGCAGCAGAGCAAGATGTTTCCCATTGTTCAGTATCAACCTTTAAGACTAATAACCCAAAACACTCTTTCCAGCATGTGCTTGAAACTGATGTTTTCAAGACCTGTAGCTTTTGCACAAACATGGAAGTCATGGCTCTCAAGCCATTCTCTCATTGGAAACAAGAATATTATCCTAATGGGACCTCCGGGTGCTGGAAAAACAACAGTAGGGAGAATAGTAGGTCAGAAACTAGATTGCCCTGTCATAGATGTTGATGATGATGTCCTTGAAACAACCTGGAATATGAGTGTGTCAGAAAAGCTGCAGGATGTTGGTAACGAGCAATTTTTAGAGGAGGAAGGAAAAGCCCTGTTGAAACTTTCAGCATCTGGCAGTGTAATTTCCCTCACTGGGTCCAATCCCATGCATGCTGCTAGCATGCAGCACGTGAAGCAGAACGGCCTCGTCGTGTACCTGGACGTGCCCACCGCAGTCATTATGGGCAGGCTGGAGGTAATGCGAGTGGATCGCATTGTCGGCCAGGGCCCTGGGGTGTCTCTCAAGGACATCCTTCAGTTTCGGAAGCAGTTTTACAAACGGTGGCACGATATCCGTGTTCTTTGTGCAGGGGAGAGTACAGCAGAGGCCATAGCAGAAAAGGTGATTGATGCAGTTAAGAGATACCAAAACTCTGAATCGGAAACTTTTATTTCAACTAGGGCTAGTAAGTCTGGAAATTGTAAGGAAAAAGACTCTGCTAAATATTTCAGTGATGTTGTCACTGAGGGCCTGGCCCCTGATGGGGGACTCTTCGTTCCTGAGAATGGACTTCCAAAATTATCTTCTGGAGAATGGCAAAGCCTCATAGAAGCAACCTATGTTGAAAGAGCCCAAGTAATACTGGAAAAGTGCATACATCCAGCTGATATTCCTGCTTCTACCCTGGGAGAAATCATTGGCACTGCCTATGGAGAAAACTTCAGCTGTCCTAAAATTGCCCCAGTTAGGCACCTGACAGGCAACCAATTTCTCCTTGAGCTGTTTCATGGCCCAACAGCTTCGTTTAAGGATTTTGCATTACAGATGATGCCACATATATTTGCATACTGTGTTCCCAGAAGTTGCAATTACCTTGTTCTGGTCGCTACTTCTGGAGACACAGGCAGTGCTGTCTTGGACGGCTTCAGCCGTCTCCGTGATGCTGACAAGCAGAGAATTGCCGTGATGAGTTTTTTTCCAGAGGATGGTGTAAGCCAAATTCAGAAATCACAGATGATTGGCTGTCAGAAAGAAAATGCCCGGTCAATAGGTGTCAAATCTGATTTTGACTTTTGCCAGACAGCAATAAAACAAATCTTTACTAATTCTGATTATACTGGCTTTCTTACCGTAGAATATGGAACAGCTTTAGCTGCAGCAAACTCAATAAACTGGGCACGGCTGCTCCCTCAGATAGTTTATCATGCCTCTGCATACCTTGATCTTGTTCATCAGGATATTATCGCTTTTGGAAGCCCTGTAGATGTCTGCATTCCTACAGGAAACTTTGGCAACATATTAGCTGCATTGTATGCTAAAATGATGGGAATTCCTATTAGGAAATGCATATGTGCTTCCAATGAAAACAATGTTTTGACTGACTTTGTAAGAACAGGTATGTATGACTTGAGGGGAAGAAGATTAACTCCCACCTTATCGCCAGCAATCGATATTTTGAAGTCCTCCAATCTTGAACGGTATTTGCATCTGATTGCTAGTGGTGATGGGCAGCTAGTGTCACAGTTATATAACCAGCTGGAAAATCAGGGCCACTTCCAGCTACAGGAAAAGCTACTGGAAAAGCTTCAACGGGACGTGGTGGCCGGGTGGTGCTCCGAGGAGGACTGTCTCGCTGCCATCCACTCTGTGTACAGTACTACAGGGTATATTTTGGATACACACACAGCTGTTGCTAAAGTAGTTGCGGATCGATTGCAAGACAGGACTTGCCCAATTATTATTTCATCTACGGCTCATTATTCTAAGTTTGCACCTGCTATCTTGAGGGCTTTGAGGATTGCAGAAATAAAACAGAACCCTTTAAGTCAGCTTCACTTGCTGAGCTCTTACAGCCCTCTGCCTCCAGTCCACTGGGGCCTGTTAGAGACACTCAAAAGGAATGAGAATGAGGGTCATCAGATCTGCGCTGCTGATACGAGTGTGCTTATGTCTCATATAGAAGCCTTAATTCAAAGCCATTTTACAAAAGTTTACTGAGTAAATCTGTCTTACAGGCATCTGTTGTGCCAATTGCAATACTGCCTTGACAAAACACACGATTAATACACTCTGTGCAATTCACAGCATAACTTCCTCAATTTTATATTCAATTTCAACCATACACCTAAAGCAATGTGTGTGAGAATTTGGGTAGTGGTGAAAGGTTCTGAATGAAGAGCATCAAAAGGCGCCGGTCACGTACATCACAGACAGCAGCAGCGCAGGCTTTTCTGGGCAGCACTGGTTTCTTCCTGAGCCTGAAGCCTTCTGCAGAGGTGGAGGTAGAGAAGTGCTCTGGCCCTTCTGAGCCCCACAGCTCTGGTTTCGAGAGAGGGATGTGATCAATGGGGGGTGAGCTAATCTATCTCACTTCACTTAGGGAATTGAAATATTATCAGCTATTGCAATTATGCTTGTGTGTTACCAATGAGGGTTGATTTCAGTACAGAGATTCAAGTGTAAACGTGTTGTTAAGCCTAAACCATGCAGTGTGATACTCTGTCTTGTATATTGTTATTATGTATTGTAAGGCCAACGCTTATATAAAAATTTGGTTGATTTTTTTTTTTCAGACAAAGTTCAGAGTTCTGTTTTCTCTGTAAAACAGAACCCTTTGTTCAATATTTGTAATAACTTTTGAAAGACAGTTCTTCAATGGGATGTACTTTCTTGTGCCTTTTCTACTTTAACATTTAGAATCTTTAGAATCTTTTTTTTTACTGTGCAATAATTTGTTGTTAATAGCAATCTCCTTCAGTGTAAATAAATAATTTAATTTAATTAATAAATAATTTAATTTAAAATAAATATTTAATTTTAGTTTTATTTCTTGCATTTAAATTTTTTAGGATACAAGTTCTATCTGAAAGGTCATATGGCTTTCTAAGAATATCCTAATTACTTCTGTTGTCTCTTTATTTCCTAAATACTTATTTGTTTTGCTTGAAATAATATAAGAAGCTTCCTAAAACTCTTAGTACTTCATCAAGAGAAGTGAAAGATGAATTTCAGAGACTGGAAATTGTGATGGGTTCAAAGGTATTCCTTGTAAAACGTAAACCATTTTTGTGTTAGTAACCTGATTTTCCTAATGATGTAAATCAGCAAAATTCCGTTTACATAATGTGATATATTGGATTCCAGTGTAAACCAAAAGACTTGAGCAATATGTTTGCCACAGTGAATGCATTACACGATGTTAGATGTAGCCAGTTAGAAAGGTGTGACACAGTTTTCTATATTCTGCCATGCTTGGACATACTTTCAGGATTTTTATATTTTATATATTTACTCAATCCTGTCTTGCTATTTCTGCAGTAATTTTGCACAATCACTTTGCATTGTATTCTCCAGAGGCAACATGCGAGAGGCTGGATAATATGTAATAAAAATCTCCATATTGTAAGAAGAAGTTGCATAAATATATTACCAAAAAAAGTACTGCTGGTCTAGGTGTATTAGTGTCCATCCACCCTTTGTGCCTGGACATTTGTGCTTATTCCTCACATTAGTCTCAAGTGAAAAGAAGTATAAGGCTCTCACTCTATGTGCTCAGGGCAAAACCAGAATTCAAAAATGATCTACTGGCCCGGGCGCCGGTTTCAGCATGAGGAATTTCTCTTTGAAATTTCTTAGTACCTGGTGTCACAGGGCTTAATGCTGTTCGCCGTAACCAACTGTGACAATGCATTCTAGAAACATCTGAAATGAGGACCTTGGTTTTCAAAACAGCACCAAAAAGGAGAAAAAACCTGCAGAGTTTAAACAACATTACACTAGAAATCTGTGATCTACTTTGATTTAGTTAATTTATTAGATAGGAAGAAGTGAACCACATCCCTAACAGATATTTGTTCTGGCATGACTCTAACGATCAATATTTCAAAGTTCAGGGCAATAACCTAAACTCAGTTTAAAGAATAAAATATGAGTGAAATTCTGAACTGATGTTTCTGTGTCCCTTTCACCACTGTCACAGTTGAAACTGCCCCACAAACTGCAGAAGTGTAAAGGTGTTCAACGGAGCTCAGGTGGAGCCTCCCGGGCCTTAGCAGGACCTAAGCCCACTGCATGAAGGCAGTGGTTGAAGAGCCCATTTAGAAGGTATTTTGCAGAATGTCTGAAGGCTTTAACAATAGAGAGTTTATGATTTTGGGGCGATTTTGTATCTTCAGCTTAAACATGAAGTGTTTCTGTGCATCACATCTTGTGCACTCCAGAAATGGATGCTCTGAAAGTAGAGCGTCAGCGTTAGGATTCTGGATTTCCACAGTTTGTGTCAGCAGGCACTGGTGCTGCGTCGTGACAGCAGCAGCTGCAAATCTCCTTGCTTAGTGCTGTGGGGCCTGGAGGGCTGGGAGAGGAGATTTCCAGCACCCTCGCTGCGGAGCCTGGCTGCAGGGAGATGGGACAGAGAGGGAAGCAATCCTTCCATTGCTGCCAATGCCTTGCTGAAGGTCATTCAGCAAAATTCTACAGTTAACAAATATCAGGAGAGTATTGCTGCACATTCTTTCACCGCTGGTATGATGAAAGACTTAAAGGGCATTAACCGTTAAGAGCGGGCAGTCAGAGCTAGTTTTTCCATCTTTTGCAGTGATTGGCCCCATGAATGTTGTCAATGCAATGTCAGTGCCAAGATTCCTTTGGGAAGATGATGCTTTAATGACACAGAAAAGCAAATCTTTGTTGTGATAGATCAAGAGATTCTTAAAACTCTTGAAGTTTGGTGTGTGCACCGAGTTTGCTCCTGTTTACCTAAAGACAGGATGTTGTAGCCTAAGTCAATACAAGCCAGGAGTGTGAGCACGCGTGTACACGCGCCTGCCCTTGCCCTGGAGCAGTGGTGCAGGTTCAGTTACACTCTTACTCCTCTAAATCTTCTAAATGCAGAAACTACCTGCAGAATTTTAAGGTCAGATGTAACAGATTATGTAATGTCTGTATTTACACTTTCTATTAAAAGGCTATTTATATGGAAAATACTTTGTTTTGCTAACAACCTTACCAACTGCTCGTCACTTGCCTTAGTCACAGTCCTGCTGACTTAGAGTGACAGATAATGATTCCAAATAAAGGGTGAATAGAGCGGATAGGACTTCCAAAGGAAGAATTTGGATTTTTTAACATCTTGCAATTCAAAAAGAATTATTATTTAGGTTTTTAAGATGCTGTGATATTTTAGCAGAGGGAACTCTACATGGAAGATTCCTGTTTTTCAGGAGATCCTTGAACTTTGTTCAAGGACACCAAGAATATACATTGCGTATATCACATCTTCTGCATGCTTAAAATACGCATCTAGGTCTTTGTATTCACTGTATTTTTTTTTCTAAATAGATAGCAAGAGATCCCTGGTCTAGCATTTTATTTGCAGATATGTTCTTAAATTCCATCAATGTGATGTAAATAAAATAAGGAAGTGGTTTCAGAATTTGCTATTTTTAAAAGTCTTGAAAGAAATCTTCCATCCTGTATTTTGTTTGAAGATGGGTATATAGTAAATACTTTAGTAATTTGCTTTGCTGAGATTGACAGGTGTTAGTAAACAGCTCATGTCATTCTAGAAAAAAGAACACTAAATATCTAAAGCCTGTATTTACAATGCACCACAAACTTTATGGTGCTGCAAGGTATATCTGTCTTCTGAGAATTTTAAACAGACAAGTAAAGAAAATCTGTGCCAGTTAAATCTTTCCCTTCTTTACACTTAGTTCAGCAGTGGGTTGAACCAGTTTTCTGTCAACAGTTGGACAGCAGTGATTTGATTCCCTTAAGGCTGTCTATTTGCTGACTGAAAAAGGACTTTTGAATGGCTGAAATAGTGGTATGAAATGACTTGTTCATTCCAGTGAATTAACATTAACAAGCAGATAATTCTAAACACTTATTAGCTACTTAAAAGATTTAAATGCTAGTATTTTTCATCCCAGTCATAAATATGCTCAGCACATTTATCAAAAGTGGGAAATTATTGCTTCAAATTCAAATTTTCAGAATAGAGCAGTCAAGAAGGCAGTCCAGGCTGGATGCCGCTCTTTAGCTCTAGTTCAACTGCTGAGGATCTCCTGGCCTCATGGTGGGACGATGCTGGTTGTAGAAGAAGGTTCTAGGAGGTTGCACATGGAGGTTGTTTTCTCGGGGAGCTCCGTAAGATGCTCTCTGGCCCCTTTTGTGACTGCAGCGTCATGAAACAAGAGCGGGGATCGGAGCACGGGCTGGTAGCAGATCGATAAAGCAAAGGAAACAACATGCTTGTTAGGAGGATTACACAGCAGAGTTTTATAACGCGTCTTATTTACCTGGTTGCATGCAGTTTCTCATAAAATTTAACCAGACACATGAAATAATGATGTTTTTTCCTATGCTTCGTAGGATCATGTTTCATAAAAAATATCTCGGCTTTACAAAGTCAGTTATATGGCACAGGGCCATTACTCTAGCATTCCATTCAGAAATTTTATCACTGGTATTTGGAATACCCTGGGATTTTCAGACACCTTTTATTTTATTTGAAACATGTTATTGCCATGGAAACACACATAACGCCACCCCACAATATAAAAATTCCTTGTGACACTAATTGGGTCCAAATCTCAAAGAGATCTCAAAATGCAATTCTGAAAGGACAACTGAAATGGAAAAAAAATTGTTATGTGGATTTGATTCTTATACATGAGTTCGTTAAGAAAAGGCAAAAATAAAATAATGATCAAATTTACAGATGACGCAGAACTTAAGTAACGACAGGGCCAGGCTACTTAGAAAAGGAGGAATTCTTTGGCTGTAAGGGGCTGTAAGGAGCTGTAAGCAAAGTGGATTTGCAGCTGAAAGTGTGTGTTTAGGAAAGGGTTTCAGGTCATACTCACAAAATGGAGAGCTTCATTCTGCAAAATGGGGACCTTGAGTATGCTCAGCTGAGCGTGGGTTTCCAGCAGGAGCAGTGAGATCCTCATGTGTAGAAAGGGGAGCAGAGTAAAGGAAGTCGCACTGTTGTCTGTATTTGGCTTTGAAATGACCTTTCAAGAGAAATGTGCCTAGCCCTGAGCTCCGCAATTTCCAGTAATCCTGGAAAATTGGAGAGAGCTCCGAGGAGAGTCACCGAAACCAACAGAAATGATTAACAAGAAGTGCTGGCGTGAAAGTCTCAATAAAAAGGATTTGTTTAGTAAAGAGAAGGTTAGTTTCCCTTTGAAGCACCACTGTGGGGCAAAAATTTGGTAAAAATGGTCTCCAGTCTAGCAGAGGAAAAGTGATCCAGTGGTTGTAAGTACAAGCTAAACACATTGTAAGCAGAGATAAAGGCACATGACAGGATGGTGAAAGTTTTTCTAGTGTGGCAATATTAGATTAACGTGGTTTTCTAAAAAGATAAAATTTCACAGAAAGAGAGCTGACTAGTTCAGGGAAGCTTTTTGACAGCAGTCCGTTTTGTCTGCTTGAGAACTTAGGTGAAATGACAACTTCAGTGCTAACAAAAATATGAACAGTATTTCAAGAAGGCCTGTCAAAGCGTTAGGGACTGTGGCATCATTTCATTCAGCTGTAGTATTATTGGTATACAGAGCAAGTGGCTCTGAACAGGCTGCTGGATTCGTCTAGCCTTGTTCTTTCTGCCCCTAGAGAATTGCAAATAGGCTATTAATGCACACTCTGACTTGACTCATGGCTATCAGGGTACGGCTCATTAGTTTTAGATTTCATTATACGGTGCGCATTGTAATGGGTTGTGCAATATATACTTTCATTATGAAAATTAGTAGAACATATATAGCAGAAAAATGCCTATGAAAATGTCAGCTGTATTGAATGTAGCTATTGATTATTCATTTTAAAATGTGTAAATGCTTTTAAAAGATACAAATCTTTTAAAGTTTATTAGATGCTTTCAAAGCCCTTCTTTCCAGTCTTGTTTACCTGGCATTTCACTGTTCTTTCATGAGCAATCTGTGCTTCAATAACCATTTTCAATCCATTCTAACTCACAGTAAGGTCTAAATAATGTAAATTGAGAAGTCCAGTGTTCCATTTTGGTGATTAAACTTGCGCTTTTATCTACCAACAAAGGTAGGTTTGGAAAGAGGAAATAAAAGTACATTCACAGGGCTCTGTTCCACAAATATATTTTGAGAAAAAAAGAAATGAGAATTTTTTTTTACCTTTTAGACTAATTTATTATATTGTATCTAAATAAAGTAGGCATTTAATGGGCTCCTTTAGTGAGTTATACTGCATGTGGCAATCTGATTCTGCTTAAAATGCTAATAAATGCATCCCACTTCCTAATGAAACTAATACTCCCTGCATAATTAATTAGCATTATACATAGATGAGGATGGGAAAGATGTTCACAGATTTTTTTTTATCCAGAGTGATTAATAAAAGAATAATGTATAATTCTGAAAGGCCATGTATAAATAGCTATTTTCTGCATAGATGGCATTTTACTAGTAAAATATGACTTAAAATTAGAGGCCTTGTTATATACAGTTTATAACCACAAGATGGCATTCCTAACAGAATGGTGCTAAGCATTATTTTCTACAGTTTTTGAAAGGCTGGTTATAAACGAAAGGCTATCTGAACATTTGTAATGTTATATCGGTTTCCTATGTTTTCATTTTTAGAAAGGTAGACAAGCATTCTAAATGTTTTTAGAAAACAGACATTTGGCTAAAACTCTTTTAAGAAAGAAACCTTACTGACAATTTGGTCAAAATTTGCTAATATAAGGAGTATGCAGAAATGTGTGATCGTCCAGGTGGAAGACGCACCATGCTAATGAACAGCTTTGCATGTTGCGAGAGACTTGTCAGCTGTCGATTTTGAATGAATTTTGCTGTAATATAGGAATCTAAAATACACAATTAAAAAAATAATCTCTTAATATTGAAATCAAGAGCACAAACAATGCCAAAACCCTAGTGTTTTGGGTTTCAAATGTGATGCAGCATTTGAGGCTTGAGGATAGGGAAGAGCAAGTAACAGTGCTCACAGGAAAAAAAAACAACAATATTATAAATAATATTTCTTGCAGAGAAGGGGGCAGAGTTTCTTATAGCTTTGAACTATATGTTCAAATACCTGTCATTTAGGTTGATAACATAATCCAAAAGCTGCTATTTTGTTGTAATCTTTGCATGCTAAAATCAAATACTTTTTCCTTAAGAACAAACACAGCACAACCTACTAAACTAGTTTAAAAGTACAACTGCTGTGACCAAATTTTAGAAAACATGAGGGTGTGTGTATATATATATATATATATATATATGTATAATATTTGCTTTTTTTTTTTTTCCTGGTTAAGGTCCTGATCTTACCTTGCTTAAAATGCTAGCTTGCTTTTTTCCCCCCGACTTCAAAGCACTGTGAGATCAGACTTGAGCTAAATTAACATTTGCATTTCCATTTTAGCGAGTGTCCTACTTGGATTTGGTTTGGAAGAAAGACATTATGTTAAATTTATGCTAAAACCAGAATAAAGTGCAAGTTACAGAATTCTTTCAGGTTTTGTGTATCACAGAAAGGGTCATATTAGAATAAATTTCTTTCTCTTGGTAGATTCCTGCTAGAGAACCTTGGATAGCCATCTCCTGTCCCGCGCGCAGCCCTGCAGCCAAGGCCTCGGCCTCTCCGTTGGGTTTCTATCATTTAACCCTGCTGAGAGGACGCTGCGCGGCTGCGTCGCTGCTGACACCAATGACCGCCTTTGCTGAGGGAGCAGTGCCACTTCGACATTACTCCAATACGTGCTCTTAGACTGATATTGTTTCTCAGCAAGGTCTCTTCCAGGGCAGCTTTTATCTCTGCCTGGAACGGGCTGGAATGGTGGGTTCGGGCCGCAGCAGACATCAGTGTTAGGGTCACTCACCAGTCAAGTCCCATCCCTCCACTCGAGGCCACGAGACCAAAGCTGCCCTGAGAGCAACCTTGCTGCAGCCCTCATGTTCTCTGGCGAGCCTGCTCCTCGGGCAGCTCCAGGCATCGTTACTGCCCTAATTACCTACTTCGTTACTTGTGCCACTATGAAAGTTTGATTAAAACTACTTTACAAACTACGAGGATCTCTGTAGCGCCCAGCATCACAAATCATTACTCATTTCCGCAAGGCACAGCTGACAGCTGACAGTGGGAAATTAAGAAATACATATTTTTTTTAATCCATTCAAAATAAAATTAGCCTTCTGTGAGCACTTAGCTCGTTGTTGCAAGCACACAAGGTGCAGAGTAGGGCTCCTTCAACCTCCCACAGCAGCCCTTGGACACTGAGCGTTTTCAGTGAGTTCAGAGGCAGAGGAAGCAACGTCCTTCTTCGTAATGAGATTTTGCTCCTTTTACTAATTGTATGAGCTACTTCATAAATCAAATTACATATAAATGGAACAGTTTAATAAAGCAGCTGTGCTGCTGAGAAGCTGACAAATTATTGAACCTTTTGGCTACTGTGGCTGTATAGGCAAGGACCAAGAACACAGAAATTGGGATATTTAACTTCCAATGTCCAATAAATTTCTACTGATGAATTTCCTGTCACCTTAATTTAAGATGGTGTTTTATCAGTCTATGAAAACAATTTTATTATGTGTTCCTAAATTCCCTACCACATGCACATGTGTTTCATTTTGCTCCATTTTCCTACTTTTTTTGACAACGGTACTAATTGCTGTGATGATGCAGCTTGTAGAGCCGTTGCTTTTACAGGCTTAACAGAGAGATAAATATGGTGAAGAAATATGCCACATAACGGTCATGTTTGGCGTGTCATTGAGACCATCCTGGTAACCTTTTTGATTTGCAAAGGAGATGCCTTTCTTCACCCTCACATCTTTTCATAAAGTCATTTTATCTTAACTATTTTTAAATTCTCTACTCTTTTTTCTATAGCAGAGATTTAAAGCAATCTTTCTAGAGTAAATTTAACACTATGTTGCAATGTGAAATACCTGAATCATAAAGCTTTTAAAAGACATATCTTGTAATAGGAAAGGTGTGGTTAATGTAATTAAGTTCCTTTTAGGCTGCACGCTTTGATTGCAGATCAGGAGTTTTATTTGCCTTCTGGAATCACAAATCCTTTGAAATGTGCATACTTATATCCTAAGGAAGAAATTGATATTAATACCCCTTCTGATGTCTATTGGACTGCAGGATTCTATGCTTTGTTATCACTTCTGAAGAGAATAAAAATTATATATATGCAATAACTTTATAAGGGAAGGAAAAGCAGAAGAATTTTTATTATTATCACTTAAGAGAAAAGAAATGCATATATGCACGAGTATGTTGATATTTGATAAGTTGGTAACTTCCTCAGAAAATTTGAAAGTAGTAATTTCTGCAAGTTTATGTTCAAATTGATTATGGTTTGTTTTCTTCTCTTCTTACCCTCCTCCTCTCCGTGTAAGTGAACAACACGAATCAGGCTTCAGCATGTACAAATCAAAACAGGTGGAACAAACAGCAGCAAAATTAGCAAGGGGGAAAAATCATTCTCAGTGAGCAGTCAGGAGCTGGGCACGTTCCACTGCGAGTTTGTGAATTAAAGCTCAAGATCCCTTAAGCAGCTTGTTTAAACAGGACCATGACTTGAAGAATGGTGAAGAAGCCCAAAGAAGAGTTACCGAGGAGAGAGAGGGAAGAAGAGGGTTCCCATCCCTATTGTCCTGCCACAGGGTGAGGGGCCTGCTCTGCTTGGCCACTGGAGGGAGGCTCCTAGCTCCTGGGGTTAATGGAACCTCCTGAAAAGGTACATCTTGTGGTCAGCAAAATCTTCCATCCTGATTCGCCAAACTTTTGTTCAAAATTAGGAAGTGTCTGCAGCCAAAGTTCCTTGTCTGATTGACCTTTTATGTGAACACTTATTAGCATCTATTGATTTTCATGCAGCTTGACAGGCATGGATGTCTTTGCACAGATCAGACAAGCTATAAGGACTTGCCCTGATTACTATCGAGTATCTGTGTTCATTTTGACCTGGAGGAAATGCACCATTTAACAAAAAGCAAGAAAAAAACACCTGTTTCCTCATGTGTTTTTGTCTCTTTTCCCCTTTTCCTTTCCTTTTGCTCATTCTTTTCTGCACTCTTCCTTATCTCCCCTTCCCTGCTCCCAGCTGGAGCTTCTCCAATGCTTCTCCAACCAGCCCCTTGCCAAAGGTGCCTCTTGCTACCCTTTACTGCTTTGCTCTCATTTCCCTAAATGAAATAACTTGGATCACGCAATCCCGAAGGAGTATTTGGGGGCTGATCTCTGGAAAGGTGCCAGTACCCGCATCCCTACCGGTGCCCTGGGAAGATGCTGCAATGGCAGCCAGCACATAGCGCTGCTGCTATCCCAAACACCCACATGGAAATAACGTTTTTGTTGGGTTTTGTTTGTTTGTTTGTTTGAAGTCAGACTGCAAGTAGAAATTGGTCCCATCTATTTTTCATTTTTGCTGCTTTTGTTATTGTTTTTCTGATGAAGGATTCGAATACAAAATGATTGGAAATGTAGCTCTCCCCGAAATGTCAGTTTTGGAACAGGATTTAAATGGTTTCTCTCTGATTCTGGTTAGAATATTCACCTCGATTGATAGTGAAGATTGCATTTTATTCATTAATTTCTATCTAAACAATCTTGCTGTATTTTTATTATAATATATAATATCACTTGGTGCATCTTAGCTGGAATTTCAAATGCAAGAACAATGTTTGCTACTTGCTAGCCAATACTCAACCAAACACCTTAAAGGCTGGAAAATAGAAGCATTCTGTGAAATCAGAGCTGTGTTGTAATTGAAGTCAAGTTGGTTAAGAAATTCAGCAATCAAAAATTCAGCTGGTTAAGAAATTCAGAAAATCTTAATCAAAGAGAAGAATAAACAAGTAATGGAAAAGCAACCCAGAGCCAGGGGTCCAAAGACAAGAAAGTATTTGTAATGTTAGGAAGAAAGGTCATCATTCATTAATGTAATGGAATTATTTGAAAATATTAATGTTATGGTGTACAAAGGAAGTGCAATAGCTTTTTAGAGCATTTGGCAAAATTTCAGATCAGAGTACAATGTCGTCGATGCAGAGTAATGAGTAATGGAGTAAGTGGAAAGTTGGCTCGTTAGACTCATAATTGGATACAAAGCAGGAAACAAAAGGTAGCCATAAAAATAAGCTTTTTTAATCTGGGAAGGAATTAGGCAGTCGTGTTGGATGCATGTTTGTTACAGAGAAAGAGGTTACCTCAGTTCGGCCTATAAACTTGTTCTAACCTGGGCACGTTAACTGCAAAGTATCTGTGAGACGTGAGGCTGGTGAGAGGAGTCCAGATCCACAGACTGAAAACTAATTTAGACAAGATGGGGGAAACTATACTCCATGTACTAGCCTGCTGTCCCAGTTAAATCACTTAGGACTGTGGAGAAGTGGGACTTCATACTGAAAAAAGAGATGAAGGCACATAGTGGGAAGGCTTCCCAGGCAGAAGAGTGTGGGATCAAACCCTTCTTGGTGGTGGCCAGAGACAGAATGAAGGGTAATGGGTATAAATTAAAACACAGGAAGTTCCATCTCCATGTGAGGAGGAACTTCTTTCCTGTGAGGGTGCCAGAGCCCTGGCACAGGCTGCCCAGAGAGGCTGTGCAGTCTCCTCTGGAGATCTTCAGACCTGCCTGGATGCCACCCTGTGCCCCGTGCTCTGGGTGTCCCTGCTGGAGCAGGAGGGGTTGGATTAGGTGGTCCC
>JAWLRI010000942.1:440256-466120 GCA_034781795.1 Crypturellus tataupa | reverse complement strand
ACCTGCCTGGATGCCACCCTGTGCCCCGTGCTCTGGGTGTCCCTGCTGGAGCAGGAGGGGTTGGATTAGGTGGTCCCTAGAGGTCCCTTCTAATCTCAACTCTTCTGGGATTCTGTGAGCTCCTTTTCTGTGCTGGCAGCTGCTGCTGAAGCTCTTCAAAGCAGGTCAGTCTGTGACTGATATATGCTGAAACCAGAAAGGTTGTTATGCACTTTACAATAGCAGTTTGGCATTTGCTAAACAGACAGGCAGAAGGTGCGTTTTGAAGCGAGATTTGCTACTGAGAGCAATAGCAACTGGAATATAAATGATCTCTTCTGCAGCACGCTCCTCTGCAACCCTCTGGGCTTAGCTGCCTCCTCTAAACTTGTATGTACTGAACTTCTGTCCACATCTGGCCCTCAAGAACATATTGGACAGCACAAGGCAAAGATCATGGTCCCCAGTAGCACCTGCATCCTAGCCTAGCCCTGGTGACTGGCTTTGTAGCAGGGGCAGAGAACCATGGTATAGGAGTGGTTCATGTCAGTAATTTCAGCTGCCTCTTAGAAATTACTATACTTACTTCTCTGCTTCAGATGGGCGTTGAAATATAGGCAAGGTAAAGTAAGTACAACTCTTTGTTGCATGATCACCACCACCACAATAGAAATCCACTTTGTTCTGGTATCTGTAAAACCAAGGCAGTTTCCCACATGCAGTGATAATTCATGAGCAGTTTCTGCCTTGTGATTAACACATAAAAGGGAAGAGTATTTGGGGAATGCTGCTTGATTTGAGTATTAAAAAAAAAAAAAAAAAAAAAGAAAAAAACATGATTTCCAACGAAAACAATCTGAATTACTAGAACAAAGGGAAGCAGCCCATTGCTATGAGGAAAAAAATCAGCCATCTACCCATGATAACACCTGGAAATCTGCATCTTACTCTTGGGAGGAGCCCCTGTGCTTCTGTGCCACAAGAAGTTCAGGCTGTGTTCATTGCAGGGCCCGGAATGATGATACAAAGATCAGCATGCTCATTGCTTTCTGCAGTATAGCCAAGGCGAAAGCAGAGTATGTGGAAGCCTGGGAGGATACCTAACTGCAGACAAGGCAGCACAAGAGCTGTGGCCACAGAGAAGTTTTGCCTATGCAGGACTCAAGGAACATCCCAAATGCTTCTGCTGCTGCTGATTGCCCTCTCCTTGCCCTGTGCTCACCCTGCCCCTTGCCCCTTCTCCAGCCCCTGCACGGTGCTGCAGCTGCCTGCTACCACTGCCTTCCCCTGCAGGGAATAACTTCACCAGCCCCGCTCAGAGCCCTTGAGCCAGTTGTGTTGTTTAAGGAAGATGATAACAACCAACTCAACAGATAATAGCCAAGGTAGTGTTTTACTTCACAATAGTTTCCAAATTACATTTAAAAGTTAATTGTAAGAGAAGCTAAACTTCCTTAATAAAGATTGGAAATAAAATCTCCATATTCCTTAAAATATATTTATTTAAGCAGCATATATAGTCTTTTTTCTCCCTACCCCCAACACCTGAACATCTGGGTGGCTCCTCACATGGCCAGAGCTCCCGTGGCTCAAAGCCTTGTTACCATTTACATTACTTCCCATTCACCCCTTCAAGCTCGCTTCACCACATTGCTGTCTACCTCAGTCTCTGCTCAGGCACTCATAAGGATACAACAAAGCACAAACAAACCAAAGTTCTCATGTAACTCCTGGGTCTGGGTATTTATACAACCTTCTCACCAGTCCTGGAGCACCAGCAACCCAGTGGCCCATCCCAGAGAAGGGCACTCCCTAATCTTCCACAGGTGACACCTATATCCCCACAGCTCTTTATCTGCCACAGGTGACCATTATTAACCTTTCATTGTATATATTTCCATACCTCTCCCCCTGCCTTTTATTTTTTAAACCATTTTCAGGATATTGATGCAGTTAAAGGTTCATTATGGTTGTCCTCAGAAAATTCTTTAATTTATCAATCAGACTTATGCATATCAGCGTTAGTATGCAAGCAGTCAGATTATTGTTTTCTCCTTGGCCATATTAACTTTTCATCCTATTTCATCTCCCATAAATGGGAGAAAGGTTGACTTAGTGCAAAACTGGAAATTAATTAAATAATTAACTTTGACAGAAATTATCCATGACATTCCCTCTTAACCCTTTCATTGCCATCTTACATGGGCTTAAAGCCAGATACTCCAGTAAGTAGCTCCGTCTGAAATAAAGCATGAAAAGAACGCTTTTCTTTTCAAAGCAATTAAGATTCTCATTCCCTCTTTCCATCTCCTTCCTGCTGCCATGTTTAACAAAGCAGAAACTGTTTTGGGCACTGGAGACCCTTGTCCAGGTTGTGGCTGAAGCTCCCCAAGCTCTGTGCTAATATCACGTGTGAAAATGTTGGTAAGGCTACACTCAGCGTCCAACGTTTATCTGCTAGGCAATAGCCGAAGCATAACTGCCCACATAGACATAGTTCAGTTCCCCCATATATGCTCCTTGTAATGAAGCACTGAATTACATGATCACAGATAATTTCCTCCTTTGGATGCAGCTTATACTTTCAGAGTAATGCAGTCTGAGTATCAGACTCAACATGAATACTTTCATCCTGCAGTGTAAGAGCCCACATTTCAAAATGTTTGCATCTCAAAAGTCTAAGAAAAAAAAAAAAAAGAGCAATGGTTGATCTGCCTTTGGTTATGTTGTTTCCATACAGCTATACTCTTCTCAATAGTCTGCTCCTTTCTCTTCCTTTCTTTTTTTTTTCCAATCTCACATTGCCTCTAGATTTTTGCCTCCATTTTCTACCAGAATGTGTGTGAAATTGGTCATATTTCAAGCAATAAAGGTGCAAGGAAACTATTCTTATAGTTTCCAAAGTCAGCAATCATTTTAGCTGCAAATACCATGTGCATCATTCTCATCTAACAGTGCATTCACTTTAGCTGGAGCCAAAATAAAAGGCCCTATTGCTTTCAATAACTATTGCCCCACAGAAAGTGCCAGTAGCTACAAATATTTCAGCCCGAGTGAAATATGTGAAAGTAGCATCCAGTAGCATCCACTAAATGCTTGGCTCAGGAATACTCTCCAATTCATAGAAACTCTAATTTACACTAAGTTTCAAAAGTGAATTCAGCAGCCCTGCAAATTTCAGCCCTATTGTGAGGAAGCCACCGGGGTGTCCATGAGAGAGGCAACGGAGTCACCTGTCCCATCACGGAAGCGCCCCATATATTCCATGGTGAACTCAACACCCACAGGGATGACATTTTGGGGCACCCCAACAATGTGCCCCACCACTGGATGATGTAATGTCCCTCCTCTGAACTTCAGAGACGATTCCTGACAACTGGAGTTTGAGGCTTTTATTTTACTCCAGAGTTTCATCATATCCCAGCTGGAGGGGCTGGAGCAGCTGGCCAAACTTCTGCTACAGAAGGCAGCAAAAATCAGGCCCTGGCTCGTCTGAGATCTGGGCATGTAAAGAAACAAGGGCAATTCACTGAGAATAAGAACGGATCAAAAAACCCTCTCCAAGTCTCCTTTTCCTTTTGGTGGTAGCTAATTAGTCATTGCAAAGGGAATAGATTCATGGTAAAAAACAGCTGTACTAGATGTAACCAAGCAATTATTGATGTCTGTCTCTGTGACAAAAGATACATTCTTACATGAGAAACCCAGGAGATGACTTTCCAATAAGCAGTCAGTCTTGTTTACATAAAAGTGTACAAATAAATAATAAAAATAATCTACCCAGGCAGAAATGTACCATTTTGACTTTTTGGTGAAAAAAATGAGGGAAGATGCTTAAAAATTTTTAGAATCTACTTAAGAAAAATAAAAAAAAAATCGAGCAGTGCAAACATTTTCTATATATGATTTGAGTTATGTTGTCAGAAATAATGATAGCCTCTCTGAATAGTTAGAAACTTGTCACTATTAGCAAGTTCTTTTTGAAAAGAAAAAAAAAGACTCTGCAAAAATAACTTTTTTTATTAAAGGCTTATTTGCTTTCCAGTTTTAGTTCCTGATTATTTTGAAAGAAAAGCTTGAAAGTGCTACTAGGTCTGTCTAATGTCCAGGTGATTCTTATTATGGGCTTAGCTGCATGTGTTGGCTCAGGATTGCTATTTCTGAAGACCTGTGAGGAGCAGAGAGGATGTACATGCAGGGGCATACATAGCCATGCACAGTTCAACAAATATTTCATTATCACAAGGTAGCACCATATGTGCTTAGACCTCCATTATGGTCAATTTGGTGGGTTTCTTAAAAGATGCTGATTTAGAGAAAGACAGAAATAATGAAAAAGATCGAATGGAGAGAATAAGTCCCTTTAACAAAGCATGGCAGGAGCAACGGAAGCAGAACAGGATTCTCTGGCTCAGCAGCTTGGCTGGGAAATTAATCTCACAAGGGAGCCTCGCTCACTATAGTGCACGGCACAATGTCTCAAAATATAAAATGCTGCTTTCCTGGAGGGCTTGCATGGCATGCCACGTGCTGAGCTCAGGAAATAAAGTGCATGTTGCTCTTCCAGCCTTACAATGCCTTCGATAGGCTTTCAGGAGTCTTGCCGGCCGATCGTCCTCTGCTTTTGCAGCTGCTGCTGTGCTGCAGTCGCTCGTGCTCCGCTCTCAAGTGCGATGCAGTTGGGCGAGCGAAGCCACCTCTGGTGCTGACGCTGCGTGGGGTGGCGGAGCCGCCGTGGCCGCCAGGGTTTCTGACAAGACGGCGGTAATTCTCTCCTTAGGAGATCAGCTGTGCCCTGGGGCATGTTCTTTCCATTTTGCACTTCGCAGACAGAGAGGCTGCCCTAGCAGCCATCTGCTGCCCCTGCCCTGGGACGGGCAGGGTGCAGCGCCCTGCGGGAAGGAGCATCTGACTCATCAACCTGGGCTAATAGCATGTCGCTGGCACCTTTCAGGAGGCAGCTGAGCTTTTTGATGCCCCCTGATGCCTGAAGAGCATTTTGCTCGTTTCACCCTCACTGTCCACAATGGCTCTTCTGTTGTGTTTTCAATGGCAGAACCTGTCATCTCACCAGATATCGCTTGCTTTGGTGCAACTTCATTTGAGAGCACCGGGATGTTCTTCTTTGTGAAGATATGAGAAATGTAGTCCTTGAAGGGGGCACTGTTGGTTAAGCTACTGTCTAAGAGTCTCTTAACTACAAGAGTTGCCCATAAGGCTTTGGAATAATGCCTTAAAATCTGTTAGCTGTATTTAACTGTATTTTTATTTTGTTAGTCTTCAGCTTGTGCTTTTTGATCCAACATAGCTCTTATGTAGATGTGTTACTGTCAGCATATCAAATTAAAGCAAGAAACTCTATTATGGTCCCTTTCAATCCTCCCTAGAGAATGCTGTGACTTAGGCTTTAATCTGGAGGCCAGGATCTTTTTTTAACACAGGGAAGGATGCCAAGTCCTTTTTTCATAGCATGTAGGAGACTCAAATGGCTCATTAAAATCCGCTGCTACCGTAGTGCACAGTGTTTGCCACGGGCTGCGCTCTTATTCGACCGACCGTGTCAATAATGTCTGGCCACTTCACTTCTCCGCTCTAAGAGGGCCCCTATGATCCCATTTTGACCCTACCTCCAAGTACTCGCAGGATTCCATTAGGACACCTTCCAAGTCTCAGCATCTTCCTTTTATAGATTTAATGGCCTTGCCAGTTTTATGAGCTTCCATTCCTTTTTTTTTTTCAGCCCATTTATCTTAGTTACATTTAGTTAATTGAGACTAATGTTTTGTTGAAAAACCTCTCTTTCAGTCCCCAAGCTGAGCTTTTGAAGTGAATAGATTTGGGTAAAAATCTGAAAATGAGCTATTAATATCACCACAGCAAAGATGCTCTCTCTTCACCCATCATTTCCACATTGGCCTGGAGGGGATTTCCTTTTCTGAACCGATAGTCAAAGAGTTTCCAGCATCACTTTCCCCTTTCTATGCAGCTGGAGCTTTCTATCTGTGAGCCTGATCTACTGCTGACTGCTCTAATAGAGCAATCTTATTTCTGCAGCCGTGATCGTCTCATGTTAGAGTTTATTCCAAAAGGAGGGAAAATCTTTATCTTTGACTTCTGAAAGTAATTGTATAAACAAACCTGAATCCTTATTCGGCACTTAGCTTTGGTATGACCAGATATGGTTTGGGAGCAGGAGGCAGAAGTAGCTATGCTTATTAATCCAGAAAACTCCTTTGTCTGACTTGTAAGGTACCTGTGAAAGTGTGGTTGGATACTTTACAGGTATCTATCATTGTAGCTGAAAAACATCTCCTGGGTGATGAACTTTAGAAATAGCAAAGTACCTAGTAATCTTTATGAATCTTCAACTTGTCTATCCTATTGCTTAGATGGATCTATAGATCCATTGTGGTTTTGGGCCTACTGTTGCCAGTGCTGACTCCTATTAAGGAGGGCACATTTTGCTGTGTTAGGAATCATTTTTTCGGCCTTGCTTTAATATGAGTGAGTCTGGATCCCTCAGCTGGGGATGTCTCTGCTGCCTCCCTCTCGAGCCTGGTGCTGGCGCCTGCGTTGTGCTGTGTCCGCGTCCCAGGGAGCCTGGCGGGGCTGGCCCCGCTTCTGTGGTCCAGCCGCCTGCACCAGCTGCAGAGCTTCCTCATGCCTTCAGGGACCACGTCGTGCACAGCTCCCTGCCTTTTGTATTTCCTGAGCAACATGCAAACGGTTAGAGAAAAGTCACAAAGTGTTTGGAGAAAGTGGGTTTTATGCTTTATGGAGAAAGAAAAGTGCATTAATTTTTGGTCTTGCTTTTGGATGATTAGTTGGTCAAACCACCAGAGTTACAGATCAAGTTGAAAAACTAACCTAATTTTCTGAAAGACAATTGGAGAAAAACAGCTTCACCTTAAAAACAGGTCGCTTTACATACAGAATAACACGAGGCAGACTAGAACCAACTCTCTGAACGAACCAGCGCCTCTCTGTGCGCTGGCCCCCAGTTCATCACAACGGTGTCGGTACCCACAAGGTTCTCACCCGCCTGGAGGCAGGATAACGCTGTAGATGGTAACGTTACAGTCCCAAGCAGGGCAGACAGATGGGATTTTTTCCACCAAGCGGGGATGGGAACATGGCATCTCCACATTCCCAGGTTGCATTTCCCTGGACTGCGGAGAGCACCGTGCTGTGAGCTAGATGGTTACAACCTGTGTCTCTAGGCAATGGGATATCAGCTTCACGCTGTGTCATCTGGAGAAAAAATATCTTATGCTCCTAATGTCATGAGGTGAGTTTTCTGCTCCTCATGCTTATTTCCCCCACAAAGACACATTAGCTGACAAACTGTGAGACATCTCTTATACTTTTATCACAACTTATTATCACAGCTGATTTTCTTAGGATACTGACAGCCTCACAGGCCACTTTAGTATTGATAGCAACTGTCACCAGTGTCCAAAATCTACTACAGGATGAGTTGGGCTGCGAAAGTCTCCATGGTAAAGCAGGAGAGGGAAGGCTGTTTCTCCTGCAGACCCTGATCCATGGAGACAGTTTAGCATAGACTGAAACTTATCACAGGAGTTCTAAGATTTAAAGGGAATACTCCCATGTGCGAAGGTAAATATAGACTTTAGAGGTTGGCTAGGTTAGGGGCTAAATAAACACTCCTGATATTGAGGTACGTTTAACCTATTAACTGTGTTACAACAGGATCATATTTGGAAAGATAGAATGGTTTTATATTTAGCCAACTTTCCTGGATTCCAGACTGACAGCAGATGTCTTGCTTTGTGATAATCTGTGGATTAGCCATAAAGACATCAAGTTACTGATAGTAATGCTCATCAGCTATACTGAACTTGAAGGATAGCACATTACATACGGCACAGACGTGAATCCCAGAAACTAATATTTCATGGGGCAGTTAATACAATATATGATGGCACAGGTAAAAAGCCTTCAATAACACAAAATATTCTTCTTTCCCTTTGGAAGGGTGTAGCCAAAAGAGAGAAAACTCACAGGACCCTACCTCCATCTCCAAAAGAACTGGTTTGCCATAAAACAGAGAAATAGACTTAAGGTTTCTATAAGAAGGTGCTAAATGAATGAAAAATAAAATTATTATTGATATGTTACTTATAAACTAATATTATATAACATTAATACTAAGAAAACTTAGGTCACTGCTTCTTGGTTTAGTCCTCACATTCATGGAGCCATGTAATCCTATGGAACGACATATGAAAGAAAATAACCTCAATGTATCCTCAAATAACTTGTTTTATGAAATGTATTTCCTTCTTGGTATTCAGAATTAGTCAGAAGGACTGATTTTTCAGAAATTGTTAATCATGCTCCAGCTGTGAACACAAATCAAGGTTGCTGGCAATTCAGATATTGTGAATTTGCACAGCTCCTTGGTACCTGAATGTAAAAAACCCAGGCCATGAGCTCCAAACAGATTTGAGAAAAGCATGTGGTGGTGTTGCACCTCTGCTCATCCTTTCCATTTTCAAATTCTTTCATGCTCTAGAGATATTTTTGATGACTGATGGAAACAACCTTGTTTTATGGGAGTCTCAGTAATCAAGTGGCAATTCTTGAATACTTTTTATTTAAGGCTGAACATAGCATGGGAGATTTTGGCCTGCACAATAAGCACTTAAAGACTACAACAGTTTTGTCCTTCTTTTATTACTTTGGGCTTTGAGAACAGTGTTTGAAAAGGAGCTATTTATGGGCTATCAAACAATGTGCTGGAAGGAAGGAATTTAAAGAATGTCCTTGAGCGAAGGCAGAGAGCTCTGCTGAACAGGGACAAACACTGGTGCCAACCCCACTGCCACCTCCTTTGCAATGCAGAACACCTGGGCCCCGCACGGAGGCAGCCCCAGCTGCACTTGCCTGCTCGTCACAACTGCCTGGTGGCCCCAGCCGCAGTGGCACAGGGACAGTCTGCAGGAGTGGAGTCACTGCATCCCTCCAGGCAAGGCTCAGGTCTTCACCTCAATGCTCTTCTCTCATGAGAAGAAATATCCACCATACTTCTAGGGGGCATTGAACTGGGGTGTTTCTACACAAGAGGAGCTGAGCAGAAGGCTTTCCACGTGGGATAAGCCTCATCCTCATGTTATTTCTCTGTGCAGCTACAATAGGCAGTGATTTTTAATGTGCCTTACCTAAATATTTATTTGAATCTATATCAAATTGTGCATTTTGTTGATGCCAATGGAGATAAGGAGAAATCATACTATCAAACTCACTCACTCAGCACAATTAAGTTCAGAAATGGGCAGAAAGAAGGACTATTTCAGCCTTGAAGTGCACTGGAGATCCCCACTCCTGGTCATTCCTTGTCCTCTGCTCTACTCTCACATATAGTGGGGCAAATTCACCAGGGAGACCCAGGACACCACATTCTGCCACCACTGGCTGTGGTGACAAGGATGCTCTGTTATTTGAGGGTGGGCTGTGACCACCTCTGCTAGGGCCATGTCCCACCATGGTGATTACTTGGGGACAGCTGGCAGAAGTAGTAGCTAGTGACAGAAACCAGTCTGTCGTATTCCAAAGTCTTGCTGTGCAGCTGATGGGAGAAATGAGAGCTCTATCAAGAGCATGGCTTATGTGGTAAGTCACCTACTAATGGCACTTCTCCCCTCCTATGCCCAAAGATTCATCCCAAAGATGGGCTGTAAATCTGGCACCTGATTTTGAGCTTATTTTATCAGTGATGCCGCTCTTTCTTTTCAGAGTAGGAAGTGAGAAACTAGGAAAAGGATTTGAACTCAGACTGTCATGAGCCAGTGAGACTTACTGGACTTCTGTGTTTTCAAGAACTCCTCCTAGATTGAGGTGGAAAGCATGTTGTTTCTTTAAGGGCACGAACATCAAAAATCAACACATATCCTGAAACTAAAGAGATGATTTTTACTGTATGATACTATATGAAGTTTAAAATAATTAAGTGTGAAATCTCTCTTGGATTTTATACTTTGTCAGCGCAGTAAACACTCAGTTTGTTCCTATTGGATAGGAGAAGCATTGCTAGCATCCCTTCCACATATTCACAGCTGAGAAAACTTGTAAGAATTTTCCAGATTTCCTGCCTTAAACTGAATTTATCACCTGACAAAGCCAGCAATGAAATCTAGTTTTTATCTGTCACGGATCAGACGACAATGAGAACAGAGGTTCATTACTTTCTCCCCAGGATCGTCAGAGCTGCTCTCGGTTTCCTTCGTCGATCATTGACTGACCGATGGTCACTCTATCTTCATAGCTGTCAAGCGCTGCTCCAGTTGCCATCTCATCAATGATCTGATCATGTCAAGATGAGAGAGGATGTGGTTTTGAAACCTTGAATGCCCTTCTTTTGCAGACTGCTCTGTCATTTCATTTCTGCTTGGCAGCGTGGCCTCTGAAGTTCTGGCCTGGGTGAAATGATCTCATTAGGCGGTTTGAAAGAGCACGATGGAGCAGAGCCACCTGCTTTCTCAGAAAGAAAACCCCACCAGCTTTCCTGGAACTGATAAAACACATGTGAGAGGGATGGCTGCCGCCCCTGGAAAACTTAACTTAAGAGATGTAGCTCCAAGATTTCTTTGTTATGGAGTACAGGTAAACAACCCAACAGCCCTTTGCTCTCAATGTTTCCCTTTCTCTTCCTCTTCCCTGGGCTTTTGGATCTCTATTATACTTCCAAACAGGCTAAGGGTATTTATCAGTGAACAAAAATATTTACTCCAGTACATGTAAGCAAATATGCGTGCATAACAGCCTGTAGGGAAGCTCTAGCTCTGGAATAAAGTAGGATTTCTGATTTCTAGTCCACACGGGTTTAATTGAACAGGGAAGAGATCTTGATGTTGTGATGAGGTTATGCCTGGGGAAGTCTTACCCATACACCTGTAATGGCTGTAGTGCCAATTTAAACACATACTGATAAAACTTTTACATTTGGGAAAGCAGCTATCTTGGTAGAAGGGGGTGGTCTGAGAGCCCTGGAAGACAGATTTCCAGGTCCATCTGCTGAACAGCACAGGAATGTCGCACTGAGACTGCGATCTGGGCAGCCACTTTGTCTCCATGTCACTAGGGCATTACCTAGACGGAGCATTTTTGAGAAAGGCAGAAGGCTGTAGCTGGCTCCAGTAAGGAACACAATGGTTTCTATCGTGCATTTTTTCTAATAGGAATAATAGGAATTCTATTATTTTCTAATAGGAATATCTACTGCCTCCCAGAGTGGGATCTACACAGTTCATTCTGTATGGATCGTCACATAGGTACTTAATCTGTCTTGAAATGGTGGCCTGCAAGCTTTTGCATTTCAGTACCATTCTTCAAATCTCCTTCTCTTCTCTAAAGTAAGCATCTTAGAGCCATAATTGAAGCGTCATAGTTGTGAGGTTGCCAATATTTTCCTTTAAAAAGCATCATAGAATATTTGCTTAACTTACAAGATATCAATTTTTCCTTCACAGACCTTGCAGAAGTCACCTGAATCTAAGGCCAGATCTCCTGCAGCACCTGCACATCAGTACCAGACAGGGAGAGGCCGTTATCCAGTTTTCCTGATGATGCAGAGGGCGGATGGACTCAGCTCACTTCTCTTGTGTTTTGTGGGGCTGGCAAATAAAATCTGTTTTACAGGAAATATAGCAGGAAAAAGCAGGAGAGGGCATAAAGCTGGAGAATAAAGTGCCATTTCATGAGTAATTTTTTCTTAATATAATTTTTAAAATTACAATTGGTTTGCTCCTTTATTTTGCTTTCACTTGCAAGTTGAAGTAGATTATGAAAACATGGAGTCTCACAAGAAAGCTTTTTAAGACATCCCCCGAGCTATTACATAAAAATATCCTTTTCTCACAGCATCATAAGTTTAGTCTTTGCTGTCTCCTTCTGTGATCTTCAGCTTGGTTACTACTTAATTATTGATATTTACAATGTGACAGTAGCTAAAATGTTACTGCAGCTTTACAGGTAATCTTTATATCCCTATATTCAGAGAGGAAAATATTTGTATTGTGATGAGTCACAGGAGTTGATTTAAAATGCTGTATGTAATTATCTACACGACCTCTGTCTGCCGACCTACATTCTCTGCATAATCAGTGACTCCCGATGGAAGCCTGCAGGACTTATTGCTGCTTCCCTTTGCTGGGAAACACTGGGAATATGGTGTTGGCCTGTTTTGTCCTGGTTCAGGAATGAGTGCATCTGGGTCTCTGCAGCAAGAGAACCGAGGCCGCTCATTACACGGTTACAACCATCAGCCAACTTTCCATTTCAGAATCACCCAAAACTGCACGTTTGCACAAACTAGCAGTGACATAAAAAATACTGTATTTCTCCTAACAGGAATCCATAATGACTGACCTTTCCTGCTAAGATTTCTCCAAACACTTGGAGATCAAATATTATGTGGGAGAACAGAGAGAATGGCAGTTGATGAGTTATAAAAATGGGCATCTAGCTGTTTGGGGACATATATTTTGGGAAGTATCAGTGACAGCTCTAGGGTGCTCTGCCCAGCAAACCGTGCTGGCTTTCAGCTGAGTCCTGTAAGAGGCAATTTTAGCTGTTAGGAAAATCTGACTGAGGCACCTGTCAAAACAATCTTGCTTTAGAACTCAGCAAACTTGTGGGTTTTTTGTTGCTTTTTGTTTGTTTGTTTGTTTAGAAAATTAACTACATTGGGATTTTACACTAGCGGACGCATGGGGATCCATTCTCTGGAATGGTCCTGACACCAGTGTACCCATTGGAGCCAAGCAGGCTCCATACGGAGTGAGAACAACCTCAGCCAAGCTATTGTTCTGGGCACTGACTGACGAGGATTAATTGATTCATCGTGGGCCACCGGCTTTCTCAGTTGGTCACCGGTCCCCCGGAAACATTATTTTCCTCAGTCAGACTTGACTAATTATAAGCCTTTAAGAATGGCAGTTCCAAAAAAAAATGGGACCTGCTGAGTGAGTTATTAGTCATCCTTATCTCGGGGGGAGGAGACGGCTGCTCTAACAGCTCCTTCATCTTTGCAGTGCCACAGTCTCTGGAGATGGGGCTATGGAGAGAGCGGCGCAGCGCAGAGCTGAAATCCCACTGCTTTCAAGGAGAGCAAAGGGCAGCAATGTTTGTTCCTAAAGTGCTAGCTTTAGATCCTCTCCAATATGAAATCATCATTTTATTTTTAAGAGCTATTTATATTTAAAAAGCAATTAGTAAAATACCTCTGTATTTTTCTAATGATGCCTGAAACAGAATTTTTTTTTTTGGCAAATAGGTGGAGTTCAGTTTTTCCCCTGACAGCTGATCTAGCTTTGTCTGAGAGACAGCTTTGAAGCAGATGCTAACTGTCTGGCAAGAGTTATCCTCTCTCTGCAAAAGCGTGGCCCTCTCTGCTTTTGGACATGAAAAATCCCAGAACACATTTTGAAGAATGCTGTGGTTGAATTCGCTTTGGTGTCAGTGTCTGCTTTTCATCTTCTGAAGCTCTTTTTTCTAAGGTTTTAATACACTTTCTCATATTCTTACCAAACTTGACTGTGTTGAGATTATTATTCTGTGAGTTTAATGAAGTTTCTGGTGAGGGTACGTTGGCGTGTTACACAGGTGGAAGATCTGCTGCTGGGAAATAGCTAGGGCTGTACCAAACTGAACATATCTGAAAAGGTGCCAAAAATGGGAGTCTGGGAGCATCACTCAGGGTCTTCTCTATTTAACATTGCAGTAGCCACAGAAAGATTGCAACAGCTTTGCTCCAGAAATCTTGTAGCAAAATTTTCTAGAAATCTTCTAGCAAAAAGTATGGTGTCATATCTTTTGTTTCAGGGTAATTGGTGGATCTTTCTAGTCAATTTTGGATTTTGGTCTGGGGTTTGCAGATTCTTCATTGGAATTTTCTTATCAATTAGCAAAATATCTGCCCTCCAGATATACTGGCACTGCTCTACCTGTCCAAATTATGCCAGACTGTCCATTTTAGACCTCCTTTGCATAAAGCACTCTAACACAGCGAACATTTAACACAGCATCATTGTCTAGGAAACAATGTTTTCTTCACAGATACCTGACAGTATCTCACTACCTTTTCCATTATTCCTTATCATAAGTTTTATCCACAATGAGGCTGAGAATAGGGAATGCTTTGATATTTATTACAGAGATTACCACAAATATATTTATTCCTGGCTTCTTGGAAAGACTTGTTGGCACACAAGTTACGTGGATGTCTAGTACCTTTAGGCTCCCTCTGCTCTAGGGATCAGCAAAGTCCTCTGGTGCAGCAGGAAACGGTGTCTCTGAAAGGCAGTGACAATTTCACAGAATAACTGGCTGCTCGGTTGTTCTCATTTTCTGTATTACTCACAGAGGACTGATGGCTCAAGTTCTCTTCCTTACCTGCTATCTTGCAGCCCATGCTGCTAGAAGCCCTGTGGGATAAAAGAGTGTCCCTCACGGGCTGGTAACTTTTATTGAATGAGACATAAATTAGCATATCAAATGTGCAGCATTACTTACCAAAAATAACTTTAAATCTACAGTCTGCCTAAAACATTTCAAGCAAATTCTCTGTCAAGAAGTAATTATGAATTATTTTTCAGACATTTTCTGTTCCTTCTGCTATCAACAGGGGTGATCTCATACTGGACACAAGAAGAGGGTGATGTCACCATCAGATGCTGAAACTAGCATCAGGTTGCTGGAATGGCAGTCTGTACATTTGATTTCCCATAAAAGTCCACTGAAGACATAAAAGCTTTGAAGACCTTTAAAAAACAGAATGTTTACTCAAATCCTTATAAAAAAGTCTTCTTATTCAGAATATACCACTAGGGATTTTCATTGCATTACAGAAAGTCGTGGGTAACTGATGTCATTACAAATTTTGTCTGAACATGTGTTTATGGTTGAAGTCCTATATGCAATTGCAAAGATCAATTTATGTCACTAATCATCCCAGCTTCTTATTATCACATATAAAATAGGACAAAAAATATGTGTTCACTTTGTTCAGAATTTAGATAGTAAGAAGTTGCTAAAATGATATCATTTTAACTTACACATACATATAAATTTAGAGAGATTTCCCTCTTTAATGATAGATCGGAGATGTGTCATCACGGTGATAGATAGATAAAGCACCTGGCTGGTACACTAATATTTGTCAAATAAATCAGAGTGGAAAGTGGGTTGGAATAGCCTCTCTGCCAACAAAACACTTTCTGCCAATGCCGTGGGCGGCTGACTGACAGCCTGCTCGAAATGAGGACAGTTACATAATAATAATTCTACTCTGTATCAGCAGTGATGCTAATGTATGCAAATGTTGCTCTAATGGATCCAATTAAGCTTCTCTGTATACAGAAATAAGCCAAACTACCTGTATGTAACCTGGCTGGTTGGTGAACTGTGCGACCCGGCTGCCCATCACCATGGGGCTGCTGGTGGCACCGTGAGGTGCTGGACGTGCCTCTCCGGGCTTCCCGCTTGGTCCTCGTGGTGTCCCACGCCGCTGTCGCTGGCCCCACAGGGACGCCCATCTGACCGCCCTGCGGTCTCCGGGGGCACAAAAACCTTTTAGCATTTGGTCAGCTCTGAAAAGTGCAATTAGGGATGAGGATGTCTGGAAGGTGACCTCAAAAGGGACGACCGGGGCAGTTGAAATAGGGTGTCAGGGCTGGCAGCCAGCTGTGACCTGCCCCCTGTCTGGCAAGGAGAGAGGGGCCAAGGCTTGACCCAGCTGCAAACCTGTCCTGCAGGGTGACAGTGATCCTGGCAATGAGAGCAAAGCGGTGACACGCAGCCTTGGAGCTTGTCCCTGGCCCTAGTGGTGGAGCGGATCTGCTGCCCACGGAGTGCAGGGCTGTCCTAGGCCTCCTGACAGTGCAGCAGGACAGGGCTCCCTGCAACCTCCTCCTGCTCCGTAAGGAAAATTCTGCCTTTTAGTTCTCTCATGCCTCTTTGCTGGGTTATCATGAGCCAAAGGTAAGGTTAGTCAAAGCAGAGGGAGAACCAGAGAACTCATGAGCAAAACTATCTGTTTTGCATTTTCAGCAGCTCATTTTCACTTTTACCAAGGTTAGTTTATTGATTTCTCTTGGTGGCAGGTAATCAGTGGATGAAAAATCTCTCTTGCTCCTTTTCAGTATTTTCAGCATATTTCCTTAGTGCCGTAGTGAGCCAAGCCTGCTGGATAATGAGGCTGGGGTGCAAGCTGCAGGCACAGTAGTCATGAAGGAAACACTTCCGCCCTTAATGAGAGAGGGGGTGTCATTTATTAAAGAAGTTTTACTTTGGGCCCTCCTGAATATTCATTATGTGCTTGTTCCGGCTGATCAATGTTTCTGTTGTCTCTATTAATCAGTTGATCTTGTGAGGAGTTTAAATCAGCTCCAGCGCTACCAGAAACTAGCCCCACTTCAAGGGAGGAAAAAGTGGCTGTCAGCAGCTTGCAGGATCTCCAGCTGCGTGTTGGGCCTGGCAGCAGGAGGCTGAGCGTGACACGTAGGCAGGCTCTCCTGGAGCAGCAAGGAAGACCCATACAACGTCGCTTTGTTTTGAGTAACACCCTCCCTCTAACCCAGCCAAAGTGGCTTGTGGGGAAGTGACACGATAATACAGATAATGCCAGACCTGTTTAGGAAAAGGAGCGAGCAAGGGGAAGCTGGAAAAAAAAGAGATGGAAAAAGTCATTGGAGTAGAGAGAGAAGGTCACTGCAACGAGCAGTGACAGAGGGAAGGCTGTGTCACCCAGCACAGTGGGACTTCCACTGGGGGGTTCATGCTGAGTGATGGGAGACAGCAAATCGGGGAACGGTAATTTTTTTTTTTTTTTTTTAACTAGCACTAAATATCTGTCTTAGTGGAGTTGTATAGGGGCAGAATCAATCAGATCCATCCCAAAAGAGTTTATGCTCTGAAGAACCAGCCGGACTGCAGCCTCTGCCTAGAGGTGATGACATGAATAAAAACATGGGCAAAATGTCCTCCTCAGAGCCTTAGGACACGCAGTGAAAAAATGAGCAAACACTGCATAGACCGAGGTAAACACCGGTAAACTCCATTTATTTGTATTTACATGACTAGCCCTAAATCCCAGTGAGCAGATTGCCTTAAAATCATGAGCCTTTCTGTGTAATATGTTTGTGTTTATTTTTGTTTGTCTTCCGGGCTGTGACTTCACCCAATTTAGATGTTTAAGCTCCCGCTGTGACTACAGGGACTAGGAGCGAAGCTGGAGCTGCCCCATGCCAGCAGCTGGGTCTGCAAGCTGAGCCGTAGGGGTTTGCAGCAGGACCCCAGAGCCTGCACCCTGCAGCCGGGTTAGCTTAGGGATGGCTCAGGTGAGAGCATCCTCAGGTCAGTGGAGCAAAGAGGCTGTAAACGTCTAATGGATCTGCAGATAGTGATGAGGAGAGGCAAGACGTGCTGGCACAGCCGCAGGGCTACAGGGCACCCACCGCACGGGGTGGCCAGCTCAGACCCAAGCTATGGTCATGTAGAGCCCCACAGTTGCAGATAGACCAATATAGTGAAGGGGAAGCTGCTTAATGCAGCGTGTGCACCCCTAGAGCAGTGATACAGCAGTGGTTGCTTGGTTACAGACTCCTCTCTAACTCCTCCTCTTACACCAGGCTTCATCCGAGCTCATAAATTCCACCAAGAGACCTATTAGTTTCTTTGCTTAAACAGAGCACAAGGTAAATGGGATCAAACTGCTCCGGGCCAGCTTGCTGCACTGAGCCAGCTGCTCTGAGCTGTCGGAAAATCTTGCTCAGATCTCCATATACTCAGAGATTTCTGCAATGTTTTCTAGGGAACACTGCAGCAATGTACTTGCTCTCATGTACCCATCAGAGATTTGCATATTTGAGCTGACCTTTCTAAGCACCCTATGCAGATACCGATCTGAGGGCTACCTTTCAATCCCATAACTAGATTTGCTTTCTTTGCACCTTTTTTTTTTCAGTCAGGATATCTTCTGCTAGAGTTTTATTTGGCTCAAATGCAATATTCATTCATTCATTAGACCTCATACATTTCCTGGCATGTCTCTTCCGAGGCTCTGGTTCCTGGGTGGTACAGTTTGTCTTTGTAGCATTAGAGGAAAAGCACAACAGATTTGGATACCAATTTGCAGTTTGTTGAGTGCAGATGCAGACAAGTCAAACCAGCTGCCCACTGCTCCCTGCCTACACCATACCCCAGTGTGCCCAGAGCCTTCCTCTCCCCTCTTCTCGCACGTGGTCTGACCCATGACATACAGAGTCTTCCCTCTAGCAGTCAGGACCGCATGAGGGAGTGAAAAAGGCATCTTTTAAAGCTTTAGGTGTTGAATGGCCTTCAAGTCTGACTCCCTTATTAGCTGCTGACCACCATGAACACTGCCCATCGTTCGCATGGCTCAGCTGCAAGCCGCAGCTGACTGTGCCAGAGTTTGCTCAAAGGCCACCACTCCCAGAGACCAAACTCTTTTTAATTTACTCAGCTATACGATTGAGCTTGACATCAGATTTGTCATTCAGATTTCTGTATTTATTATGATGGATAACAGATGTAGTGGTCTACAGAGCAGTAATAAGGTGTTGTGGCAATCCAGCAGCAAATAGGGAGCTTGAGCTTCTCTGTAGTTGTAGTTCAGAGGCCTCAAGTTGTGATTGTTCTCTTTACAATTTAGCTAGTTCTCTATGCATTTTCGTACCCACATGATGCATTTGCTGATAGCTTAAATGTTTTATCCGTATGCTAGGCATGTGCTAAGTGGGATCCTGGTCATTAGGAGCTGTCGATCTATAAAACTGAGCTGAAAAGAAGAAAGTTTAAGGAATGCACATTTCCCAAGAATTCTAAAGAAAGGATGCACTCACTGTTGCAGACTGGAGTGAACCTCACTTTAAATCTTAAAAACATGATAAAATGACTAGATAAAAAAGTGTCTTGTGGCCGTGGCAAAAGAATTTATATAAGGCTTTAATGCTGAACTTCCAATGAGAGATATGAGAGTAGGAATTGTAGTTGAAAGCTCTAAGCCCTCCCTTAAAGATCACTCACTGATAGGGAATAGGCCAGTTAGGGAAGAAATCTTAGCTAAACCTACTTGAAGTGTAAGGAAAGACCCAAGATATCTGGAGATCGGAATCTTTCCTTGAACATGAGCTCACATATGGGTTGAATGCTTCCTTTATTCTCTTATCACAAACATGAAATTATTTTTATCATTTTAAGTCTGCCAGCTATATCTCGCTTTTTACAGTCCAGCTTCTTACCATTCATTCAGCAGATAGAATCTCACTGCTTATCTCTTGTTTGTGACATACCTTGTCTCTAATACTTTCCTGTTACTGTCTCCTATTAGCCTAACTTAGCATGATTGAAGTCAGGAAGAGGGCTTGTGGTAACATTCACTCATGTTCTTTTAACTCTATTGATTTTATTTTCTTCTAGATTATTTTGCACTATTTATCATACTGAGGCTTATTAAAATAATTCAATAATTTTATACAAGAGTGTGTTCAGTTCATGCTGTGTGTCCTTTACTGCCATATATAGTCATTTCCTGGTCTGTGTGCCCTGTTCTAGACGGTAACAGAGTTGTCTTGACCTTTGTCACCTCTTTGACACATTTCAGACAGGCATAATGTCTAACTGCTTGTCTATCACAAAGTCCAGCGCATCATTACTTCATTTGTACAGACACAATCATAACATGTCATATTTTTAAGGGTTTCAGAGCACCACATTTGCCTGTTGTGTAACTCTTGATCCCCTTCTTCGGATGGTTAAAATCTTCACAGAAAATGACCTGTTGCTTAGTCACTAACGTAGCTTTCTTGATCCAACCACCTTTTTTTGCTGAAGAAGGTGAAAAATGTTCTTTGCTGAAGGTGAAAAAATGAGTAGGAGGCACACAAACTTTAACAAATCTTCAGATTTGTCTTTTGTCACTGACTTTGATCTCTCCTTCCCAGAAAGTGTGCAAAGACAACAGCAAAAATGGCAGATTAGCCTCACAAAATGAAGTTTGCAATTTCATATGAGGTTTAAATTGAATACTGAAAGTTCATAATAAATGTCTTTAATTGAAATGCATGAATTGCTTGTAGAAGATTCCCAAGACAATCACTATTCCACTTATCATCAATCTGCAGAGTATAAATAACTATCCAAGATACAAAGATAGTTAATGTAAAGTACAAAAGTCAATTTTCTATCCCTTATATCAAGCTTGGCTACACAATTCTGACAATTTTCCACAGAAAATGCATAGCAATAATAGTTATCAATGTTATTCACGGTGTTGCTGATGTGGCTTTTTTTCATAGGGCTAAAGGATTGGCAGAAGTATATTCTTTTCTTTCACAAAGACTCTCTAAGGGGTCCAGAAATAGCAGAGGTTGGCTAAATATTCAAATTACTTTTGGAAGTTTTCTTCAGAAGAAGTTCTAGCTTACCTTATTAGGACCTGGACTTATATAACCTCCAGGGCCTGGTTTTGTAGTTCAATATCTGTTTTCTTGCAGAAATATTTTTTCATTGTATAATTTTGCAATAGCAGTTTTCTTGGGCTTTTTCTTTTTTACAAAATTGAAGCTAAAATGAAGTAAATTAATATCCCTATTTGGCTTGTCAGAGATTCACTCAGCCCATCAACTTGTCTTCTTACAAGCTAAAAAAAGAATAAATAAACCTTTTCCTCTTTCTGCTCAGCCAAGCCAGGCAGGGAAGTTTTCATATAGGATGGAGTGCCCTGAGCTATTCAATCATTCTTGCTTCCTGAAGGTGAATTTCTTCATCCAGACTCAGCTACTGCAGAAGCTCCATGTCCTGACACCAGCCCTGGTCACTACCCTAACGCAGTACGCTAATACCCTATAATTAGATCAATACCCTAACCCAGTCCCTGGAGGAACTTGTCATGTAGGCAGTTCAGACATGCAATAGCTACAGTTGCACTGAGGAACTCGCTGCTGCTGCTAGACTCTGTGAAAATGGTAAGTAGAAATACCTGATCAGACTATTGTTCTGATTAAATACTACCTTTTTATGACTTTTTTTCTTTTAATAAAGCAGGCGTATTACTCAGGCAGCAAGGCCAATTTTCATGGCCACTTTGGAAAACACAGTATCTTGTGCTAGATGCCACATTAAATAAGCTGTTGCTGAAGACCGGGACTTCTAGGGCAACGGATCCCAACCTTTCAGGAGTTTCAGGAGTTCAGGATGTATCCATCTTCCTCCTTCATGGCCTCCTTGCTGTTTATTATTTCTGATTCTCATCCTTCTTTCCCACCAGGATGCCCCTCTCCTCAGATTGTCGCCTCCCTTCTGCTGCCTCCCTTCCCGCAGCCCTGGCGGCCTCCTCGGGCCCGCAGAGCTGCTGCTGTTAGAAGATAAGAGCCCACCGGCTGCGGGAGCAGACGTGGTGCAGGCCCAGCGCGCTGGTGGGGAGGACGTGGGTCAGAGGTCCGTTGGTTGTAGAACAGCAGTGTAGGCGCCTCCACATCAACACGAGCGGTTTGCAAAGCTCTCAGCTCAGGGTGACGCAGATGCGTTTGCCTTTGGGCCAGCTGGAGGTTTTGGGGCTATAAAAATTGATTGACAAATACAAGCACCAGAAATCAGAGACAGAGACTGTCCAAAGGCTTCCGGTGTTTGGCAGGTTGTCCACTAGGATGTGGGGCAGAATTGGTCTTTGTTTGTTTCTTGCCAGAGTTAACAGGGTATTCTCAAGGAGTCATAATCAGCACCCAAGCTGCGGATCTGTGCTGTGCTCTAAGGACAAGCTGTGACAATGGGGGCACTGGGAAAGGAGCCAGTTCTTTAAAGAGCCTCCTGACTCCTGCCCATACCCCTCCGTGCCCCCGGGTCGCAGGGTCTACAGAGGCGGTTCAGGCAGGGGCTGCTCTGGCTCAGTGGGGCGCTCGGAGGGATCTGTGGTGGGGCCTGGGAGACCTCAGTAACAGCCTGCTGGGGAGTGCAGGACTTTCTCCACTTTACTTCTTCCCAATGGAGAGATGATGGAGGCACGGGAAAATGAGCTTTGGGAGCCAGGAGACAGAAGATGATGAGATCTTTCATGGGAGCTGTGAAGAAAACTACCTGAGATTTTTTAGGATGTTTCCACCCCTCTTTTCAGCCTTCTCATGGGGAAATAACAAGGTAAAAACTTCTCTTTGCTTTAAGAGTTTTCCTTGAGCAACTTATGCACGCTGTCTCATAAGAACACCAATTGCTTCGCTAAGTTAAAAATTTCAAACAAATGTTCATTCATCCCAAACAATCAGCAGTCCAAAGCTGCTGGTGAACAACACATGTTGGCAGTAACTCTACTTACATAGTAAGGAAAATGACTGTGTGTCTGAAAAACCACCTCCTAATTTCTCCGGGCATGAATCAGACGTGCCGATGGGGACAGCACGTTCTGCTAAACTAGTGAATGGTATCCACCAGCTTTGGTCTGACAGGCAGACCTTTCTCCATCAGTTACGCATATGAGGTTGGAAGCAACGCAGCACTAGCTGATTTACCGCAACCAGAGGAAACGTTTGCACCTCTCGTGCTCTGCATACCCATCACGGCCTCCGTTACACACGCAGCGCATCTTGAAGACTGACTCTTAAAGCAGCAGCACAGGAATTTTACCTTAAAGGAAAAGCAGCTGTGACTTCCTGGCTCTGGTTCTTAGCCCAGGTCACTCCTCGGGGTCCCACGAGGGCAGTGTGCGTGTAGCATTGTGTGCGCAAACAGATTCACTGCAGTGGCGGAGAAACACTGAAATTTAAACTGGTAAAACTTAAGAGTGGCAGAGGGCATTTCCAATGTGATATTTAGCTTCACCTCAGGATGCCTGTTTGGAGTAACTTGAATGTGAGAACAGATTCACAGAAATGGTGAACTGGAGGGGAAAATGGTTGGTGGCTTTGTCTCAGCTCTCTGCCAAGGTTAATAGTAGCCTGACACCTCTTCAGAGACGTATACTCCAAGTGCTGCTCTCCTGACACTACTATCGAGCGGACAAGGTAGTTAACCCTTTGGGCATTTCCTTACTAGGTATTTTCTTGGCAAGTAGATAGTTGGTTATAGCTCTGTGGACTAAGATACACAGAGTGAGTTAATGACCACTGCTTTACTTGCCATTGCTCCTGGGCTTGACCTGGACCTGAAAGATGACCTAACTGATAGAGCTTATGGGATATTTTTGGAGACAGAGCTAACAAAACCAACTAGTTGGAAATAAAACTATTCCCTGGTAGGAACTGGTATCAGTGAAGTTCTGATTTAGAAGTAAAAACAATGAAGAGAAATTAAAATTAATCTTTAAAAAGCTCTCCTGCACAATGTGAATGCTGTTTTTAACTTGAGTCACTTAAAAGACAAACTAAAAGGCTGAACCAGGACATCTAAAGGGTGCTGCAATGAGTGGCTCTGCTGAGCGTGACTGACCTTCATAAAGATGAGCTTTATTTCTCAGAAGTTAGTGGTGACCAACACATCGGGAACCAGGGGCATTCCAGTAGATCAGCCCCACCTGAACACCTGCTTAGCAAGGTCGGCATTCAAAAAGTTAATGCAAAAATCCAGATTACTATCAGTTTGCTTGAAGATGTCCTTGCCTTTCTCGGTGGCCATGGTCCCTGCACAGAACACAGCAAGGATCTGCTCTGACTCCCTGCCAAGGACTTAGCCAAGGTCACCAAGCAAAGCAGCAGGAGAGGCACCAGTGCAGGCATCTCCCACCACTGTGTCGAGATCTACACAGTAAGCGCCTCCTGACTTCAGCAGGCTGGAGACCTTCTCAACCTGCACCATTTTCACTGCAAAAAGACCCTCCTCGGCAACCATGTACACCATGTGCCTTGATCTCTAAATGTGCAAATCTCTTTTTCTTTTCCCATTTGTGTATGAATGTATATATGCAGCGTTGCACCCAATGGTGACTTTGATAATACTTATGTAATACCAACTGATCATTGGGAAACATTATTTTTCAACTAAAGTATTGCTCCTTCCTGAGGGAATAGCAACCTTTTGCCATTTTGCACCTTGTTCTTCTATAAACAGATTCTGTGTTGGGTCTGAATGTAATAAAATCAGCACACAAGACAGTTTTGTTCTCATGAGACATAAATCTGAGATCATTCTATATGTGGTCATTTAAGGACAGGAATCTCTTCCCCTATGTGAAGAATTTGCTTTCTGCACATGCAGTTTCCAAATGCCTTCACCTTGTTTTGGTGATCAGCCTGATGCTTGTGACCAGCACTAGTGTGCGTGCATATGGAAGGAGCTGTTAATAAATGCCATATTTTCATTCATATGTTGGGGCATATCTGTTATAATCAAAGTATTTCCTAGGAATACGTTATGCTTTCCCAAACACAAGTGAAAGGCAGAGGTTTCATGCTGACTCTGACTGCCAATAAAGAAGGACTCACTCTTTCTAGGACACTGTCTCTCCTTGTCCCCAGCAGTTCATAGACAGAAGCAACAAGAGCCAAAGAGATTTCCTAGGTGAATGGATGGTAACCTCTGAAACACCCTGCATTCCTGTTTGCCTCCACCATACTGATATCTTCAAGGAATTTGGGTCTGCAGAAGAGTCCCGGAGTTCATCACATCTGTGCTGGTTAATAGAGTTAGAAGGGCCTGCAGGTTGCCAGGACAGAGTGAGAAGCTGGACCTTGGTGTGGCTGTCCCATAAATGTGTGGGTCTTCACATTTCTAGGCAGAGATGCGACGGGATATGAATGATGGCTGATTTTCCTGCTTTGTTCTTGGGAAGGAAAGAGGTAAACCTAGTTTATTTGGGATAGGAAGAAAGTATAAGAAATTGTGAAGGAACATGAGTAACTGGAGAAGGAACACTATTATGTTTTGTGCTTTTAAAGCATTTTATATCCTTAAGTGCGAAGGGGAAAGGCAAATGTGACAGCCAGTCAAAACTAAATGTGATAAAAATAGTTAGAAGGGAAGATGTAGTTTCTGTCATATTGTTTAATAACAATAACAACCTCAATTTCATCTTTAAAACTCTGTGGCTAATCCTGCCATTTTATTTCTGAGCATCCTTGAGAGACAATTTTTAAAGCTTTTAGTCTACTTCACTGTCTTCTATTTCTGGAGAGCCTTGAGAGATGCTGCTAATGAAGACAAATGAAGGAAAAGGAACTTGACCCCAGACTACGAAATTTTGCTCATTAGCTTGTGCTTCCAGTTGGCTGATTGATATTATTTTGATGTAGATGGGGTAATTAATGAGAGGAAGTAATGCAGCAGGATATGAGTTGTGTGGAATGCACTTCAGTAAATCTACCTTTTATTATGTCTAGGTTTATTTATGTGCACTGTATCTGTTATGCTACTGCCTGATGTAGTTACCACCTTTATTTGGAATTTCCTTAACTTAATTGTTTTGTCCATTCTTTCTGCTATTTTGGGAACTTTTTGTTTATGTTTCTGTATGTAATTTCCTAGTCTGCTTTTAGTAGCGTGAGGATGCACTTTCATGGCTTTCATGGAGGAAAGAGTATTTCAGCATGTGAAACATTTCTTACAATGGAAATTGCCGTTGAAATGAACTATACTTCCTTCCTACTTATTTGGCTGAGCTATTGGTATTGCCAGTAAATTAATTGTGAGAAATCTCCTATGCACTCTCACTGACATTATTATTCTATGTCCCAGAAGGAAATGAGCAACTCCAGAATATTTTTGCATTTTTGAGGTGGGGGGTGAAAGAGTAGGCCAGAAATGTTTTAAAGGACACATCCTACAAGAAAGGAAATTGTACAGTGGTCTGAGTCAACGGATACTGGCAAAATATCACTCTACCTTTGATTTACTTTCTTGATGCTTGAGCAATCTATAC
>JAWLRI010000942.1:424431-437855 GCA_034781795.1 Crypturellus tataupa | reverse complement strand
GCGCGGGGCTGAGGCTCGGGCGGGGCGCGCCCCGGCACGAGGTGGCGGAGCGCCCCCTGCCGCCGCCTCGGCGTCCTGCACGCGCGGCGCAGCGCGGGGCTCCGCTCCTGAGGGAGCCGCCGCCACCCGCACCCCCGCACCGGGGGCCGGGCCGGGCCCGCGCTTAGTGGCTCTGTTCCTGCTCCAGCACTGCGCAGGAGGGCGCTTTCCCCCAGCTATTTGCGTTGCTGAATTCCCCCGCTACCTTTAAGGACTAAAGGCATCTTCTGCTCGCTGCCATGGCAGGGGACTGTCTCTTTGCCACTGGAAGCCCCAGGATTTTGGCTCAAGCCAGAATTATTCAGCTGCTCTGCTAGTCACCGAAAACAGCTTTATGCAATGTTTTTTTAATCAGTCTTGAGATCTGAGGCATGATGACTGCTTTTGCTGTAACCAGAGATCCCTATAGCCGGTCCTCAGAACCATATAATAAAAGATATTTTTTCCTTAATTTCTAGTTCCACAGGAGGCTGTTGTTGTTTATGGGAAGTAAAATCCACGACACGTTACACCTGCTCAAGCATCTCATCTCTAAACTCAAAGACTAGCTCTGAAGCACCAAGTCTTTAATAGGGCTCCTCTTCAGGAACATTGCTGGTTTAAGGAACTCGTCTGGAAGTATGCAAAACTCACCAATTCCTACAAGCATAGATATATAGCAGCAATTATTGTAAATTCTCAGGAGGGGGGATATTCTGGGTAAGTTTTGAGGCTAGGTTAGGTAAGCTATCTGAGTTATGCAGCACATGATATGAAATACTGTCATGTGGTAAGAAATGCTGCAGAGCCTTCAAGAAAAGCACTATAGAAATAGCTCAGGATGGGAGAGCTGTAGACTAGGCTGATGCCACTATTGAGCCAAAGAAAGCTAAAAAAACAAAACAAAACAAAAAAACACCTCCTCCCCGCAAAAGTTCTGACTTTGGCAGCATCCCGGAATACCCTCAGAGACAGATGTAGACAGGGCAGGTGCAGGGCATAAAGACTAGCATGTGAAGACAGATTGTCTCTGCCTTCAGACAGAAACTAAAAAAGCAAAATAGAACTGATGAGGGCATTTCAGGTTAAGATGTCTACTTGGAGTGGCCATGGGCAGGACTCTGCATGCTCGACAAGGGATGCTCTCAGGCTCATTTAATGCAATACAGCTGCCAGGGCAAAGTGTCCTCAGCTATAAAAAAAACAATTTCTGGATGCTAAAGTTATCATTATTGGCTTGAGTAAATTGAAGATATTTGAAGTAGTGCAAGAAGGTGACAGGACAAGTTTAGAAAGATTTATTTGATTTTGTGTGACTTGAGAGCAAAATCAGAACCAAAGCTAGAGATGACAGAGTTTGGGGTGAGAGAACTGGTGTTGCTTATTCACCTGGATTTAACTGTCACTATTAAAAAAATGCTATTTTAGCATTTATAGTTATTTAAGATTAATGTCTAAAGTAAATTTAAAAAGTAGAAAAGCCCCCCCATCCCTGGTAAAAATTAGATTTTAAAGAATATTTATATAATAAACACCAGGGCAAAAGTTCACATTTTGACCTTAACAGAGTACATAGAAGGATGCCCACCTTCACTCTTACCTATCACTACCCTTTGGGGCATCCTTATGTCCCGCAATATTGACAGGGTATACAGCTCTAGTCTAAGGAAATTATGGACTCAAATTAGCTAGAAGCCTTTTCACAACAAAAGCTTAGACAGTAGGTCTCTTTTAGAAAAAAAATACCATGGGCATCCAGTATGTGATAAGAGCAAGAAATCAAGCCAAATGTGAACTGTTCAGGGAGAAACCTGGCCGGTGTGGCCCAATGATAGGTACGAAAAGTGTGAATAAATCAAAGGGTAAAATAACTGCTGCAAAACCTTGTCTTCAAACATTACGCCAGGGATCCCAGATATTACTTTTCCTTAATACTTAAATTTTTTATACATCTGAGTTCTTTCAACATGCTGAAAATCCTCAAAGGTCACTCATTGTAGGTGGATTTATACTTCTGTTATTTCAAATAGAAATACACCAATGAACTTTGTGTGTTTTACTCTTTGTAAGTCTCCAGGAAATTCTAGAACTGCAATAATAATGGAAAACATGAATCTTGTAGTTAACTCTTACCATTTTAGGGAGAAAAAAAGACTGTTAGTGAAACTGAAATTAGCTACTAAGAGTAAAATCTGGCAGAAGAGAGGAATTAACAGTGAAACCAAGGGCACATTCAGTGCAAAGATACCGTGAAGGGAATTAAGAAGTAAATCTACATACACCAAATACATTGGCATCCTCTGCTAAGTACCTCTTATGCCATAATACTGCCATATCCTGTGGTGGAAGGATGACAGAAGTAAAGCAATGTTGTGCTATGTTACATCAGGGCTATTGCAAATGCCTCTCTGTATGTTAAGAAGCATTCGTGCTTGTTTTGCTCTCATACAGACTGAGCAGACCTGAGTGCTGAGATTCCCTCTCCAGTGCTCCTGGTGTGTGTTCCTGGACAACAAACATCACAGTGGAGAGGCAAGTGTGGGGTCCCTTCGGTAAAGCGGGGTTTGCGTGGTAGCATCCATCTGATAGGAGGAGTCACCCTGGGGTGGGGTGTCTGGGTCTGGGAGATTAAAAGAATGGTGAAGGATCTGGAAAGTATGACCCAAGAAATAATAATTAAAAAAAAAAAAAGATCGAAAAACTTGATGTAGATAAAGAGAAGGGAAGACTGCAAATGAGCATATGCAGAATCTAACTGGTACCCGCAAAGTGGAAGAAGTGAATACTTCTCCATGCTTTCTGCACGGCTTACACTGACACAGGGCAGAGTGCAGGGGCAGGTGGTGCTGGAACGGGCTGCCTGCAAAAGCTGCGGAAACTCCACCCTTGGCTGAGGTGTTTTGAGAAAGGATTTAATCCTGGGGCAACAGTGACACTTTCTGAGGACATTTTAGCAGGTAGAGTGAGTGACTGAGGATGGCGAGGAAAAGTAATAGGGAAATGATGATTTTCAAAAACTGACAATGAGGTACAGATATGAAGAGAGAGATGAACTGTGTGCCACCTCAGGGCGAGAAAAAATGATTGGCACTGGAAACAAGGAAGAATAAAAATTTTGGGATATAAATCTCTTTTAGTGCTCACCAGGGTCTGGAGAACTGTGCAATAATTTTAACAGTGTTTGCAATCTGGAATTCTTTGATGTTAAAAGAAAATTTCTTGTGAAACAGAACTAGCTAACAGGGCTCTTCTGCCTGTAGGATAAAAAGGAAAGGAAAGCAGTACAGAAAAATCAGGCAAGATTAAAAACGATGTAGGGAAAGCCATGAAAGGCACCAGAAAACCCAGCTGAAGACTAGACTATGCAAATGCAGACCAGATGTAAAATGAGAAGATGTGGCACGAAAGATGACAGGTGTTGCACAGAGATGAATAGTTCTTGAGAAGATTAAGGGTGGCTGCATTTATATATATATTTATATATATATATATGTATAAATCTTGTGAAGCTGCAGAGGGAATAGCAGGGTGCAATTCTAAAGAGGTGGGAAATGAATATGAAATGACAGGAAAAGGAGGTGAATAGAGGAGATAACTAAGAGAAAAAGGAACGAGAGAAAGAAAAAAGAACAATGACATGTAAACCCTTTAATGCCATATGTTACCACCTCACAGTAAAAAATCCTATTACCAAGGCACTGTCACCAGAATGAACAGGAGAAAGGAGAAGACGGGAGACAGCAAAGGCAGAGGAGCCCTCGGAATTCATGGCAGATCTGCAGGAGATAGTGCTGGATGACAAGAAATGGAAGGCAGCAAGAGGTGCTGGGGACTGGCTTTCTGCATAACACAATAAAGAAAAGGATCAAAGAGGAGAGTTGGCTGCAAATGAGAATGCAGAGTGAGACAGAAAAACCATTTGGATAGGTGCATCTAGACATGAAATGGCTGAATCTATGGGGTAAATACAGAAAAGATAGGAAAAAAATAAGATTAGGGTTATAGGCTATGTCTATAGCATAAAATGGCCCGGGGACCACTCAGAGGCTGGCTAGCCTGGTAGGGCTTGCGCCTATATAGCTAATGACCTCGCTGAAAATAAGGTGGCTTGAAGTAGAACGTGTCCTGCTAAATTGCTGAGTGGATTAAATATTGTTCAGGCAAACCCAGCATCCTCACACAACTGCCAGAACCAAAGGTAGTCATTTCAGCTGACAGGAGCATGCAAAACTGAGTCCCGCTGGCACAAATGTAAAACACATGCATAATGCATAACATGGGGTAACAGAACAAATAGACATAGCTGATATCATTCCAGTGTGATAAACACAGAGCTGCCCTTCTATTTGCAGCTTGGCACCTTAGTGCAGAGTGACAGCTGGACATCTGCAGTGAAGTGACTGGTGGAGGAACGTGCATGGCCAGCAGCTGCACACCTTCGTGGGGCTCACGGGCGCCGCAAGGAATCAGGTCCAGCTGCAATGCGTCACTCAGGCATCACCTGGAGCAGCCTGCCGGGCCTGTGTCCCACGTGGAGTGCTCGGCCTCACCGCGGCCTGGCTCTCGCGGCTGAGGGCAGTGATCTGTGCTGGGCTCAGAGCAGCGGCGCCTCAGGACGCAGGGTCCCGCGCTGAGCCCGGGGAGCCGGCGCGGGCTGCCAGGAGCCTCCTGTCTGCAGGGCGCTGTGGGGCAGCGATGCGAGTGGTACCGGTACACCAGGTACATCGGGAGGACAAGCAAAGATTTTTCATTGAGGCAGAGGTAGGGAAAGGAGACTCCTACTGCCTTAAATCACAGAGACCCTGGGACCTGAGCCAGCTGATATATTTTATATCTTTTTAGTGGGACTCACAGGCTACAGTACTCTGCAGGCTGTGAAAACATCCCTTCGCTTCCCATTTTTGGTGTAAAGAAGCCCCACAGCCAACTTACCTTCTTCACTTATTGTGATTGTTTCTACACAGCCTTTGTGGATACTAAAACGCCAAAGTTGCAGTATTTTTTTTCTAGAGTTAGGAAAGCTATTAAAGTTGATTTTAGCTTTAGGGAAAGAATGAACTCACCAAGTATCACAGCTCAGTTTTACAGAGAAATGCTTCTTCACAAACTAATTGAGCATATTTAATTAAAAAAAAACATTAAACCCCCTTAAGTACAATATTTCTGCCTTAAATAAAATTACAGAAATTCAGATGGAATGTCTGGAACAGGAAAAAAATATCCAGTCTCATATTTGATTTCCCCTACTGCTTCTTCTTGGCTCACTGAGCACATTCACTTTTTCATCAAAATGGTCACTAAAATTTTGTTCTGCTCTGTTTGTTACTGCAGAGCACTGCAGACACTGCAGATCTTGGGAAAAATCTATGCTCTCTCCTTCTCCCAAGATGCTAAACTACCACCCTGCAAAATGAATTTAAAATACCACCCTATAAAATGAGCTAGCTTTGCAAATTATCATTAAAAATAACCACTATGAGCAATTTTATTCAATGAACGAAATACAAGAAATGAATGCTGTTACACCCACGCATGCACACACTCCCACGCAGAACCATCCCAAGTGAAGACTGAATTCTAACTTCCATATAAATTTGATCCATGTGCTCATTTCAGATGTTGAAATCTCTACATTTTTGTGTAAATTGTGCAGGGCAGTGATAGCAAATTTGCACAAAGGCAGTATAAATAGAAGACAGATAAGATGGCTATACTTGATAAATTGTGGCTTAAACAAACAAGAGATACCTCTTCCGTTTGTGGAAGAGAACAGATGCCTTGCATTTCTTTTAAATCCTTTGAGATCTGTGAGACAAAAAAGGGTAAAATGCCGTGAATTACCCACGTCCAAGGACTTCAAGTCCCACTTTCCAAAAGATTTTGAAGCAAAATATTGTGATTCAAAAGAATCAGTGGAGGATAGGCAACTTATACTCGCTAAAAAAATTAGCCTGAAATGGACGAAGAGATGAAGAGAGCAAAGATGAGGCTAAATGTCTTCTAATTCTAGTAGGGTAAACCTAGAAGACATTCTCTTGCAAGCAGAAAAAACAAACAAGCACAAGATGGTGACCTGAGCTGCTCTCAGGTTACCTATATATGAAAGGTGCCTGTTTCCTGTACACTCTGTCCAGCAGCACGGGATGGATGAGTCTGACCTGCCTCCGGAGTGTTGCACAGCTATTGTTTTGGTCCCCATAACAATGCACCGACAGCTAACGGCATGCGGGACTTGGGATTAGCACTGTGGAGACCTGTTATCCTTTTTTTTCTACTCTCTTCCACCATATGTTTGCAAGGGACAACATCAAACCAGAGCAGAAGCTGGTATGCTAAAATACCAACTCCGTCAAAAGCTGTGGGTGGTTTACTGTTGATTTCAGTGTAGAAAGATTTCAGGCTTTGTATCTACTCGAAACAGAAGATGGAGGTTAGACAGGCAAACTAAATTAGGAAAAGTAGATTCTGAAGAGGGGAACAGAGCTAACAACAGCGCGCTTGCAAAAATGCAAGATTTATCTTACCAGCCACTCTGTTTTTACATCTCTAAAAGCAGTCACTGGTGTTGGAATGGATAAAAAGTTGACTGGCTTGTCTTGTAGCTACTGAAGTCTAGGTCAAGAGGCATATTTAGAGCCATGTTGTTGGGTTCCACCTTACTTTTCTGGCTACCTGGTAGCACTGCTGTGAGCTGCTTCTGCCCAGTGTTTTAGCGCAAAGCCTCACAACTCAGTCTGCAGAGGACAGAAACAGTCTGTGAGTACTGCACTTCTGCATGCATGGGTTTTTATTCCTACTTGAAATTATGATTTGTATAAAGCAACCATCAATACATATTATTTTATTTGGAAACTGTACATCACCAAAATAGCTTTGAAGCTATAATTTAACATGATACTCACCTAACTTCATTTTTACTTTATTATTTGAATTGCTTTAGAAAAGAATGGAGAGAATCAATGTAAAATATGAACTATAATTTTTTTCAGGGTAGGGAGGGACTGTAGAATGAGGTTAGGTGAGGCAGAGAACGAGTTATCCTTCTTTTCTATTTCTGTGAAGTACTTCTTTCCTCGCAGGAAATCATCACTCTTTCTGGAGAAGGTAAATTGAAATGTTCCTCTGAAATAGCTTTCCCCTTGACAATAATGGTTGAATCCTTCCTCTACCTCATCAGCATTAGCTTCAAATATTCTTGGAAGCTAATAACCATTTGTAGCGTCAGTGAGGAACAGGCTTTTTCTCCTGAGTGTCATCCCTGCTCAGTTGAACCACAGATTCAAGTGTCGCCAATTTACAGAAACTGTAATTCTCCAACCCGACATTTTTTTTGAAGAGCATTTTAGAGGAATGCTGATTGGTTGAAGCAATGTCTTCATTTGAGGGGATTTTTTTTGGAGTTCAAAACCCAAAAGCTGCTTTCCCCACAAGATCTTTTCACCATCGGTATGAAAGTGTTGCTGTCCACAGCACTGTCCAGTACAGGTGCTGGTGACTCGTGGTGCCCATCAGCAAATACAAACCCCACAGCTGCCCATCATCAGGGGCACTACTGGTGACAGCCTCAGAATTGGTCAGTCTGCTCCAGTTTATTCTGCCCCCCTTAGTTTTCAGTCCTGTGCCAGAGGATTCCTGAGTCTGATTCAACCCTGCAGAGTGAGCAGCCCAACACTGCTGTGGCAAATGACTGTATAATCTTGCTTGTCTGCTATCTTTGCCTTCTATGTTTTGTGCATGTGTTGAAAACTGCTCTGAAGTTATCCAGCCATGTGTACTTCTGTCTGTTAAAGCTGCCTTTGTAAAATGAAGTTATGGGTCTGCAACCTCATGTGTTCTACAAGTGGCTGTATCTTTTTATTTATTATTATTATTATTACTATTATCGCTGTGCTGCCGTCCAGCACATTTCCAGCACAACCAGTCTGTAGTCTAGTTGACATACAGCAACACAGATTCTTTCCTTTTCAAAATATCTTTTTTTAATGTCAGGAACTTAAATTTCCTTTGCTCCTCTTTCTCCTTTCTTCATTGATATTATCAGTATTTCTCTCTCATCCACCTGCAACAGGAGTCAGAATGTCTCCCACATCTTACCACATCTTACTTTTGGCTTCACTTCTCTCTTGAATGAGGTATAGGGTACAAGTAGAGGTGTAAAGGGAAGATAATGTGAAAGGAAACCAAGAAGGATGATACAAATCAGCTTCTTAACTCAGAGTTCATTTCAAATACTTTATCAGAATGGAAGCTAGCAGTCTCTCAGACCTCAAGCCCCTTGATTAGTAGCTTCAGCTATTCACTACTTATCTAAAACGGATAGTCAGAGATTGATGCATCTAACAGCAGAGTTTTTAAAAGGCTAATACCCATTAATAACATAATAAAAAGTAAACATTTCCAACAGTCTCATTCTGAGGTTATGCTTTAGTTCCAAACTAGTTTAAATATTTGTTCCTTTTGAAGTTTATTTCCATTAGCTGACATCTGCAGATTCTTAGAACAAAATTTAACAGGATGTGTGGATTTTGAAATATTTTATTAGGAATTCTTAGTTCAGTAGAATTACTCTAGGGATGAATTTTGCTTTCAGTATGCAAGGCTAGTATGCAAATGCTTATCTACCTAAATCCAGAGATATGGAGATATACATCCAATTATGACTCGATCTACTTTATGTAACTGACAGCAAAAGCAGAATGATTTTAATTTTGAAATATACTTGAAAAAGTCATGGTTGAATAATTAAGAGGAAGAATATTGAATCAAGACCTACAGTTAAATCTCAAGCAGTTATCATGGCATAATATTGTGAGTCATATCACTGAAAGTTCAAAAAACGTACAGTGCCTTAAATCTCTAGCAGAGGAAAAGCAAGGAAGAAAACATTCAGCTGCTATGCTGACAGGTGGGCAAGACTCTCTCAGGACAGTGTGATTCATGAGCTACTGTTTGATAACAGCATCAGTTTTGCTGAAATTGTGTTGGAAATAGTATGGACATTAAAAAAATTCATTTTGCCTATGTTCTTATCCAGCAGATTTTTCTTCCACGGTGCTTCTGAAGGATGTATATTAAACAGTTAAACTGCATTGTATTGACCAGGATGTCCGTCCCAAGCCACCAGTACGCTACTGAAGGTAAGGCACTTGTAGGAAACTTAGTTACGCATTATAACATGCTGTACATGAAATTACATCTTTCACACATTTATGATTTCTTCAAACTTTACTTTTCAGGTGATTACCTCTAGTGCTTCCCTAGCACAATTAATTTACATTAATTTCTCCCCTGCTCCATCATAGGTCTGAGCAGCTACTGCTACCAGACTATCTTCTCAAAGTTGTGGGTTTGCATCTCTTTCTGAGAAGGGCATCTGCCTCTCACTTCCCAAAGGAAAGTTCCAGGCCTTAGCTACTAAGGCAAAGGGGACCACCACCTCAGGCTGCACTTGAGGAGCAAGCAAGCATCACACTTATGCTGATGGAGAAGTGGGATTTCTCCTGTGAAAGTTCTATGCTAAGTTGCTTATTCTGTTTTCTACACTCTTCCTTGTTGCCAAAGACTCCTCCGTTTTTCCTTTGCTTTATTTTAAAATAGAGAAATCCATGGAGTCTGGCTCAGGGATATGACCACTGTTGACATTTGTTCTGAGCTTCAGTTTTGCTCTCATTAGCGTGAGTGCATCACACAGTGTATCTTTGCAACAGAATGAGGACATACAAATCTCTCTGTACTTGTGAGTAATGTTTCCCAGAACTCAAATCATTCCTGTAAAGTCTAAACATAATGGATTATGATTGCAACCTTAACTTTAGCATCCCCTAAATTTTTCCCAACTGTGAAAAAGCTTACAAAGCTTGGGAATTATGTTTATTTGAAATGTAGATTCTGCATTTCCATATTAGCTATCAGAGGCAAGTTCTCCACAAGCAGTTGGGTCATCTGACAAGCAGTTTTCTCCTAATTTGGAAAAACATTTCAGTTGGAGATAAGACCTAATCATCTGAACGTATACTACCTCTTTCCTTTTAGCAGTTGTGCGGTTATTTATGAAGAAGATTCTGAAGAAAATATTTTTGGAAAAAGATAGATTACAAGGAAGTGGAGTTCATGGAATAAGGATATCTGGAAAGATCTGGAAAAAAAAACCCTACTAAGCTACTTTTTAGTAATCACCTAAAAAATAATAAATTGTTTAACAATCCTATTGGGGATTGTCAAGAAAAGTCCACCATGCTAAACTAACGGCATTCCCTTCTTTCCTTGACTTACAGCTGGCCTCACAGGTATGGATGAAGCAGTTGTATTATAGGTCTGATTGGTAACTTTTCTTGTATATTTACCATAAGGCTTTCAAATTCAAGCTAAGGAAGTATTGTGTAAGTCTGTCATGAGGTGGATAAGCAACTGTCTTGAAGACCTTTCTCAAAAAGCAAGTATCAGAAACGCACTATCCAACTACCAAGATGTTTCAGGCAGTTTCCTGCCTCAGGTAGCTTCTGATCTCAGCTACATTCTATTAAATACATTAATAATCTGCATAATGAAAAAAAGGGTGTGCTCATAAAAATCGGCAAATCGTCTCAGCAGACAAAAAGATAGTTAAAAGCCTTTTCAAGAGCAGGGCTGGAATTAAAGATAATCCTGAAAAATGAGAGAAATGGCCCAAAATCAGTAAGAGAAAATTCCCAGGGTAGGGGAAGCACAAATCCTCAAATAAAAATAGATAATGGATAACTGGAAAGCAATATGCTTTAAAAGGTTATGAGGATTACAGTGGATTATACACTCAGGTACTGATCAATACCATTGTGAAGGTGAGATATAGGCAGATCTCGATGTGGGTATGTTAGTGGAGAATTTTATGTAGCTTCCAGAAGCTATTCTACAGCAGAAGGCCTTACCTGGAATCTCAAACAAAATCAAGTCAAGGAGACAAGAAAGTCAAGGAGAGGATCAAAGGTGGTTTTAGAAAACATCACTTGTTGGGAAAATTGATGTATTTGGCCTTGGGAAAATAGCAAAAGAAACAAGTCAAAGTAGTCTTTTGCAGATGGACACAAGATCAGGTAACTGTGTTGTAAGAAGAAAGCAGAAAACCAAAAAAAGAGGACTTAAACCATGTTACGGGAACTCCCTCACTTCATTACTGATGGTAAGGTGATGAAAACCAGGAATAAGGTAATTGGGGTAGTCATGGAGTCTGCTAGACCAGAGGTTCTTTGAGAGAAAGGTAGATGAACTCCTGCCAGGGGTAGTCTCGACATAGGTAATCCTGCCCCTATGCAGGAGTGCTGCACAAGGTAGTCTCCTTGAGGTTTCTTCTCTCACATCATAAAAAAAAAAAGTGAAACAAACTTTTAAAAGCATTTTTGATCTTCTGCATTTTCAAAGATAGTGTACATAACTTATTTTTAATTTGAGATGTAAAGATATTTGGCCTAGTTCAGACTTGCAATTTTTTTATTGAGATTGTAACGATTTTTTCTCAATATCCACAAGAACAATTAGATCCTAAAGGGCTCTCCTACACTAATAGGTCTGAACTTTTCATTCTAAGTGAACAGTGGTTGGCAGGTAAGCTCTTGCTGTTCTTCACTGTTATGTTCACACACAAATGCTCTACAATGAACCTAGCAATTCCCCCAGCCCCGTGTCCTCCATGCATCGTGCATTGAAATCTCGCAGTGAGGTGTTTGCCATCAGCACCAGCTCCAGGTCCCCCTGTCACTCGGAGCTCCCAGCCTGCAGCCGCTTTCCCTGTCCCTGTCTACATGGTGGGGAGGAAGCAGCACACGCTGTAGCTGTTTTGGGTTAGAGGGGAAAATCCGGCAGGTGAGAGGTGGGTACCGCCCGGGAAGGGTATCTGGGAGAGATGGCAAAACTGGATATACTTCCTGTGCAAGTACATTAAGGGATTTTTAGTTAAAAAAAGATGGTGTGAAGTAGGCCATTTAGAAAGTCTGCTACAAATTACACAGATCAAGGCAGGGCGCACTGGGGAAGCAAATTCCCATTAGGCAGCTGACCTTTCCTTTAGAGCCATCTATGACAGGAAGGGAAATCAGCACAGGCGCTGTTAGAGAAAAAAACTTGCTTATTTATATTGCCATTGATATCTCACCATGCCACTTATCTGCTCAGCTCAGTCCTGAGTGCTGCTCCTTTCAAAAACCGTTTCTCACTTATCCGTGGTGAACGATGCATCCGTGGGGATTTGTTCACTGCAGGTCTTCAAGCACCAACTCCCTGTGCTGTGCTAAGGAGCAAACACCAGTTTCTGAGTTGCTTGGTATATGTAGTTTATAAATAATCCTACAGGACATTCACTTGCACAAGAGTTCATTACTAAATTATTCTTAAGCATTGAATAAGATCTTTCATTGCTTAAAAAATAAAAATATTTTTTATTTTCTCCCTTAACAACCTGTGTGAAAATAATTATTAAAGGTGAATCATAGCAAAGATGAACTGTGCTACACCACTGGAATATTAACTACATTAAAAGGACTCCTCCTTTAAGTATAGTTTCAAATAATTCTAAAATATGAGTATGCTTTAAGAAGCAAATATATCTTGTCTGTGGTTTAAAATTAGATCATGTATTCTGCATGATGGAAATCTTCTTATAGGATATGCATGCATATATGTGTGTATGTAGAGCAGAGAGAGAGAGAAAAAAAAGGATTCTCCACTACTCCCTTAAATTCTGAAAGGTAGTATTAGATTAAGACAGATTGGAATTAACTGTAACTAAGAGATATCCTTGTGGGCCATCTCCTTTAAAATTTGCATTTTGCAAACTGCCTCCTGTTGCCGTCCTCTAACCCAACGCTGGTATGAACCAGGTGATTACCCGTGTCAGGTAACACAAAATCAAGCATGTGCTTTGCTGAACCAAGTCTTTCTTATTGATCACACAACAGCCGGGCCACCCGACCGAGGGCTCGCATGGCCAGTTTTAGTGTGAATTACATCCCCAACGCAGCAGCGTCTTTCCAGAGGTCACACTTGGGCAGAGCAGACCAGCTGGGTGATCTGCTGGGCCTGACGGGACCATGAGCGAGCGCTCTGCGGGTCGCAGCGTGGAAAACACCTGCACCAAGGGCTCGGCTTTCAGGACAGAGTAGGAATTGGTCTCGTGGAGTGGGAAGTGGTGGGCACGCGGCCCCGGAGAGCAAGGAGAAGAGATGACTGTTGCAGAAACGCGGTCACCGCAGCTGGGCGGATACCCACGGGTGGCTGGGCTGCACTGGGCCATCGCCCCACGGGGACACACGCCGGGCAGGCCCGGGCACCTGGCTGGGCCAAGACACCGGGGCAGCGCAGCCGCCTCTGCCGGGGACGACGCCCGGGGCCCAGCTCGGCTACGAGCCTCGCGCAGGGGCCGCCGCCTCACAACGCTG
>JAWLRI010000942.1:390710-416428 GCA_034781795.1 Crypturellus tataupa | reverse complement strand
CGTGTGCAGGGGGGTTGGACTAGATGACCTCTAGAGGTCCCTTCCAACCTTAGGCATTCTATGATTCTATGAAAATAGTTCATTGCCTTTTTCTTCAAGGGCTGTCTGCTGTCAGCTTCTTTACATTTTGATATCTATTGGCCTTACAGCTGTTTGACTAAATTGCAGGGAAATCCCTGTGTTGGCAGCACTGTATGCCATGCATCTAAATGCAGATTTAAAGTCTAAATAATTCTACAGACTGCAGGTTTCAGCTTTAAGTATTCTGCCCTTGTATTATTGTTCCAGATATGCTGTGGGTGTTTGCTTTGTGGGTGAATCTTAATTTTTGTGTCCACAACTGCTATTCCTTGCCCTCCAGTTGGATTTGTCTTTAGTTGACAGCTGGTTCTCTTGCGAAGATGCGTACTGAGAAGCAGCCCTTGGGCTATAGCTAGGGAATTGGAGGGACTTCTCTGTGCCACTCTTAAGAAGTGATGGTAAGTTTAGTTACCATAGCACAATTCGATAATATGTTGTGCCTGTGGATGGACACATACACCTACAGTGCAAAGATAACACTTTCAAAAAGGTGAACTGTAGTTTTGAGGGAATGATGGAAAATGGTGACTATCAGAGAAGCTTGGGGATTTGACACAAGCAAGTTCTTTTTTTGGGGTGCCCATTTAGAGAAGCTTTGAAGGGTTGTCAGGCTTAAGGTAGTGTATACTCTTTGAAAATTAATGTTCTTAATATATTGGCCTTCAGAAATGAGAGATCAGTGTCCACACCGAAAATCTTAGCTCTAATAATTAAAATAAGCATTTTTTTTTCTAGAGATTTAAATAATCTCTAACACTTGTAGAGATTTCTGTCTTGTCTCTGTGCTCTTGATGGGGAGGATGCCCAGAGGCCTGGGGGAAGAGGAAACTAATATGGCAGAAAAAAACTTAAGAATGCATTTTGATGTGAAGGGTATCTGCTTTGCTGTGCAATAGCTGTGCCTTGTACCTTAATTCAGGCTGGGGTATTGCCCTGTGGCATTTGCAGTTGTCTCGTTAAAATTCCCACAGTGATTTTTCTAGTTTGTAATGCAACACAATGACGAGACTTGCATCCCGTCAAGACGAGCAGGATCCCTCCTTGCATGAGATTCAGTCTTATCTGACATCAGTCAAATATCTGCTTTTACTGAAACAGTTCAAATGGGTCATTACAACTTAGATTCCCCCCTTGCCAATGTTATGCATTGTTAAGACAGCTATTATATGTTCCCCTTTAGTTTTAAATTCCAGAAGGCTTCTCTGATTCTGTAATTGACAGATCACATATACAGCTTACAGGCAGAACCAATGACCTTCTTGCAGAGATTTTTATCCAAATATTTGTTATCTTTTTTTCCTTATTTGCTTTTAATTCTTACCAATACAAAAATAAATATCAGAATGTGAGAGACACTTTGAATACCTGTTCAGCTGAGCTGGGATGACCTCTGTGCAAATAAGCTTTCCATAATGTAGAGGAGAAAGATACTGTTTGTCACCATTTAAGTGTTGACAAGCTATTTTGTGTAGATTTTGCTTAAGAAGTATGGGAGAAAGAGTACATACTCCTCCTTTTTGATTCTTCTGTAGATACAGACTTTACAACACACTGTTACAATGAAATATACTGTAACTACTGAAACTATCAAGATAGCTAGTAGCCTGGCAAAATAAGCTTAAATCAATTTCTGGCACAGATTTCAAGGCAAACAGAATGCCAACAAACAGTGGTACTGGAAATTAAGACAGACATGAAAGCCTCTTAAATCAAACCTTCTGACCTGACAGAAAATCCTTGATGACATCACTCTGCAATGGTTTTCCATGATGGCGCAGTTCACGTAATTCTTCCTTCTCTGTACATATCCAAAATGTTAAATGCAGAACTATAGTCTTTAAGCATTTTTTATATAAGGACTGTAAAATTGTGACAGAAAACAAATATTTATAGTTGTAAGGAGATTAACAAAATATACTTAACTTGCCAGATGGTCCACAATTACCAGTAATATTATTATTAACTTACCACTGTGACTTGGGTTCAACCAGGCAGTACTGTCAGTGAGGATGAGCATGTTATGTTGACAAGTTCAGTCTTACTATCATACCACTGACATTTGTATCGTCTATAAAGATAGCAAAGCTGCAATTAATCCCAGATCGTTCAATAAATATAACATTTAGAGGTATACATACTAGGAGGATGTGTTCCTCCATATGTTCCCCTTTCCGAATGCTGAATCAAAAATAACTAAGAATGTGGGTGGCTAACCAGGCTGTGCCAGTTAGTATATTAATCACAGATGAATTTCAGAAATATATCATGGTGTATATACCAGTGTACTTTGTGTAATGATGGAGTACAAGTCTGAGACAGCGTTAAAATGGCAAAACATCCCACGTGGGTGCAGTAAAAGGTTTGTGCCGTAATGATGCCTTTGGTAAATGCCACATAGGCGCTTATAAAAACTTTTCTTTGCAAAGCATTGTAAATGCTCAAGTAGTTACAGATGTTCTTGTAACTAACTAGAACAGCAGTGGTGTCACGAAACATGCATATGCCTTGCAGAGGTCTGATGAAAAAGAATAGATACAGAGTAGAAATTCTAGAGTCTTGAATGCCCTGTAACTTAAGACAGTTTTCTTATGAGTACTTTTGAATTGCACTCTTCTCCTGTTGGATTTTGTGCAAGACAAAACTTTTAAGAAAAGAACATTTATTATAAGAGCATATGAAAGGAAAAAATCAGTTTAAAACAGAAGTTTACTGCAATGTTTCTGAAAAATAGTGTGATAAAAATAAGATAAAATTGTTGGGCCTCCAGGGCTGAACTGGAAGTGCCTCCGTAAATGCTAACAGTAGCAAGGTGGAGCAGGGAGAGGCGCCCCTGGGGCCATGTGGAAGCACTGTCTAGCATGCAAGGAAGGGGTTAGGGAAGCCGAAGCACATCTGAAGTTAGAGCTGGCAAGGACTGTGAAAGGCAGCAGTAGAGGCTTCTGCAAGTACATCCTTAGCAGGAGACTAGAGAAAATGTGGGGCAGGAACCTGCTGACAAAAGTCAGTGGTACTGAATGCCTGCTTTGCCTGTCCTTACTGTTAGCTTGGTCTTCAGGAGTCTAAGGCCCCTGAGACCAGACAGGAGGTCTGGAGCAAGGAAGACTTACCTGCGGTGGAAGAGGATCAGGTTAGGAAGTATCTGATGTCATTGCAAAATGGCTGTTGATAATCTTTGGAAGAAAGGTTGCTGAGTAGTAAAAGGAAGCGAATGTCATATGCATCCTCAAGAAGGAGAAATTGGGGGTCTACCAGCTGTTGAAGGAGGAGAGGCTGAGGTAGCTGGGACTGTTGACCCTGGTGTAGTGAAGGCTCAGAGTGATCTTATCAATATGTATGAATGCCTCATGGGAGGGAATAAGAGGATGCAGCCAGACTCTTCTCATTGGGACCATGGCAAGAGGCAGTGGGGACAAATTGAAATACAATCAATTTTTCTTTATGAATAAAAAGTACTGTGAAGGTGGCCGAGTGCTGGAACAGGTTGCTGAGAGAAGTTTAGGAGTCTTCATCCGTGGAGATACTAAAAAATATATTAGCTCTGAGCAGTCTGTTGTGGTTGAGCAAGGGGATTGGAATAGGTGGTCTCTCCCAGATTTCTCTTCCAAGTTCAATACTCTGTGATTTCAGAAGTCTATTCTTGAACAAAATAATTGTATTAAAAGGTTTTTAAGAGTTGTAATATGTGCGCTTTTTTTTTTTAAGATTCTAGGTGGAAGAGAGATGGAGAGTCCATACTTTAACTTCCTACTAGGTGTCCTGCAAAGTTTTCTAATCAATTCTTCAGATCGCTTAAGTGAAGAGCTTGTGTTTCTCTTTTATAAATTATACTGCGCTCCAACTGAAAGGGGCAGTGTACTTTGAGGTGAGGGAGGTGATCTTGAGGTAGATAAGCCATGTCCTTGCTGCTTTGAGAGCTCTCCAGGAAATCTCTTAACGTATCTTAAGGCCAAGGAAAGTGGTCTCTGAAAGAAAAAGGACTCTGCTAAGATTAATCTAACCAAGATTTGGAAAATGATTGAACATTTTTACAATGCCCCTGAAAGTTCTGCAGAAGAACATTTTCAGAAGTGTTTAAAAAGTTGATTTTGTGTAGTATCATTGATATAGTAGTAAGCAGAATTTATATGCTGAAGTTCACTTTAAGTTTGACATTAGCAAGTTAGGAGTAGAGAACACATAGTTGAAGTTGCACTGTTTCTATGTCCTTTTTGTGGACATAGTGGAGGCAAGGATTAATAACTTGGAGCTAGGAAGGTAGTCCACTGCCTGGAAGGGTATTGACGCTTGTAGTCATGGGAGTTCAGGCTCTAGAAATGGAAACTTGAGCCATCAACTTCCCCCACTTTGTACTCAAAATGGTACACGAGATAAATGAAATCCATACAATTTATCAGTTATGAGTGAATCCATGTAATGATCTAACTACTGAAAGGTTTATACTGATATTTTGCTGAAGAGCGGCAGAACAGTTACAGATACATGGTCTGGTCTCTCAAGGAGATACTAAAAAGCGTCAATAGTTAAAGTAATTCTGTAAATTATTTTGGAGGAAGTAAGCTGAAGTTTTTTCAGATATGAAGCTGCAAGATGATAGCTGTTTTCTTCTGGTGATTTCTGAGCTGTTTGTAATAAAAGTGGGTTGGTAGGTTTTCGGTCAAGACTACTTTTGAGGAAACTTTGGTGAGAACTTAAATGTTCTTGGCATAGAATTAGCACAGTTCAGACAGGTCTTCATGACTTGTTTGTCCTATGTAGGAAACTTTCGGGTTCTTTTGGACATCAGTGCCTATCTTTGGATGTCATGGCCCTTCTCCAGTTATTTGCCTCTCCATGGATGGAATTAAAATGCCAATATATCTCAGTGTAGACTCACAGTGGTGAGAGAGATTTGGCAAGTGTGCGGGGCTGAAGTTGGAACCGAGAGGTGGTGCTGCCCTTGAGTAACCCAGAGGCCCTACCTCTAGGCAGACACTTTCTGGAGTTGGGGAAATGCAGAAATAAGACATTTGTTTGGGGAAGAGGGTAGTGCCTGTTGTAGGCATGTGTATTAGCAACAGCATTCCCTGGATGAGAGTGGGATGTCATTGCCATGGGGTAGGAGAGTCACCTCAGTGGGAGCTGTGGCCCATGTTTGGCACTGCTACATCAGGCATGGGGCTCTGGGGCCAGTGCCCATTTCAGAATTGGAAGTGCAAGTCATTAGCCATGTTTATGTTAGTTTTTTGCAGCATCATGAAATACAAAGGGTATTGAAGTATTTGAGTATATAATGTATTCTTACCTACCGTCTTATATTACCACAAGAATTTGTAGATTTAAAAGCACTGAATAAATATATTTCAGTAAGTTCTAAAATACAAATCTGTCGTTATGACTTCAGGAACACAAAACTCCTCAGTTTTCTTTTCAAATAGTTTATCAAATTCTGTAGTTGGAAGAAAAATATCATGATGCTTTAGAGCTATAGAGACATAAAATAGTTTAACTGTTGTTTCTATAGTCACTGTATTCATGACTTTTTCCTTTTTCAGAGGTGTTGTTAAAGTCGACATAAATCTGCAGAAGGTGGATATTGACCAGTGTTCAAGTGAGGGGTGGTTTTCAGGAACTCACAAATGTCATCTCAACAGTTCTGAGGTAAGTGCATGAAGGAACTGAACTACACCTCAGTAAAAGAACCATCTTTCTGCTATAAATAATTTTGTATAGTAAAAATCCTATTGGTTTTATGATCTTTAAATGTGATTTATAGACTAAAGAAATCCTTCTGTACAAAGTATAATGATATACTTGATTTTTAAGAATGCTTTTGCTTAAGGAATATTGGCATTAAATGAAACAAGCTTGCTTATTGTGCAGAAATATTAGCTGGAGGGACACAAGTATCAGGGAAATGATTTATGAAGTTCTGCTTGCAAGTCAAACAGAAACCATTATTTTACACATAGAATTAAAATAGTCCTTTAAGGGTAGTCCATCAGTTTTGACTGCACAGATTTCTAAAATACAATAAAGGTAGTTGAAATGCTGCTTGTATTTATTCAGGAAAAAAAATTTAGGCTTTTGGAAGCCTAAGTTACGTGGAATATCATGCAGACCTGGATGGTGTAATTCCTTTCTATTTAATAGAAATGGCAACATGTTGACAGAGCTGGCTAAATGTTTCTGTTCACATCCTTCTTGCTTCCCCTGTCTTCCAAGGTCTTTGTCTGGCTCTGTTATCTGTACCATATATAACTGGCCAGGCAAACTGATCTGTATTCAGTGAAGTTTTAAAACCAAATTGCATTCAGTGTTTTTTCCTTTTATTATTATTAAAGTAAATACTGTTTTCAAAGGTGTTCATTTGTTTTCTGTGAAACTTATGTGAAACATGCACTTGTGTGCTTTCAAAAAGGACTCAACCTACAGGGAGTTCAATAGGATGAGCTGACATATGTATATTAAAGGCAATAGACATTTGATTATTTTTCATAGCACCATCATTTATCAAAGCTAGATCTGAATTTAGGTAAGAATTGGTTTTAATCAATCTATTATTGGGCGGTGGTGGGGGCAAGAAAAGCTTTAAATTGTTGTAAAATCTTTTTTCACTTGAAAACCTGATCTTTTTTTTTTTTTTTTTTTTCTTGGAGGTAAAATCAAGCATTTTTGATATTTTTAAAAAAACACTAAATTTAAATAAAGTATTTGGATAGAAAAGGGGTTTTATTTCTCTGTTGGTTAACTATTGACTTAGCATTCTAAATTTGAGGAGAACGTTTTTTTTCAGTATTACATGTTTCTTCTGCAAAGAACATATTGTTTTCTGTGATATCTGGTGAATGCTCTCTTTAACATATTGTTGTTATCCTAAACTTTTTATTGTCATATTATTTTGCAATTGTTCCTTGCACAAGTGCACAAGCTGAAATGTCAGCAGAGGATTGGGGTGCTAAGTTGCACCTCTGTCTGCAACCAAGAAGAAAAGAAGAATCTTAAGAATAAGAAAAATTCAGGCAAAAGTAAAATTATTATAATGTAGTGGACTGCTCCAAGTTTTGGGGCATCTCTGCTGGGTGAGAGAACTTGCCTTGCATCATGTTCAAAGACACTTACAGCCAACACTTGTTGTACAGGGCTCTAAATCATGCACTCTATCCATAGCATCTAGGAAGATAGAATGAATGTCAAACAAATCAACTGTAATTCCAAAATCAAACCTTCCATCCCAATGCAAGTCCTTAACGGTGCCTCTTAGGAGTGCAAAAAGCTGCTCATTCTGGAAGCAATTTTTGGATGAAGGGGGAAAAGTAAAAGTCTTTCTTCATTCTCCTTGCTTCACTTTCATAAGGCTAAAAGCTAGTTTTTATTTCTCTGTAGAATTCACTCTGAATATGAAAAGGAGCTTTCCTTGTGCATATGACATTTATTAGAATCTGTTTTCCACTTGATTATTGCACATGAGGTAAGTGGAATGTCATTTAGGAAAATGGGTGCTGAAGAAGAGTTTAATAGCTACAGAACTAGCAAAAAATATTTTATTTCCACAGTTATTACATATGTTTCAGTGGGAAAGCTGGGAAATTTCATGTCTGTGGTTTAGCCTTTTACTGTGTCAGAAATGGGGGCCTGGCAGGTGGCTGCTGTAGGCTGCTAATGCTGGTCTGGAGCCCCTGCCAGGTGCGGGGACCTGATGCTGCTCATAGAAGGAGCTTCCAAACATCACAGGATTCTCAAAATCCTGATTGTCCTGACTACAGAGAGGATAAAGGGTGTTGCTTTTCTGCTGAGGCATTTATTAACATCTCATATATGCTATGGATCAGTTTTTCATGTTGAGAATTTGTTATGTGTTGTAAAGCTCCTTGTGCCAAAGTAAGTGTCTTTACAGAACTCTTATTTACAAGATTCATTGACACTGTTGTCTTTTGTCTTTCTTTTGTCTCTGTTTATTCTGTAGAGTGTTTTCCTTGTCCTTGAGAACTAACAGACTGCTGTAGAGAGTCTTCAGCATGCTGTTTTTATACAACATTTTATACTTTTGAGTCCCACTTGAGGTGTCACTACAGTGCTAGAGCTGATTGGTGATATTTTAGAGAACAGGAAGTGTTATGTTTGCTGATGTAATAAAAGATGTTCTATTTTTCATATTAGAAAGCTGTATGTTTCTGTTTTAGTTAGCCTACTGTAATACTGTAGCCCATAAATGAGGTCTTTTGATGCAATAAGGAGTTAAAATATATGTTCCATGGTGGAAGTTCTAATCCTGACTGACACAAAAAATATGAATTTCCTTGGGTGCTCCAGCAGACTCCAATGATTTTACCATCTAGGTCTTCATTGTGTATTTGGGGCATTTGGACATCTAGTGACACCTAGATGTAAATGCTTAAATGTGGGTGTCTTGATCTCAAACTGAATCCCTCCAATAGATCTGCTTAAATGTGTAAGTGCAACTGTGGGAACAGGAATTCTTCAATGAATGGTGCTGTGAATGTGAAATGAGTTAATGTCCACAGTTTAAGTACTTAATAATGTGGAGTAGGAAGGGACTATAGCTTCATTAATGGTTTTCCACTCTGTGTGCAGAGTAACCATCTGCCAACTGTGCATCCCACTCCATGGCACTTAAAGGACAAAGTCACCAAGAGTTTGATGGCTATAAGAAGGATTTGTAGGTAACACTAACTTCCAGAATGAGTCTTGCCAATCAGGAGTACTTTTCCAAACTCTGTCTGAGGAGGAGAGAAGCTGAGTGCCTTAGTAACATCAGTGGCAGGGTGGGAAGTTGTTGGAGACTCTCTGTGGAGGAGCAGTTTCTGTGCTTACCACTTCAGGAGAGTTCAGCCTGGTGGGAACCTCCACTCTGTCTTTACAGAGAGAGATCCTATATGCTGCGTTTCAGGCCTAGTTTCATAGGAATCTACCCTGCAGAGTAAGGGTAGATTACATGGTTGTGCAATAATACCTTATAAATACTAATGAAATCGTATTCTCCATCCTCCCTTTTATGATCTTAGAACTACAGAAGCATCTGCTGATGCTGAAATGTTTTGTTCCAGATTACAAACTCTTCAGCAGAGCAAGGACGAAAGTGCAGATCTCTGGATTTTCAGTGAAGTAATTGTTTTGTTTCCAAGTTAGACCTGCTTGGTGACTTGGGCATTGAGCGGTGTGTACCTGTGCACTACCCTTGCTGCTAGGCCCAGGTACCAGTATCGTTAAATATGAGGCATAAAGTCCAGTGTTTCAGAGATCCAAATGCTCTCTTCCATGTGTAGCACTGAGGAATTGTAAGTGACATAGAAAAGAGGAAGGAGCAGACTTATAAAACAGACAGAACAAAACCAAAACAAATTCCAAGTTAAATTGCTTGTTGCTTTATACTTTATTTTCATTTTATACTATATTTCCATCTCTTTTACAGTCGCTAAAATCTACTGTGCAGTTCACAGGCAAGTTTTACTTTAGGAGAAGTCTTGAAGTATTTATCATGTTAAAAATGAATCGAGGTCCATTATAGTAAATGAAAACATGTTAGGATTGAGGAAACTAGTGGTGGGTATGTACTGAGACCAGAAAACAAGCAGGAAGGAATGGATGGGACCAGAATTTTACTTTTCAACCAGTTTCTCTTTCTGCTAACGTACTGCATTCCTATGCTGCTGATATGGAGTCACAAGGAGATGCTAATATTGCCTGATGGGGTAAAATATGCTAATCCATGCTTGAAAGAAAAATAGTGTATGATTAGGTAATTAAAGAATATTATGGTGCAAATGCACAAAGTGTTTAGACATTCTGTTCTTCCTGTAACTTCCACCTGTCCTTTATCTTGCTTTATGTGTTTTGTACTCAAATACACAAGCAACTTTGGGGAACAGGGACTGTAACCTCATTTTTAAGCTGACTGCCTAAATTACTTGTTTAATGTCATGTTTCCTCCTGATTCATTCTTGTTTGTGCCCAAGGCTCATATATCCCTGATATCACAGCAGCCTGGATGAATTGAGAGAGCAAGGGTGTCCTCCAACTGTACCATGACTGGAAACTGCCTGATTGGATTAGGCAGAAAGCTAAATGAGGCACCATGTGGTGAAGCCAACTACAGCAGTGGTCAAAGTCTATCAGCTGTGTTTTTTATATTTTTTTTCTTGTTTTCCTATTCTGTAGCAACCAGCAAGGAAGGGGGTGCGAAACTCCAATGGAGAGTGTCCTGGATACTTTCAGGTTCCTGAGTTAGCTGTACTGAAGCCAAGAGATCATTATTTCTCAAGCAGAACTTTTTGGGAATAAGAGATTATAACAAAACTGAAAGTAAAGCTGGAGGTATAACAGAACTGAAAAAAACAGATGAACATCAGAGTTCCGTGGTTAAATCCCAGGTATAGTGTGGGACAGTGACTTCTCTAGCCCCATTACGGTCTTCCCCAGATCCTGCAGCGACAGGCGCACGGTACCACTGGCAACTGCTCTCCCTCTGCGCACATGGTCCCTGCTTGTCTGTGCTTGTCAACCATGGGGTTGCTGTAGGCTATGGCCCTAGGCTACTGCATCACCACAGTGCCCTGCTGTGCTGCACCTGGGTTTGGTAAGCCCTGGGGAGCACCCTGGGGCAAACCCCCTTCCAGGGGTGACCCCAAGCAAAGGGCCGGGGCTGTTTGGGGCTCCTGAGCCTTGCAAGTGCGGGCAGTGCAGGATGAGGCATGGAGAGCTGTGTCCTCCCTTGTCCTCCACCTTGGCACCCAGACAGAGAGCAAAATATATGGATAGGGGATTTGGATTTGGTGGGACTATCATGAACAAGGTGAATAATATCTGCGGGACTAGAGAGAATTAAAATGAATTGGGCAGAGGGGAAAATGAAGCAGATAATTCTGAAAATAAATATGACTACTTATTAACATGTCTAAAATAATTTTGATTGTACAGGAAAGACTCATTGTGAGGGGAAAGAAAACTTGCAGATTTGAATCCTTCAAGATTTTTCTTTTAACATACCGGATTACACTTTCCATACATGCTGGCAGCAGCTGATGGCACTTCTAGTAATGACCTGAGAATCCTTGTTGAGACACCAGCAATAAAATCAAGGCAGGGAAGAGTGCAGGTTGTCTGAGGAAACCAGTTAGCCCAGCCTGTTGGGCTCGGCCACCCGCATCCTGGCAGCAACAGCAGCTGTCTGTGCAAACTGCAGTGGATTCCAGCCTCTTCCCGTCCCTGATGAGGCTGCCAACAGCTTGTAGCGTGAGGCAGGCGAAACTGATGTCCCCTTGGGCTTCAGAAGTATTCCATAAATGACAGTGTGCAAACATATCTAGAGGGAATGAGAGGCAGAGTAAACAGGAAAGCTGCATTTCTCTGTGTATAATGTGTGTATATCTGTGTATGTACAAAAACACCTATGTCTGCTGTGTGGGTTTTTAATTGACACAAACAGCCATTTGCTGAAGGAAAAGAAATGAACAGCAGTACAGCCCTTTTCTTTTTGGATGTTTAGCTGGCCAGAGCATCTTTAACTATTGTATTTTTTTGTACTGTATGTAATGCTACAGGCAGCCAAAACCTGAAAAGGTAGAAAGATTGAGGAGGGGTTATTAATCTTGGGTGTTTTCTGCCCTGTCCACTAGGGAAAAAAGACTTACTCAGAATGAGAAGATTTGGGAGGAAAAAAAAAAAGGCAGTGTGATGGTGATATGATTTCACGTTGAGAAGGGTTTGCAGAATAAATTTAACTTTTAATTTGAAAGTAATCATCATCCTTGAAGCTATGCCTTTCATCCAAGATATGGCAAGAGAAATAACCAAAGTAGGATATAAAACATATGTAAGGATATATTTCCTTATAGTAGAAACCAGGATCTTTTAGTGAATATAGTTTCCCAATTCTGTATCAAATCCTGGGCTAAATAAATGATCTTAGAGTTATGGGAGCATCTCTTGTTAGTACTTGGATAAAGAAAACACTGCTTCTTGGAGCCAAAGGCAGGCAGATATATCAGCTGTTCTGTCAGCCTGATGACTGCTTACACAACTCTTGAGTATTTGAAGAGCATTCAGTAGACACAAAGAGCATTTCAGATGCTATTTTAAAAATAGCTTTGCATCATCTGTGTTCGTGGGAAAAGTCCCTCTCTGACAGGATCCCAAATCTAATCTGGCACTCCCCTAGACAATTACATAAAATGAGGTAGAGGCTTGTCAGAGCTTTCAGTGATAAACAAGGTGCTATGAAAATCAACTTTCAGCTCGGAGAAGAGCTGGGTTGCTTAGCTACAGCTATCTTTGCCTTTTTAGAATAAAATCCTAACTGCCTCTATGTTGCAGGAGTTAAGCTTGGCTTCTTAGTACTTTCCTCAAAAGAAGAGAGTCTTTGCCACAAATGCTTTCATCTTAGGCAGCAGTGTTAACCTGGGTATTGAGTGTTCATCTAGGTCAGTTCTATTTGCTGCTCTTCTCCTTTCCCCAGAGTTAAGAAGTAGAAAGCAAGGAGTGTTTGGTTGAAAGATGCTGACTGAGAGAAAATTAAAATAACATAACTGTATTTGTTTCCTTCTGCAGTTGATAGGCAATCACGGCATTGCATCAATTACTGGTGTTTTCATCAGATCTGTCACTGCAGCTTTCTCTGCTGGAGAGCGCATCATAAAATCAGTTGATGCTGATTAGCTTAACTGGTGATATGGTCCTTGCAGGATGAGATGTGGTGTTTTTGGAAGTAGAAGTTGCACTTGTTCAATTTGCAGAACCTAGACATGCCCTCCCAAAGGTCCAGACGAGGTATTCTTATTTCATGTGAAGGAAATGACAGTCCAGTGACTAATGAACAAATTCTGAAGGAACATCTTCATGCATTTGTTCTGGGGAAGCACCAGTATCTTGCAGTTAGGATCCTCTAGTCTTTAAGCCTCTTTTGCTTTCTTACTGCTCTCTGTATGAAGTTTTCTCCTGTACAGCCAAATGTTTGAAGTTCACAGGAGGGGGAAAAAATAGGATAGATTTTTCAAATTATAGACTTATGTTCTGTTCTGCAAATGTTTTAGATGCATAGAGAAAAAGGTTCCTTTGGACAACTCTTTGCATCTGCCATGGAGGAAAGCTGATGTACTGAAGTGAAAAATGACCCCATCTCCCAAGCGACCTTTGCAAGTGACATACCAAAATAGATGCAGACAGGGCAGATGAGGCAGGAGGCATTCCTGTTTTTTCTGCTTTGGAAGAAAGCATATGAAACACTGTGGAAAAACTTGTGCAACAGGTGTGGATGGTGGTCTGCTCATTATCTTTGGGAAGGAAAGAGTTAGGAGGTGGGAGCCCAGAAGGTAAGTTAGCTCTGGGAAAATGTGGGGAAAGTGTAACTGGTGGGAGTGAAGGAGAAGCCATGGAAGGATGGACGTGGGATGTGGAGGCCTTGCTTTTTGGGGAGAGACTGAGACGTTTTCTTCTCAAAGCTGGGGCAAGAGATGGGAGAGTAGAGTCTGCTGGGAGCTGCAGCAGCCTTTCCAGCAAAGAGCCCCAAGTCTCTAGGCGAGCTGGGCTGTGGCCCTTGGCAGCCGGCTGGGAGCTGCCTCAGTGGCAGCAGCTCTATCAGATCTGGGTATAAACAGGGCATAGTTTTATTCGGGGCTTTCAGCTGTTCCTGTTGGGTTCAGAAGACCATACCCTGTCTGCAAAATGTAGTGTTAAGCATAATTATATGTGACATATATATGGCAATTCAGCATTGAAGCCTCTTGGCTCTTGTGTGAGCTGTGATGTGTTTATCTTGCAAGATCCATAAGTGCTCCCATAATTGGTGAGATAATATAAATACTGTTAACCTCATGGTAGTGCTGGAATGCTGAGGTGTAGCAATCATCTCTGAGCTGACAGACCTGCAGACTCAAACCAAAGCAAATGGAGCGGGAGCCCGGAGTGCTCCAGCCAGGGGCCAGGCTGCATCATCCTCAGATGGGACCTCTGAGTGCTTTACAGTGTGTAGCCACCCCACACGTTTGAAGCCTGCAGGAAGAGCAAGTTTTCGTGATGTCTCTTGAAACCTCTGTCTGAGTTGGGGCTTAATTCCAGCTGTCAAGAGCCATGCAAAAAACTAAGAAATTGGTTCAGTTAGTGATCTTCATTTGTGATAGTGTCCTGATCAAAAACAACCCCCAGGCAACCTCCTCCCACCCAACCACAGTATTGCAGCCGTCACTGCGCCCTGCGAAGAGCACCGTCTTCAGGCGGGCTCTGCCACCTTCCTCCAGAGCTGCCTGGTCAGCCGATTGCTTGCTCAGCCTGTGTGCTGCAGAGAGGCCTTTTGGGTAGAGACGATACAAAAGCTCTGCTTGAGCAAACATTTTACAGTGCATTATTTTTTACTGTAAAAATATGGACTTGGTAAACAGTATATAGGGTGCTCAGACAAAACCAATAGAAAAAACTTGTTGCCTATCTTTAAAAAAAAAGTATATATTTTTCTTTCTCTTTCCATTAAAAAAATTGGAGCAACTGTTTCTCCTGCCTTTCATTATACTTCATGATACCCGAACAAGAGAAGTTTAATTTAGTCACGAGGAGAAAGTTCATTGCTTTTTCTTCCCTTCTAAGAAATTAAAATTAGATTGAAAGCATATTAAAGATCCTCACATGAAAAACTAGAGAGAATAACTATTGAGTTGTAGTATTCAAGCAATATACCGAGCCGAGGTAATAGCTGTAATGGAAACAAGCTCATTTAGTTTTATTTTTTTGCAGGAGAATTTCGTAGCACTCGGTATTTGCATGCTGTCACTTTTGTTGGTGATTTCTGGTAGGGGATGATTTTTTTTTGCAGTGTGTTTGCAGATGAAAAAGACTTCCTTTTGCTTCTCCTATACGTTTATTTAGATCCCTGTAATTCATATGATTTCTTTTCTTCTAGCGTATATTTGCCATACTGTAAACCGATGGCTCTCATGTCATCCATTCATTGACCTGTGGCCAGTCTTTCAGCAATTTCTCAGTCTTTGCTAACCTCCACAGTCTTTCCTATTTGTGGTTCTTCATCAAGTGTAATTCTGTCTCTTTTTAGAGTGTGAAAAAGCACTGCTTCTGGCATGGAAATTCAGAGCATTTGATTTTTGAGTATTTGATTTTGAATATATTATTTATACTTAATGTATTCTATTTTATATTTTAATGAATATTTTTTCTTTAATGCCTTGGCTAGTTTCTGAATTAATGCTGAGTTTCATCTTATTATTGTGTTGCTTATTTATCTCCTACAAGGGTTTTACCTTTATTTATATCAGTGAAGAAGTCAAAGATAAAACATCTCTGCATACCATCTTATTTCATGCAGAGTTTTGAGGATAAATAAGATAGATATTTGACATCTTTGACTCTTCCATTGCTCAGAAAAATAGTGAAGAAAAGTAGATGCTACTGTAGAGGCATTTAAGGCAATTTTATATTTGATTACTGCACTGTTTTCTGCTTAGGAAGAAAGACTTGAATTTGTCAGCAGTAATATTTGGTCCTTAGATTTACCACAACTATTAGTCACAGTCCAGTCCATTTTTCCTTACTCATGCAAAATAGCAGGATTTGCTTATGGAGTTCTGGAGTTCAGAGTATACTCTTTTTTTGTAATAACCAAATCCATCTAACTATTCTATTAGTTTCTTCTTAGGGCTTTTTCATCTTTCAAAGATGATTAGCCAGGAAGAAAACATAATTTCTGCTGCATGGTGTAAGTTTTTCTTGTAATGTAGGCAAAGCGAGTGCTGTAACTTTCATCCCAAATAGTTGTGATCTCAGGTTTATATTTGAAAACAAAGCTGAGAAGTAGGTGCACCTGACCTGAGAAACAAACTGAACTGTCCCTATTGCTTACAAATAGTTGGTTGTAACCCTCAAATATCTTACTGTATGTATGTGTGTGTGTATATATATATAGGAATGCCTAGGCAATATCTGAGTGTGTATGTATATGCACACATGTGCATAAATATATATGAACATTTTTAGGTGATGGTGAGTGACTGTGGTTTGTGTATCCCTGTTGTGCTGGAGGTGTCCTGTGCCAAAATGTTAGACCTTGCACCTGCACAGACCAGGAGCAAAGCAGTGGAAAGCAGCTTGGCAGAAAAAGGTCCTGGTGGGTGAGAAATGGTCCGTGAGTCAGTGAAGCGCCTTGCAGCCGAGACAACCAACATCCTCTTCGGCTGCATGAGGCAGCGTGTTGCTGGGTGGTGGATGGAGTGGATCCTTCCCCTCTGCCCGGCACTGAGGAGCCACATCTGGAGCACTGGGTTCAGTCCTGGCCTCCCCAGTACAAGGTAGACAGGGACATACTGGAGCCAGTGCAGTGAAGGGCCGTGAAGATGATTAAGGAATTGGAGCATCTGTCAAGTGAGGAGAGGCCGAGATAGCTGGGAATGTTAAACCTGGAGAAGAGAAGGCTCAGGGTGATGAATATCTGATAAGAGGGAGTAAAAAAGATGAAGCCAAACCCTTCTCAGTGACGCTCAGTAACAGGACAAGCAGCCATGAGCAAGAACTGAAATATAGAAAATTTCACCTGAACATAAGAATTAATACTTACTGTGGAGGTAGCTGAACACTGCCACAGGTTCCCCAGAGCCTTGGAGATGCTCAAAACCCTGTCCAGGACAACCTGTTCTAAGGGATCCTGCTTGGGTCAAATTGGACCAGATGTTCTCCAGAGGTTCCTTTCAACTTCGACCGTTCTCCGTCTCTGTGATTGTCTCCTCCTTCCAACTCCCTTTTTTCCCCCTCTAACATATTTAGAAAATTTTTGTCTAGCTCCATCCCATCACTAATTATATCTATTGTATATCACTGAGCAGTTATCCTGATTCTTAAAGTGCTGAGCAGTTTCAGTTTTTCTTCAAAGAAGTCAAAGCAGTAGTACAGAATTTGTGAACTTTTACTTATAAAGAATTTCTGAATATAACATGTTTATATTCTTGTACATAAAAAAGATGCTGTACAAATTGACTTTAAGCATGTAGTCATGTTTTAAAAATTACATTAGTGTTTATCATCTCCTCCAAAATCTGAGCTGTATGTATTTGACATGAAACATTATTATAATTTGATAGTCTTTCAGACTTTTTTTTTTAAACAAAAAGTCCAGGGCTAATATTTTCTCTTTCTTGGTATTGAAACTTTATTTTGAAATTAAGGAATCTTTTCCTTGCCAAGAAAAAACAAAAATGATATACTGCAATTATTCCTGTTGCAAGTATAAGCTAGAAATATTTTCCTCATTGATCTTGTCATTCTAGAAGACATTTTTTATCTTTATTATTGTACTGTAGGACAACTAGTTTTAGAGAATCTTTCCAGTTGATATTTATGTATCTTTGTTATCACACTGTTAGATGGTTGAAATATTTGAATACTTGGAATAAGTAAAAGATGCATTGATTTAGAAATCTTTAAATCTACTGAATTTTTCCTAGTCCTTTAGTTAATTCTGTTTGAGTGTATATGCATGTATTTTTAAATATGAAATGTTACATAAGGAATGAATGACAGTTAGGCATGTGGGAAACTCCGAGTGAGTCAGTGGGATCCCATAGCTGAAGAAGGCTCCCTTAAACTAGGATTGCAAGTCTAAAGATTGAAGAGTGGGGGAAGAGGAGGAAGCCTTGAAGAGAACATACTCTATAAACTGTTGAATAGATACCTTGACAGAGTTATATAATATGACAAGAATAGCACTGTTAACATTAGCTCTGTTTACAGTGAAATAGTGTCTTTCATGTCTATTGCAAACATCTAATACGGACATCTATCTTCATCTCTGCTCTTCTTATTTCACTCCATTTGGCTTCCTCAGAAGCTATAAATACGGTTGAATGGTGTTCATTTTTTTGTATTATTTCTTGCCTTGATTAAGTCTCAATTTTTGCTGTGCAAATATCAAGATGTTTATCCATTCAGATGTTTCTTAGCTGTGTGATTTCTTAGTAATAGCTTTATCTTAGGAATTACTGTTGCACTCTGGAGTATGCAGACAGTTCTCCTTTTTATATTTTAAATGTTGGTTTAATGCTGAAGAACAGAAGCTGCAACCTGAGAGCTCCAAAAAGACGAGCGGAGCAACTGACCTGTTGCACAGGGCTTCAGAGAGGGACCCTGCTGTGCACCCTTCTATCCCTGTATTTGGATTTTTTGGAGTATCTCTGCAATGAGGCATTTTAGATATTGGAGGGAGAAGGAGAGCAAATGGAATACATTCTTCTCTTGCAAGAAAGGGTAATGTGCTCAGCCTTCAGTGGATTGTGCCTCTTTTATCACCTTCTCGGATATTATTGATCTTCTTGTTCCATGTAACAGCAGGACAAGGAGCACGCTCAGCAAGTGCAGCTCTGTGGCTGCACTCCAGAGAGCTGAAGTCAGCTCGGTTCCTGGCAGGGGGGTGCAGTGTGTCCCAGGGACACCTCTGAGCACTTAAAAAATGGGTTTTCATTTCTACTTCCTTATTTATTTATTTATTTATTTATTTAAAGGAGAACCACTTGTTTTGATCTGGGGGCTTCCTTTACTTTTTGAAGTGCCCTCAGGTGGTGATCATAGTTTGTTTTTCAAGAGGAAACAATATTGATAGTCACCACTGAAGTAATTTTAGTGTCTTCTTCCACTAGAAATTTATTGGAGTGTAGATGGAATGTGAGTCTTCTCAGCACCTACTGCAAAGGGACCTTGAGGTGTTTGGCCTATCTGGATATTACCAATAATTATAGTTTTTTGATAGAGTAGTGTAATTAGGATAATATGTTCCTTTCGCTTATGGAAAAGCAATAAATAAATAACAAAAACCTTTCCCTTAAGAAATCCAAAGAGATGTAAAAATTTGTGTCATTGAGTCTATATTCTTATTTAAATAGAAGTTTCAGGCTAAGTCTAGAGGTGATTTTAGGCTTGTCTTCCTGGTCCTGGTGACCGGATAAGTAGCAGTCTCTGTGCGCCACTCTTTCCCCTAAAGCTTGCTTTGCTTTCCTCCTCGCTAGATGCAACTGTCTGAGGAAAAATCCAAAATATTTCTGCATCTTTTGTTGCTGTCCTATTGAAATCTCTTCTGGTGGTTGGGTGCACAGAGGAGGGTGAATCATTTCATCCTTTGTTCCTTGGGTCTTGCTGCTGGTTCAGCTGCCGAGTGGTTTTTTTTGTAGGGTAAATGGGACTTTCCTGTGTTGTATCACTTGTGGAGAGCCTTCTAAAACCCAGACAATTCTGCGCTAACTCATTACAGTTTTATTTAGGCTCAACCCATGAGAAGGCTAAATGTTTCAGAGACCACTTTCCTTTACTTTCAGGCACTTCTTTCTGTGAAGGGGGCAGGAGTGTTAATATACATTGAAAAGATATTTTTCTTTGAAACTTTAAAATACTACTACTCTGTAATGGATTTCATTAAGAGAGGACTTAATGTGATTGCTTTAAAATTGCTCCTCAATCTGTGCCCAGCACAGTGCGGTCCAAAGGCCAAGCTCAGACAAGTGGCTTCAGCTTTAAAGTCTCGACCCTGCAAGGGCAATATGCAGAAATGGCAGGATCTTTCTCACCAAATTATCAACTTGTGTCTGTTTTGAACCAGGTCTGCTTACATATGTGAAATCTTTTTAACACAGCAGAAAAAAAAAAACAGAGGTATGAGTAGAAGAAACTTTTTTTTTTTTCTCCTTCCCCTTTTCCTGTGTCTTGCCTTGGCTTGCTAACTTGGTGGACAGGTAGGAGTCTTAATTTGCAGTGAAAATCAGGGAGAAGCGTCCCTCTGACATATTTGTGCTTTCTAAAATAGTCATGCTACATTTTGATTCCAGCATCGATCTTGCCTTTGTTTGTTATGCTGCATTTGTGGTGAGATGTTAAGCAATACTATGTGGCCCTGTGATAGTGAAGTGCAATCTGCAGGGCTCATGTAGGGAAGCCCTGGACTGCTCAGATTCTTTTTTTTTTTTTTTTTTTTTTCGCCTGGAGACAGTGTGTAAGAAGGAAAACAAAACGAAAACAATAAAATTAGACTTTGGATACTTGTCTGAGACTGCCAGTTGGCTTTGGGAGAGGAAAAGGTACAGACACATGAACTGAGAGATATGGGAAGTATAAAATTTCATAATGAAATTCTTAAACACTTATTATGCAGAAAGTTAAAAAAAAAAAAAAAAAAAGAGGAAATATTTGTCTGAGACAGGCAACTTATGTTGGTTGCAGATTCATCTCAAAACACATTGGCCAGACACGTGTAAGAGAAAAGTCCAGTTTCAGATGAGCTGGTGCTACGTTTTAACTCTATCTTTTTCTCTACTTGTATAAAGTAGATCCTCCCTCAAACCACTTCTAACTCTTGTTTTTCTGAAATTCAGCTCAAGACAGTGTGCTCTGGCTGAAAGGTGTGTTCTCTAACTGGATGCTGAGTGGGAGAGTTTCTCTAGTTTTTGTGAAGAAAAGTGCTAAGATCTCTTTCCAAAAGGCTCATTTACTCTGGGAAAATGTGGGACAAGTTCTACATCACAGGTATAAGGATTGCAGACATGCTTATGTCATGTAAGTAAATGTTGCAAATGTAAATCAGACTTGAAGAATCTGCAGTCAAATAGACTCAATTTAAGCTAAGGAAAGAGGATAGACTGATGTGAAAAATTCTGTCACTTAATGGGAAAGGGTCAACACGTTCCTATTTTTTTTTTCTCCCCGCAGTGATAGTTTTTTTTGTTTTGCTATGGATCAAATTGCCAGTAACAAAGCAGTTGCTTAGGGCAATACATGCAGAGCCATTAAGAGTAATGGGGTGGAACTAGAACCAAATGGGTAATTTTGGACTACATGTTCCTTATGCTGGATGTTGGAGTCATAGTTGCCGGTAGGAAGCTTGGAAATAAACTCCTCTTTATATCATTTTACTGAAAATATTTATAATGACTAAAGATAAAATTTGTTGAACTATTTGATCAAGTTCTGTGCATTACAGTTGTTTTACATTAACCTAGCTATTGTATAAGGACAGTGATTTAAAACTTACGTTTGTTTTTGGCTGTGTTCAGTCATGTTGGAAGTGATTAAAGTATTTATGCCTTAATTGCTGCTACTTGTAAGTGAATTCTGAAGGAGAAGCCTCGTGCTGCTGTGATATGGCCATACACCTTGCTATGGGTTGTTGCTGTGTGAAACGGCTCAGATCATGAGAAGATGCTTTCTTAGTATTTTTTTTTCCCCTTGGAACTTGAAAATTCAGGTACAACAATATTTTAGCTGATAAAAACCAATGGTGCCTTCAGGTGTGAGAGGTAATGAAGGGAAGAGATCAGCAGGATTCTTAGCAAAAGCACAGATAAGTGTAATAAAAGATAAATAAGAGGAGTCTCTCACCTGAGGATGTAATTATTAGAGAGGGCATAGTGAGGATATTAACTAAGCAAATCAAAAGATGAAACAGCCATTTTATTAAATATCAAATCAGTAAACACTGAGAGGAATGCAGCTGCTAGTTTAATTGCTTGTATTCAAGGTAAGTGAACCATTTTTATTTAGCATAGCGTTACCTGGGAAGTGGCTAGAACTTGCACCGTGGAACTTACAGTCTGGACCTTAAGTTGAGACTTCCTTGGAATATCAACATCCCTTACTCAGTGAAAGGAATGCATGAGAAAGTGTATTTCTGCCATCACAGGAGACAAGGATTCCTCAGCAGAGCAGGAAGCTGTTTCCATCGAAGATGGTAATGAGCACCTTATGGGAGCACCAGTAATGTTGTTTTATCCACATCTGAGCTCTGGGCTTTCCAATACACCGTACGTACCTCAGGAGACAACTCTGCCAAAGCACATTCCACAGGCCAGGCAGTCCCTGCCAGCTGCAGGGCCCGTCCTTGAAGCTGCAGGCCGTGGTCCTGTTTAAAACACCACCAGAAGAACCACAGAAGTCTGGCAACTGTTAACTTCTGTGTATCTTTTTTTATGAAATGAGGAAAAAAAAGCCCTACAATCTCTGCAATGATTGAACATTATGATTTGTTTAACTCCTTACTGACATTTTGCTACAAAAGTTCATACTGCTGAGTCATTTGTAAATCTCAGAGCTCACAGCTGAAGATGCTAGCAGCAAGGATTTAAGTCTGAAAGGATGTACAAAACTGTTATTAGTGCAGAAACAGAATATAAACTTTTTTCTCTTAAAAGTACCTCGAATTAGATAACACTGCAAAAATATTTTTTATTCTTATCAAATTGCTGGTTAATAATAGAGAGTTTTTTGCAGTTATAAAAAAAAAAGGCATTCTTGCAACAAATAATATGTAAGGAATGTTATCAAGAAAATGATACCGAGCTAAGCAAGTGAGGGTAGAGAAGCTGGTTGCAATTTCGGTGGAAATTCCTCTTACTGAAAAGAGGCATCCTGTACTCAGAAATGTCTTTATATTCCTGACAGATTTCTGCATGACTATATTATTTTATATGAAAGCATTTACCAACTTTAGTTGAGAAATTGAAAATCTTTTCCCCTTTGCAGAATATTCCTTGCAGAATATCCCTGCAGAGTGGCTACAGAGAGGAAGGATAGCTCCTGATTTTGAAGTGATGTCATGCTTATAAGAGTAGTTAAAAATAAAAGATAGAAATAACCATCCCCTCCGAGTTGTTTGTGTAGATATTGCTTTGTTTTTTCCTTAACATACCAGAAGCAAGACATTAGGTTGTGGTAGAAAATCAGAACACCCTGCTTCAGCAAGAGAAGTTTCCCATATCCACCTCCTTCCTTAGTTATCCTCAGTTAAAGTAGCCTCCAAGCCAATCCAGCCAAATGCTTTGATTTGCACACAGAATCACAGAACGGTTGAGGTTGGAAGGGACCTCTGGAGATCATCCAGTCCATCCCCCTGCTCCAGCAGGTACTCCTACAGCATGTGGCACAGGGTGCCATCCAGGTGGCTTTTGAAGATCTCCAGAGAGAGATTCCACGCTCTGGGCAGCCTGTTCTAGGGCTCTGTCACTGAAGTGAAGAAGTTTGCGGAGATCCAATCGTGGGAGCTCTAAGAACTTGCAACTGGATAACTTTGCTCTGCAAATGTTTGAGCCAGGGAAACAGCGGGGGAAAGAAAGGTTAGATTAAGTCTCTGCACACCGTAGAGTTGTACCAAGTTGTCTGAATTATTCTGCTGTGATTATTATTTTTCACTTTCATTTTTTTTCCCCCTACAAAAGAGAGATATATGGCATTTTCTAGGTGTATAGATGCAGTCTGAAGTACTCCAGCTGAGGCACAGCTTTCAATTCACAAAATAATCATTAAGTCTTCAGAAGTATTCAGCGTGTTCCAGAGCTTTCTAAGAAGAGGACAAACAACTCTATTAAAAGTGGACATGAGTATGAGTTGACCATAGGTGCAAGGGCCCTAAATCCATAAAAAAAAAAACAACAACAAAAAAAAAAACTCTGAAGTAACTGTATTCTTCACTCCCACTTGCAAATTCTCTTTCCTTGACATCTGAGCACAAATGGATGTTTTCTTGCAACTCCCTTGAGGAGTCCCCTCGGCTTCTCCCTAAGATCAGGAAGATGTGGTGGGTAGATTCAAGTCCACACTGGGTGTAGTGGGTATGAGCTGGTGTCCCCACACCATCCTGAAGTACCTTGGTTTTCTACAACATCCTCTGGCCTTCTGGAGGACTTCCTAGAGGAGGGTGGGAGAACCCTTATGTTTTACTTTTGCTTTGCCTGAGAAAGCAGAGTACGTCAATTCCATTATGCAAACATGTACAGGATACATTATTCACCTTTGTCACTTCTAAGTTCATGCATTTTGGATATGATTTTCTTCTATTTAATGAAGAAGCTAAAAAAAACTCTGATCTTGTACTCAGGTAAGCTTTTTTTTTAAACAGTATTTTTACCAATACTGACTTACATGAAAAAAACAGAGTTCATAATAAAGTTACTTTAGGCCACCATCTGGGGCTGCAGTACATAAGTATTGTGAAGATCACTATTTTTTTTCTAATAAAATTAATTATTCTTAAAATACTTGAAATGGAAAAGTAATTGACCATAAAAGCTGATTTTTAGTTAGAATATCCTGAATTTGCCTCATGTCAATGAAGCAGTGATCAGCATCTATTTTACCCAAAGTGAAAAGACTGAACCTAGTTTTAAAATTGGGAACCCACACGTAATTTCCTAGAACTGTTGAACTTTTATATAAATGTGTGCCTGAAAGGGAAGAGAAAGCCTTATTATTTAAGAACTAGCTATTTTAAGGAAGAGTGCTGTTGAAATAGTGTAGGGTAAGGAACAGCCTTCCTACTTGTTTTAAATGTCACTTTTGACATCGTAGGAGGAAATATAATACTTAAAGGTTATTAAAGGTTAATACGGAAAGGTTAATAAAGGGTTAGGGGTTTTTTTGTTTTTTTTTTTTTTGTTCACACAATTTTTTCTTCAATGTGATTATATAGATTCCAAGGAACTATTTTGGAGTTGAACTGTCAGATCATAACTGAGCTTTACAATTTTGACCAGTTTTGACACGAGGCATTGCTGTAGTAACTGTCATGTGTAAGGTGTCTGACTTTCCCACAAGTCCCCAAAAGATGACTCAGATTTTTTTGTATTATTACTTTCCTTCATTTTGCTGTTTCATGTTTGCAACTGTTACCTAATTTTCATACTCCATATTTTTACAATTGTTTTCCCTTTAACTTGCAACCATACAAACTCATTATCTCAAAATTAATCTAAGTGTTGTTTCTTTTTATGCGATCATTACCACTTTAGACAAAATCAGATTTGCATTTGTACCACTTAAACCTGGTTGTATTTGGTCATATACATGCTAATAACTTAATTCAGAAATAAGTTTAGTTTTCAAGGTATTTGATGAGCACATTTCTACAAAGTTGAATGTGTGTTGCAGCAAAAATTGGGGGAACAAAATTCCTGGCTAAGAAAATACCATTTTTCTTCCCTCCCTGGAGTACAGTAGAGACTGAACTTAGAAAAACTTGCCCAATTCTGTATTTGGCTAATAGTGAGTAATAAAGGGAAATCAGTATGTAAGCAATTAGTTCCATGTTTTAATACTTCAATTTTCGTATTAATTTGACCTCTTCCAAAATACTTGGGGACACTATATCTACAATATAAGTCAATAAGTAGCTATGCCAATAATAAAGGGTAAGTAAACTAATATGCATTCTGTGAAAGGGGTTGCAGGGTTCATTTTAATGTAGTTGACTGTACTGAAATGGAATTTTTATTTATGAAACACTACTATAATTAAATTCTGATTTTTTTTAGGTTATACACTCCCTTTGGAAAAGAAGAAAAGTAGGTCAAAAAGCATGACTGTAAATACACAGGCTGTTTTTGGAAGCAGAGATCAGTTCTTGGAGATGTTGGAAGTTCAGTTCTCCTGTGACTGACAGGTGTCGAGCATGCAAGCTTTTTTTTAACCTTTTTTTCTGTCTAAAAGGAAGTAGTGAAGACGTTTTGGACAGACAGTCTGATTGCATTTGTCTATATATGATACAAAAATATTAAAACAAATTTCCAAATTAAATGGTGTTAAATCACAGAATCATAGAATGCTTAAGGTTGGAAGGGACCTCTAGAGGTCATCTAGTCCAACCCCCTGCACACGCAGGATCACCTAGTGCGCGGGGCACA